>MCFA01000025.1:0-310724 GCA_002105025.1 Clohesyomyces aquaticus
TGATATCTGCTCTGATCGTAGGCCGATCAGCTGTGACGCTCAGTTTCGCAGCGCTTCCAGCCATTTTCTTCAAGTCCCGTACCCACTCTTTCCCATTCTTGTAGGCCACAACCGAAATTTTGCCCGCGGCGTACGTCACATCATCCCGGCGCAGGCGATACATGTACTGGCCCTTCTTCTTACGACCCGCCGATTTTCCGTTCACAAATAGCTCGGCCTCATCACCAGACGTGAAGACGTGGACAGGAGTCACTTGGCCATTGCGGTTGGGCCATGACCAGTGCGGGAGTATATGCGCCATAGCAAAGTCAGGTCGCCAGCGCGCTTGATAGAGGTAAAATCGATCCTTCTTGAGCCCAGCCAGGTCGAGAATGCCAAAGTAGGAACTGCGACTTGAATCATAGGGCGTTGGCTCGCAACGCGTCCAACAGGACGTAGTACGTTTGAGTACTGTACGGTTCGTACGGTTACACGAGCAGGACGTACGTACAGCTCCTTTGAACCGTATAGTACAGTAGCCGTACGCAGTGAAGCTCAACAGTACAGCCGTACGTACAGTATACCGTTGAGTGTACTGTTGAGTATACTATTGAGTAGAGTATATAGAGGTCGAGGTCGGCCAAGGGAGGTTGACGATGGCGCCTGTAGTGTAACTGTTAGAGCTGCTGTACAACAAGCAGAGTTTTCTCGATAGCCCACCGTGACAGAGAGATGATTTCCTCTAAGCGTTCTCTCCCAAGTCACCATCTCTATCCCACCTATTCTGATCCCTATCGCCCATCTCGTCAATATGAGTATCTATAACTTCCATCAAGCTAGCCGCGCGCGCCGTACCAACAATCAAGCTCTCGCGTCGTCGTCGTCGTCGTCTCCTACGCCTCTCGTCACACACTATCACTACGCAGGCTCTTGTCGTTTAGAGGAGTCACGCTCGCCGTTAACCTCGTTGTCTTAAGAAGGTTCTGCAGCGCCCGCAGACAACAATAAACAAGCGTAGGATTTTCCTAAGGATAGTCGTAAGAACGTTAGGCTACGCTTTAAGGTTAAGTAAAAGAATATATCCGTTAATAGGAGGAAGTTAAAGGGCAAGCAGCTTAGTTACTGCGTGAAGCACCTTAGCGTTCTTTAAGGAGGTCGTAAACAGTTGCCTGTGTAGAAGCACGGAGCTAAGTTATAGTATACTAAGGATAACAGCAAGAAAGTAAAGGTTTAGCTCTATAAGCTCTACCACCTCTACAGCATTTAAGATGCTAGTAGGTTTGTTAATAGGTATGCGCATATAACTAAGCACCTCTGCAACGATTATAAAATTAACGCTAAAGGAGCGCCTAACGTTTTCCACCACCGAGCGAGACACACCACTGAGCGAGACACCCCTACTAAAATCTACGATCCGCGACAGCATAAATCACAATATATTAACAACCACAAATCGTACAATAGCATAGTATATTATTTAGTATCAGAAGTATTAGAAGCAGCCTGTACACAGGTTCGTGCGTTATGCCCTGTGTTGCCGCAGCGCCCACAGCGTCTTTGTTGCGGAGCTGCACCTGCGGTGCGACTACCCCTCAAGGACTCTCCACCAGTTTCCTGCCCACCAGCGCTCTGAGCAGTGGCCAACAGGGCTCCTTCTGCTATTGTTAACGTGCCCTGAGTCTGTATATACGACTCGTCCTGGTACCACGTAGAGATGTGAACCTTGCCTGCGTAGATGATGAAGGGTGGGATCGCCCACCCACCAGCGCAGACGCTCTCAATAACGGTAACCCACTCGCGATCGCCTGGCTGAACTATCTTAGGTTTCTCACGTCTCTCTGTAGCCGTAACTACAAGCTGAGACCCTATAACCCCTATTATAAAGCCAGATTCGTCAAAATTATGCGTGTCTTCGTCTAGAATGCTGTACTTTGCTTTTATGTTAGCTACCAGCGTGAACCACGCGCCAATAACCTTAGGATCCTCTTGTTTCTTCCTTTAATCATTGTATGATTAAGTCTAGCGCGTTTAAAGCTCCTCCGTACGATTGATGAAGCGGTCTGGCCAGTTGATGCTAACTGGCCTCAGCCCTCGTTGGGCGCGCAGGTTGTTGGCTATATCTCGTAGTAGGGCCTTCGAGGGTGGAAAGCCTCTAGAATCTAGGTCAAGTATGCGCTCTACTATTGATTTCTCCTCTAGTAGCGTTAGGTTCCTGCAGTTGGGTACGCAATCGCGTCGTGATGCTCGTCCGTGGCTTTGATGCCCTAGGGTTGATGGAGGCACGATATAGGCGCGTGCAGCAGCTCGTTGGGATAATGACGCGTCGCATTTCGTGGCTTTGATAGCAATAGTAATCCTAGCTTCGTTTGAGGTTGATACAGTAGGTGGTGGTTGTTGCATTGTGGTTGTACTGTCGCGCACGTAGATTTTGGTGGGGGTGTCTCGCTCGGTGGTGTGTCTCGCTTAGTGGTGGAAAACGTTATACCTTAAGGTCCTCGTACGCTAAACAATCTATAGGAAGCAGCAACAGGAGCCACGCATATAGTTAATTATAACCCATGGGATAAGGGAGCTCTACAGAGCGCCTTAGTTAACTAGGCTATCCTCTAGGACTAATCCTTCTAGAACGCATTATTAGCGGAACCCTAGGCCATCATAACTTAGAACCGCGCTAACCTTCTTAACGCGCTACTGTCGTTAGCAACAACTATCTCTTCCTACGTACACTTAGGACTAAAGCAGCGGAAGGAGGAGATTTGAACGGTACTACAGATAGCTAAGTCAAAAATTACGTTAAGCGTTGATATATGGACTTGCTCCGTCAGCGAGCAGTAAACAGCAAGCTTACCACCCTTGCGGACCATATACGAGATAGAAATGAGCAAAAAGAGCGAAATACGGTTGGTACGGTTGGTACGGGACTCGAACGTACGTACAGTACAGAGTAATCAGCCGTACCAGTACAGTAACCGTACGTCGAATTTTGGTCAGCCGTACAGTAGGTCCGTACGCAAAATCTGAGACGTACAGTAGACCAGCTGACTCAACCGTACAGTATTACTTCCTGTTGGACGCGCTGTTGGCTCGCCGATGTAGTCCCACCCAGTCCAGACGAACTCACCCGCATTGCATGGAAAGCGCTCACGCTGTTCGAACACTTTATCCGGCGGTGAAGCCCAGGCTGGACCGTACAATTCGTAGGCGCTAACGAGGTGGCGCGAGCCATCAGCTCCGCCCGAATCGTAAACGGAGGCGGTCTTGTCTTTGCCAACAGGGAAGAAGTAGGTTCCACGTGTGCTGACAGTTGACGCAGACTCCGAGCTCCACAGCATCTTGTTTGGGAATTTGGATTGGAATGCGCCTAGTGAAGATGGCCATGATGAGCCCCACCCCTCTCCTTGGTAGTTCAGGCCGGGGATGTCGACGGCGCCTGCGAGGTCACCGCCGGCGCCTGCGTCGTTCATTGCAGTGGTTACTTGTCTTGTTGGGTCTTCCTTATGCGCGATGCTGACAAGCTCTTTACCAATCTGGCCTGCACTGCTTTTGTTTGTTCTGCAACCTCATTGCCAATGCTCCATGCGATGATGGATGGGTGATTACGATCTCTCCGTAAGAACGCGCGAACATCTGCTTCGTGCCAGTCTGACCAGATAAGACGGTAGTCGTTCGTTCTTTTTTCTTGCGCCCAGGCGTCAAAGAGCTCGTCCATGACCATCATACCTAGCCGATCTGCGATATCAAGGAAACCTGGGGCTGGCGGATTATGCGATGTACGAAGGACATTACCCCCCCCCATCTCTTGTAGCATTTGCTGCTGTCGTTCTGCTGCGCGAGTATGAAAGGCCGCGCCAATGGATCCAAGATCATGATGATTGCAAGCCCCTTTAACGGGCATCTTCTCCCCATTAACGATCAATCCTTTGGTGGGGTCATATTTGATGGTTCGAATCCCAAACGGCGTTTCGTAGGAGTCGACTATGGAGCCTCCAATTGATATAGTAGTAATGGCAACATACTGATTCGGGCTTTGAGATGGTGGCGGACCCCAAAGCTTAGAATTGGGGATTGTAGATGAGCCGTTCATAGACTGCTTGGTGTTGCTTGCCACAGTTACTTTAGCGCTCGCGATGGTCGCAACAGCATCACCTGTGGCTTTCTTGGAACCTGCATCGTAGGCGTAAATTTTCGTCTCAACCTCGGCTTGCTGGCTGCTATCTCCCTTGTTCTCAACGTCCACGACAATGTTGACAGTGGCAGAAGACGAGGAAATGCTGGGAGTCGTAACGTAGGTTCCGAACTGACCGACGTGCACCGCATTGGCTTTGACAAGCCAGACGTCACGGTAGATGCCAGCCCCTGGGTACCATCTTGAATTCTCCACCGCGTTCTCGACTCTGATTGCAAGGATGTTGTCCCCTGATTTAGCGTATGGAGTGAGGTCTAAACGCCATGATGCATAACCGTAGGGCCAACCGCCAACAAGGTTGCCGTTCAACCACACGGCCGCATACAACATTGCGCCCTCTATATCCAGAAAAAGGTTCCTGGTGGTGTCTTCGGCGGAGAATGAAATCTTGCGACGATACCACCCAATGCCATTGGAGGGCAGACGACCCATGCCGCCGCTGATCCCTGGCGCGTTGAATGGCCCTTTGATAGCCCAGTCGTGCGGGAGGTCAACTGCCTCCCAGGAGCTGTCATCAAATTAATCCTTGACCTGGTTGCTTGATGGCTGCGTTCCAGTCGGGCGCGTGTATTTCGTTCCAGTGATGAATTCGTTGGCAGCTGGGAGCATGTACGGCTTGAGAGTGTTGTATGACAGCGAGTCCGGACTGGAGGTGTATCGCGAAAAGCGCCATCCTAGGTTCAAACTGAGCCGCTCTCGGCCTGTAGAAGCGGTGTTGTTGTCGCGGCATTCCTTGACTGGGGTGGCCCCCGAGGGCCCAGGACTTGCGAGAAATAACAGGCTCGCAAGGAGTATCGTAAGCGTATCGAGCAACATGTTAAAGAGTCACAGGAACTTCGTGCATGTATCTTTGCGTCCGTGTTACGTCGGAGCATCTTATGAGGCTATTCGATCTCTCATTATATACACAAGATTAGTACCGTCAGGATCGACGAGAGCTCTCGTGATGGGTGGTTGCTAGATTGTGCAAGATTGAATAAAGAACGGAAAGATAGCTTGCGCGATCCATCAATCAGAACTTGGGGCCGTGCCACGGCGAAAGAATCTTGAGATGAGCTGGTCAGGAAGTGTTTATGGAGAGCTGAGGGGAAGAGTCGTATATGTTCCCAGGTAAATAGTATCGTTGAGCCTATGGACTCGGGTAAGATAAATGTCTCCACTCACTTTGGAAAATCATACTTCAAAAAATTCGCAAGCGGAAAAAGCTCCGCCTCCCCCCAATTCTCCCATGCCTCTTCCATAGAAGGAGATCTTCATCTAAAGATAGCTTGGACTAGCTCCCACTCGGCATTTATTACGAGCCCTTCTGCAACGAGCGCTACCCTGTTAGAACATCAGGCGGCTCTCTGACATCGTCGGAAAACCATCTATCCTCAAATACTTGAACTCGGAAATTAGTGCCAGTGTATGAACCTTCAAGTGGAACTTCAAGCGGAAGATGGTGAGAACGGGTATATAAATCCCTCCTGCCGACGCGTTCAAAGACCGACATGATCCATATCTCTGCTCTCGAACAAAAAGCAGCATGCTGTCAACAACATGCATTGGAGACTACTGTCGGGAAGAACTCAGATGTTGAGGATGGCGGCGCTTTGAGAGCTTGAAGGTTACATCAATTGGAGGCGAGATCGAAGTTGAGGCAGAGGGGAGCGCCGTCTTCATCGTCGTCGTAAAGGAGACCAAGCTGCTCACAGTAAGCACGAAGCTGATTGGAAAAATTGTACATTAACTTATCGCGCATGTGTTCAATCATAAAACATATAATCATACTAGCCTTAGCAGCCATCTAGATTCATACTTTCAAACACATCCAGCACTCAACTTGGCTTTATCTTCGTTCCCTTCAAACCCGGTAGTTTTCCGATTTGTGCCCCTCCGACTTTTTGTACCTGCGCCACGGCATCACCGAGCAGCACCCTCATGGCGCCTTCCAGTCTCCGGTCTTTCCTCCGCCGCAACCACAGAAGTATTAGGCCGAGCACGACAATGTCGATAGCGATGACTTTGAGTCCGCCCCAGAAAAATCGCCATATGAACCGCAAGAAGCGATATCGTCGGCTGGGCGTAAAGAGCCTTTGCTCCTCCAGCTGCTCACGGAGCGCAGCGACCTCCGCCGTCATCTTGACCAGCGCTTGCTCGACTCTCTTCCGCCATTTCTGATCGGAAGGGTTCTCTGCTGGTGGTGGTGGTGGTGTCGGCGTTTTAGGTTTGATCAAGGCTCGGGAGTATGAGGGGCCTTCTTCGGCATCGAGGTCCGCTTGGACAGCGGCGTCCTCGCCTTCGGTGTTGGGGTTGTATTGCGAGTCTTGCGCATCCACGAACTCCTCCGGTTGGTCTTCCTCCAACTCGTCCTCTTCAGATTGCGACATTGGACTCCTGATCTGTAAAGGCGCGTCTTCATTATCCACCTTGTCTCGGAAGGTCCGCGACGCGCCGGATGTGCCTAGTTGGGGGTAATTCGGCGGCATGTGTAGTCCCATGCTACCCAGTGTTTGCAGCGGCGAGGACGAAGAGGACGAAGGGACGTTGGATTTGACTTGGTCCCAGACAAATTCGAGTTCGGCGACGAGTTCGCGGGAGTCGGGGCTCGGCGAGGCGTACTTGTGCATGGTATCGATAAGGGTGGTGATATAACGACGTTTGGATTCTGTGCGCGAGAGTCCGTTTTGTTGTTTCCACGCGTCCCTGGTGGAGGTCAGCAAGAGGAGTGTTACATGTCGCGTGAGCTGATGTTTACCATTTCTCTCGCGCCCGATGCGCCTCCTCGCCGGCACCTTCGGGCCTCTCCATGATGCCATCCACATCTCCTTCTATATTCCTCGTCAGAACGGTTGCAAGAGTGGCCATACAAATTACCCACCCATCGCTTGTTTATATAAGCCATAGAGCCTTAGTCGGATGTTGGAGGGGGGCTTTTGCGACCCAGTGCGGATCTTGTTGACAGTATTGAGGGCATGGCTGAAGACGCGATCTATGAGGTGTAAATGGTTAGCAAGTAATCTTACCTCTCAACATCAATACAGGGAGTAAACGGAGCACGCCATCCTTCACGTACCTACTGAATCTGACATCACAAGTGCCAATCGATGCTATCTCCTATCGGGCCAGGAAGAGGGAGGGACGCAGCTCATCCGTTGGTGCCGCGATAGGAGAAGAATCTTGAGCGAGGGCAGATATGGGAAGCGGAGATTGTAGGGCAAGGATGAGTGTAGACGTCGTGCATGGCGAAATGCAATGCGGAGCCGTCTGGCTTGTGGAGAGGGATGATGCTTCCCTTGACCAAAGGCCTCGGCACGGGAGAAGCACCGAGATTCGGTAGCACGAGTCAGCACGTGTTTGCCGAGCGCTTAGTCAGCGCCATCCCTTCACTTTCACACATTCCTGCGAATTGAATCCCAAGTTCACGGCTCAAGATCGTAGACCTATGAAATGCTACAGGTACCCATATCTACAGGACAGACAGTAACTTATTGAAATCATCAAAGACATCATTCGCAAATTGTTCCGCCACCCGATCCTTTTCTTCCGTCTGGCTCTGGTCGTTCCCGGGTTGGAAGACGCCGGATATACATCTGTATACCAGACTCCCCATAGATTCTCCTGCCTTCCTCGCTACTAGGCTCTGTGCCATGACTTCTAGAGTTTTCTTGGTGTGCTCTGCATTGTACGTATATAATTCCGCCTCCGACGGGCCACCATCCTCTTCATCATCTGCCGCACTAGGAAAAGACTTGTGGAAGCCCAGGGACTCAAACGTATGCCGATACGCGTCTGAGATCACCTCATCGGCCAGATCGTCTTTACTTTGTTGGATGAGGGTATCCCAGGTGAGTAACTCGAGCATGCAGACGCCAAGGCTATATATATCGTGATCGATGTCGTAGCTCTCCTTCGCTCGATTGTCTTCTACGCGGCGTTTTGGGTGTTGGTAGATGATCTTAGATACCGTCGTCTCGCCGATCAGAGTTGTAGCCACGCCCTCAATGAGACGCGCATTCTGCCACCCAGCCAGGAACAACGAGGCCTCTTGAATGTCTCCGTTCGAGGCTCTCTCAAGATTTACCAGGAGATTGCCCGGACGAATGTGCTTATGTACCAGCCCCAACTTGTGTGTCTGCAGCACAGCAACGGCTAGCTGACTGCAAAGCCGAACTCGGATATTGAGGGTGGGTTCTGGGCTTCCGTCGGTGTACATTCGACTCAGGCTCTTCAGTTCCTTGTCTGGACCTGGGTGGTGGAAAATCAGTTGAACGGATTTGTCGGCCTCATCATCGCGGTATCCTATCAAGTGGAGAATGTTCCAAGCTGGGAGTGCGGGACTTAGCTTAGTTGACAGTATACGCGCGCTTTTGAGCAGGGCTTCGTTTGGCTGATTTCCGTAATGTCTTTTCTCGAGCACGACTTCTTGGATGGTCATACCGTCCTGTCCTGGTGTGATATAGGATGCTTTGTTCGTGAAAGAGGTCTCTCCGATTTGGACGAATTCAGGCTTCGCGCCCACGAAGGAAAAATCCTGGTGATTGAGCAGAAGTGAAGAGTCGCTTTGGACGATCGCTCGCAGGCCCATGACCTTCTGATGGAAGCTGGAGATATTTTCGTCAAGACTAGTGACCTTGGACTTGAAGTCTCGGAAAGCTGTTCCCCGATGCAGGAGGTAAAACTTTCCGCTGGCAAGCTTTATCACTGTATCGACTGCCTCGGGTATGGCCTCTAGGAGTTCATTCAGCCGCTGGAAACTTGCCGCGAGTCCAAGTACTTCGTCCTTGCTTCTGGTCCTGTCTCTCACGATGGTTTGGGCCAGCTCTAACGCTATCTTGAGGGTTTCCCGTCGTTCTGCGAGCCCAAAAAGCTTCAGTTGCTTTGCCAGGACATCGGATTCCTTATGTTCCTGTCTTTTCTTGTCGATGTCGTCCCATATGTCTAAAATAGTTTTCACAAACCCCACCGCACCCATAGCGAAAGCAACGATCTCGAGACCGGACATTCTGCACGTGGTTTGTACGTATTTGGAGGTTGAGACGGCGACGAGAGTGTCTACCAGGATCAAGCAGAGTCTATGACACTGAGGGGAATCTGGGTCGCTGACGTAGTTCAGCTGCCTGGACGGACTGTATGCCGCTGACTTAGCCTTAGCACATCTGCACGCTACGTTGACTGTGGCTTGCCGGAGAACGTGATACAATTCGCTCAATCGCAGAATCCAGCCCGCAAAACCAAATACTTCACGTAGCTTCGCGCCATTCTCGACTCGAATTGGCGTTGCCCCGCACTGCTTTCGTCCCACCAAACTTAAAGAGAAACATCGAGTTTCGCTCTTCAGATCTTTGACCATCTGGCGCACTCTACCGTGCAACTCCTTTGCTTGCCTCTTTAATCCCTTCCATGATGGAGGCCTCGGGGCTGCCACAGAATTACCAGCACGCGATTGAATGGCTGCAAGTACCTGTAGAGGGTAGGACGATATACGAACGTCATCTCGCCACATGTCCTCCTGGTACCGCGAACTGGATCTTTGAAGACGAAAGATATCAAGAATGGCTGCATTCCATAGGGCGGAGTACACTCTGGATATTTGGGCCACGTGAGCCCCTTCCAAAACTCCTGACGTCATGAGCCTAAAGCTGACTCTTAACTACTCACAGCGGGATGCGGCAAGTCCGTGCTTAGGTCCGTCTATCCAAACACTGCTTGCTAATGTAATGCGGACCATCTTCTCACAAAAGTTTCCAGTGCATCTGTGATCCAGCACCTGCTCAAATCTAGTCCAGAGAGAACAGGACTGGCCTATTTCTTCTTTTCTTGGAACTATGGGCTTGACACCGTCCTTGTTCTTTTTTCTGCTCTACTCTCTCAGCTATGGATGCAAATAGCGACAAGCGTCAGTGGCATCGAAGGATCCCGAGTCTTTGAGGCACTCGACCTTGGGAACCGACCTACTGTTGACGAAGTTTTTTCGCTGCTGATAAAAACTCTGTCAGTTTTTGACCGCGTATCCGTGGTCATTGACGGCTTGGATGAATGCCGACCGGATGAACGTCCCTCCTGTCTTCGCCTGATCAACCATTTGCGTCTTGAGTATCCGGACAAGCTTTACATCTTGATCACAAGTCGGCGCAATCTTGACATAGAGGAAGCTTTAAAGACATCAGCACCAAGTTTGATGATCTCGTTTCAAAACCACATCACCGACCAAAATATTTCGTCGGTGGCTTACCAGGAGTTGCTAGGCCGTATTCCCACCCATCAGCATTCATTGGCAAAGTCGGCCTTCAGTTGGCTGACCTTCGTGTTGGGGCCACTATCAGTGGAAGCATTAGCGGAAGCCGTTGTTCTACGCGAATACAATCTCGAATTGGATCCAGAGATACGGACGCACGATCCACATTCTCTTTTGAGAATTCTAGCCCCATTTGTTTCTCTGGGACTAGATTCATCGATTCGGCTAAATCGAGACCTGTTGAATGCTCTTTATTCGGGGATTATTACCAAAGATATCCTGGGTACCTTCTACACGAATCAGGACGAAGTCTGGATGTATCTGGCCGAATGCTGCATACAGTACGTTCTGTTCTATGCACGATCGGGGGCCCGAGAGGGAAACACGCAGGACCTAACCACCTTTGCCTTGCTCCAATACGCTAGCAAATTTTGGATACCGCACCTTCGACAGCTGTGGGATGTCTACACGAAGGAAAAGCAGAGTCATATCGAGCAACTGACTCTAAGACTTCTCTATGATGACGTATCGCTTGATCGATGCTTATCGGTCTTTGACCCGCAGAATCCCGGTCGAGAGCCTTTTCAAACTCTTCCAAGCAGAGACCCGGCTATCTTTTATGCAGTTCGGACTGGTATAGAAGCCGTCGTCAGTGCTGTGGTCAAGCGCGATGCTGCGATTGCCGAATGTGACGGCCTCGGTCGCCAGCCACTACACCTGGCCGTCGAAAACGACGACATGCACATAGCTGAAGTGTTAGTTCAACACGGTGCGAGTACCACGGCGAGGGATAAGCGTGGCGAAACACCGCTTTCAATTGCTGCCTTTTCAAGGTCGAGCTCCCAGACACTTGACATACTGCTCCAACACACAGATCCAAAGATTTTGTCGGACCTGGATGTGGAAGGAACACTTTTTGTACGTGCTGTTGCGCAAAAAGGCACCGGCCAAGTTCTGAGCAGCCTTATTTCCCACCTCGGACTATCGGTAGAGGAGCTGAATCTTGGAGATAAGGATGGTCGGACGTTATTGCATTTCGCCGCCGTATCGGGAAATACGTCAGCAATCTCCACTCTTCTGGAAGCAGGGGCTGATGTGAATGTGGGGGATAATGAGAACGATAGGCCTTTGCATCTCGCGGTTCGGTTTGACCAAGAAGAGGCAAGAGAGATACTAATTGCTGGCCATGCAGACCCAACACTCATCAATTTGAAGAAGGAGACCCCACTCGCCGAGTCGTGGACAAGAAAATCCCTGAATTGGAACTCATATAATGTGGACATGGGACTTGAAGCGAGCTCAAACATGAGTCGACCATCACAAGCAGCCTGCCATATTCTGTCAAAGCAAGGGGATTGTCAGGGGCCACAAGTAAGGCCGGATCTCCAACCTCTTGGTCTTGCCTCATGCATGAACTGATCTCTTCAAAGATAATCTTCTCCAAGACCTATGATTGGTCTCATCTCGACGGCGATGAAAACAGAAAAGCTGAGCGGAAAACACTTCTGATATCTCTGATGCGCGAAAAGAAGTCCCTCCAGCGTCTAGACCACCCCTTCATTGTATCGTATTTAGGCTTTGTCCAATTGGAGCAGAGGAAGTCCAAGTATTCCCTATATTTGGAATACTGCGATGGTGGAGACTTAGAAACAAGACACGTTAGCAGGATACAACCGGACGAGAGGACCGTGAGCGATGATGAAGAAGAAGAAGAGCTCCTGGCCGAAGCCGGTATACAGGACTCATCTGATACCAACAAACCGGATGAGGAACCTCCCAGTTCCACAAATGCGGCAGACCGCAGAGCTTTGAATGAACACGCTGTCTGGACCTTGATGTACCAACTCTTTGCCGCTTTAGCCTATCTCCACTACGGCATCTCGATCTCAAAAGAGGGGGCCTGTCGCGTTGAGCACCACTGGGACACTATGCTACACAGAGACATAAAGCCACATAACAGTAAGAAAAAATTCCGGATGAACATTTACGGACTTTTTTCTCATGTTCTAACCCGGCCTCACAAACAGTCGTACTGAAATTTGGGCTAAACGGCCAGCGCATTGCAAAATTATGTGACTTGGGACACGTTCGTAATTGGAAGGCGGCGGGTCCGATGACCGTACCCACATATAGAGGAACACGCGAATATTGGCCACCAGTGAGCTTTGATCATGTCTCAGTCGGCAATAAGCCGAGCTCCTACTGATCCAATTTAGGAAATTAAAGGCGCCTGTCTGACGCTCGAGGAGCGGCATCATCAATGGTCTACCAAAGGCGATGTCTGGTGCCTTGCAAGTCAGTGCTTCCAACGCCCATATATTGATTTCTTCTCTGACAGTCTATTTTAGAGTCTCTCATAGAAGTCGAAAAGGATTTCTCGCTTGGTGCTGGTATGAAAGAGGTTTTCGACGGATGCTCAGCCGAACTTCCCGAAAAGCGATGGAGCAGTCTCTCCGCGTTGGAACGCATTCACCAGTATCGGCACTTCTTATATGAGCCTTTCACATCCTTCGAGCAATTACTGGGTGGAAAACCACTAGGATACGAGTACCAAGCTTTCGTTCAGATAGCGCCCATACTGGACACCTTCGCGCCCTACACACAAGTCACCAAGACGCAGCGAAAAAAACTACTGGATAGACTTCTCTTGCTTTTGAAAGATGGCCCAGGAGCTATGCACACTTTTCAAACCCACTCGCGATCGTTGCACCTTGCGGTCTTACTCAACGAGGAAGACCTGCTGAGGCGGCTGCTCTCTAGTGATGGACAACAGAACCCCGACGAGCCATGGCAGAATTCCAAGTGGACAGCTCTGCATCTTGCGGTCCAGCAAAAGAAGCTGGAGTTTGTGGAACTGCTTCTAAGGGCTGGGGCCGATGTGAACGTGGAGGACGTACACAAAATGAAGCCCCTGTTTTATGCAATCCAAGAGGGATATAGCGATATCGAATGGCGACTGCTATCTCCCACTAAGGAACGACTATCTCAACCTTCCGTCTCTCTTTCGACGTCGAAGCAGAATGTTCGAAGAATATTGCAAATGGTGAGAGTCATGGAGGCCTATCGACCCCGACAAATGTGGATCAAACATCGTATTAGAGGCACCCGATTCCCTTGGAGGACGAAGCGTAGCATGGCAGCAGCACTCTGTTTGGCCTAGGCGAGGCTGATAATGCACAATCTATTACCAAGCATTGCTCTTGCTGCCATGATTGAACTTTTTATGACATTGGGACTATACTCCACGGCTATCGGCCTCTTGGGCAACCAAGTTGTCCGAAATCATGATGCAGCCACTCCAACCTAGCCTAGATGCCGTACTAGCTGAAATAGACCTTTCGCTCACTCGTCCCTCCAAAGGGCCATCCGACAAGCCCAATACTGAACTGCGCGCCTTCTTCAATTTCCTCGGACCTTGTCTTGAGTTCCTCCACATCCCAGTTTACCCACAGAAACCTGCCCTTCAAAAACTGTGCTTCGGGGCTTGCAAGCCAGACATTGAAGCTTGCGGGCAGAGATACTAGTTCCTAGTTAGTCGACAAGTTATTTTTGCCACACACAATGCATCCCACTCACCATCATCCGCAAAGCCCATAGCTTTGACACCCCCAGCTTCCCTGTTCATTGCAGTATCCACAACTCCGGGCTGAATATGAAAGACGCTCAGATCCGGATTAGCAAAGGCCACCGAGTTCCAAAGCCGAACAATTGCCATTTTCGCGACCCCGTATGAAGCGAACCCAGGGCCAAAATCCAGATGAGCTACAGACGAGGAAACGTTGATAGCGACAGCGCGGTCCGAAGCGTGGCGAAGGAACGCCTGAGCAACAAACATGGCGCCCCGGAGATTCTGCTGAATCGCGTCGAGGAAGCGTTCTGCATCTGCATCCTTGACGGGATCCTGGGGCCCAATTGTTGCTGCGTTGCTGACTACAACGTCGAGCTTCCTATCGCCGAGGAATTTCGCGAAAGCAGAGTCTACTTCCTCCTTGTTCGTTATGTCTGTGGACGCCACAAACACCTCGGCGTCAGGGAACTCTTTTTCGATGGCCTTCTTGGTGTCGAGAAGGGGTTGCTCTCTGCGACCGAGGAGGGCAATCCGAGATGCGCCTGCTTTGGCGAAGTAGCGAGCTGTTTCTGCACCGATGCCGGTACCACCTCCCGTGACCAGCACCGTATTCCCCTTGGCTGAAAGCTCCGGGCGAGTTGGGGATATAGCGTCGTAGGTGGTCGTGTGCCACATCGATGTTGGGGATGGGAATGGAGCGGCCATCTTGAGAGTAAGAAACTGAGAAATCGGTACAAGGGTCTGTGAACGGTGAGTTGAATGATGGTGAGAAGTCGAGTGCGGTTGAGTGAGTGAAGACCATTTGTTTGTGTCCTGCAGTCCACATATATATAGATTGGTACCGGAATGTGCAAATTGTAAACCCATACAAAGGTCCTAAACTCCAACTTTTGACAACACCGCCGCTATGAATACCTCTCGACCGGTATACCCTCGTTCTTTCCTTATAAAAGCTCGATGGTCCGCTTCCTCGCGGAGATGATTTCATCGTTCCTTACACTCAATAAGTGCAAACATACGGCAAAGCGATGGTATCTACTTTAATACTTGCTACATTCACACAAGCTACATATTCATCTCAACATGTAGTCTGCGTGGTGTCATGGTTTTACGAAATGTTCCGCCCGATGTACTAACCGAATCCAGCAACACACAACATCCGAACCAATCGGAGTAGAGCCCCCTTCACTGAACTCCGCTGACAAATGTCTTTTGCCATTTGCCCATTCCTTCACATTTCAATAATCCCGATCACCTTCCAGTGACAAAATTTCAAAATGAACGAAGCAGCTCCAATGCAATCTGTTCTCCGGTGCGGCCAATGCAGCAAGCCCTTTGATAAACGTGAGTTGTGCTAGTGTTGAAATGCCAAGTCTATGCTAACCGCTTTCGGGTCTTAGAATCTACGCTTAAGCGCCATGGATATTACTGTCGGTCTCGAAAAATAGGTGGTAGTCCTCGGCTGAGATCGTGTGTTGCTTGTGCGCGGGGGAAGGCGCGTTGTGATAACAAGCGGCCCCGATGCTCGAGATGTGTGATCAAGGGGAGCGAATGCCAATATCCTGCGAGCGAGTCCAATAGGACGAGATCAAGCCCTCGACGAAGTGACAATGTGCCCAAAGAACGACAGAAAACGGTCTCGTCCGCAGTGGTAGAGCTTCCTAGCGCAGAGAAATCTCGGGAATCGAGTAACAACACAGCAACGTTGGATCCAACGCTCGTCTTTTCTGACCAAGACTTCACAAACACTGAAACGACATACCTCGATTTGTTTGATCCGAGCTTCCATCTTGAAGACTACTTCAATGTACAGCTCGACAACGACACCGTGGCTCAGCGTCGCCCATCATCCCAGTCACCATCTCACGACAACTCTCCTTCCAGGACCGATCAAACCCTTCAAATGCACCTCGGCCAATTCTCATCTCCAACATCAATACCCAAGCCACCTTCCTCGTCCATTCGCTCCCTCACTCAGCGCCAAAGGGCCTCATCCGGATCCCAAAGAACCGCCTCCCTTATCCTCTCAACCCTAAAATCCTACCCCCTGATGATGCTCCACCAGAACACCGTTCCACCTTTCATCCACCCCATCCTGCTATCTCCTGACATGGAAAACAAGTCTTTAGAGCCGTTGGATACCTGCATCAACCTGGTGCACATGATCAGTGGCGGGTTCCGAGGATGTCGGAAACTGTTCTGGAAGAACGTGCGTTTGGAATGCGAGAGGCTGAGTCAGGAGGTACGTACATGTAAACCTCAGCTTTTCCCTATATGCTGCGTCGCTATGGAGTCAAGTAAGTATTAACGAGTCTCCAGCATACCAACTTCTCCAAATGGGAGTTCCTCGCCGCCCTACAAGCCCTCGCAATATACATCCTGATCCGCCTTTCCGAAGGCGAGACCGACGACAACAATCTCGATTTCCTACTCGTGGCCACCGTAATCGTAAGCCCCAATTCGTTTCCACCACTCCCCGTAACCCCTCTTCCCTCTTTAACAATAAGATACCGAACAGGTCATCAGCCACAACATGCGCCAATGCGCATCAATCTGCCACCCAGACACCTCCCTCTACGCCATTTCCCCCAAACTCGCCTGGGAAGACTGGATCTTCGAAGAATCAAAGCGGCGCCTCCAAGTCGTATACCGCGTCGTAAACATGCTAGTCTACTTCGAGCCCTCAGCGCTCTGCGAGCTGCAAACCGATCTCGTCATCGCGCCCCTCCCAGCAAAGAAACAGCTCTGGGAAGCCAAGAACGAGAGCGTGTGGAAAGCGCAGAGTGATAGTGGGGAGGACTTCCGGACTGTGTTTGCGTTGGCCGCGAGTGGTGAGTTGGTAAAGTTGAGGGAAGGGCAGTTGTTTTGTAGTGATGGGGTAATGCGGTATGAGCCGATGAATGTGGGGGTTGAGGGAAGGGGCGAGGGGAATTGGGAGGAGTGGTGCTCGGGTATGGATGGGTTTGGAGGGCTGGTTGTGCTGGCGGCTTCTTTGGTGATTTAAGCTTCTCCGTGCGGGACCCAGAGAGCGTATTATCTATATCACAGATCATTTCAAAACTTCACGTATGTCGAGATCATTTGGGGGAAAGCAATTGAGTGCGTGAGCCGAACTCTGTTTGCCAAGTGGGCATAGATGAAGGCCATATGAGATAATTAGTTAGAGTGCCCAGAAATTCGCCTTTCTCCATCTATATGCATCTTGAAATTCATCACCCCACCAATCTACCGATGCTGGACCCCCATAGATGTTGCGACTTGATACAAGCAAACTTTTTACGCCATTCTTGCTAAATAAAAAGCCCGCCTCTTGGAAGAAGTGTATCAGAACAGCTGCAGGGGGGTGGCTTTGGAATGAATGAAGCTCAGAACTTGGTAATGCTGTAGCTTGCGAATTGTTTCTCGAGATCTGTCACGGCAGTGTTGTAGCTTGCGAATTGCTTCTCGAGATCCGCTACGGTTCGGAACTCGCGGAGTGGTCCATTGGGATTGGTAAGACCGACAGCGGGGATGGGTGCTTCATTGAAGTTAGCTTGGCTCTGCAAGAGAGTGAAGAAATATAATACCTTTATTAGAAGTCAGCGGAATAACCGCAGGCTTGATCTTCTCATCCTCGAACTTCTCAAGTTGCAGGACGGACTTCATACCGGCGAAGGTTGCGGAGCCGGAGATGCCACTTGGCTCTTCGCACATGGAGAAGAATGGAAGACCTTGTGCGTAGTACTGCTCTACGCCCATTAGCCGAGTCTGTGGCCGAGCTCCGGTCACCAATTCATAAACATATGAGTTGAGGATCTGGACATTGAAGACCATCGTAGAGGCTCCGACCCAAGACTTGGGATGAGGATCTTTGCGGATGACTTGCTTGATCTGGCCCCTGACCGCAATGTTCATTTCAGGGTTGGCAGGCACACTTCTTCCACCGCGGAGGCGAAGAACCAGATGTAAAGTAGTCTTGCAGTGGGGAAGCTGCCGATATGTCCTTGTGGGCAGCATGTTTCGCGAGACGCCGAAGCCTGGTGGCCGCCGTCTCCACCACAGGTTCTCCAGAGATGACGTTGATTCCACCTGCATATATCTTGATCATGTATGGGCGTTTGCACTTGAAATCAATCCACATTGCCTCAGTCTCTAGTTCGAATCAGTCATTTTGGCTTTCACGGGATCGGTACCCAGCCTGCAATACTTACGGTACATTGAAACAAACACACTACCCTCGGCCACCATGGAGGTCGGTAGCTTGTCCGCATGTCGTGACTCGGATTCCAGCGGGAAGCCACCCAAGGCCGGCGGGAGGAACAAAGCCTTCTTGTTGTCGGGGACGCGAACAGTCCGGCGGAAGGAGATATGAAGGTCACCGTTGAAGGCGACGGTGTTGCTATCCTTCAAATCGCAGCTCATTGGATAGCTCGCTGAGTAGCTCATCTCGAGAAGAGGAATACGACAGCCTCGGAGAAGGCTGGTCAACAGAGGGGATGGAGGAGTGAGGGAAGGAGCGAGGTGGAAGGAAGAGGACCTCTGGAAGGAAAGTGGGGCTGCCAAACGCCCGGCCACGCGGAAAGGAGAGAGTTTGGGTGAGACCTCGGGAAGGAAAGGGAGAGTCAATGGATGAGGCGGAGTGTACGATTGCTGAACAATACTTTCGCGTAGCATTAAGCTTGGATCGGTCAACCTTGGGACCACGTATAGAGCAGAACCAACGAGCCCTCCTGCTTTGGCGTTTATGATACGCCAAGTAGAACATCGAGTCTAATCAGCCGCTATCTACGCTTTATCCTGGGTCTTTCTACTCCGCTTTCGCTTCTTTTTGCTCTCGCCCTCCCGAATGTCAATTTCACCATCCCCAATACGTTTCCCGCCAGTTGCAGAGCCGGCATCATCGCCCAATAGCAGCTCAAAGCCACCCTTGGGACCCTCCTCATCTCCAAATGTGTCCATTCTCCACTGCCTCAGCCTCGCTTTCTTGCTGAGGTACTTTTTATCCTTCTTCTTCTTGGCGGGATCTCGGAACGCCGCAAGTTTCTTTAAGCCGGCAAATTCGTTCAGCTGGGCGTCACTAGCTAGAAGAATATCTCGTGGGGTTAGACCGAAGGTGGTGGGAGAAGTCTCTCGGTAGCGGAAGGTGGCGGGCCCTTTAGATTTGGTAGCCAGAGCAGCTCCATATTCCAAGTTGGAGTCGACGAGTGATTCGATGATACGGCGCTCCCGGCGGGCATCTCGCTTGGCATCAGCGCGTTCTTGTTTGCGTTTCTTCGAAGACTTGGCAGAATTGAGCTCCTCCTCGTCCTCGTCGTCTTCGGCCTCGACCTCAGCTTCACCCACAGCAACGCCCTCATCGTCTGATAGTGTGAATGGTGGTTTCTCGATCTCTTCTTCGTTAAAGTCGGGAACGAGGTCTTTGATGTCTATATCGTCGTCCCATTTGGGCTTCTTCGGCTTCTTATTCTTTCCCTTTGGCTCCTCATCACTAGCCGAATCCACTTCGCCCTCGGCTGCGTTGTAGTAGGAGTCGCCGAATCGTTTCCGCATCTCCTCGTCCCACTGGTCGTCTGACCAATCGGCCTCGAGAACATGCCTCCATTCGTCAATCTTGAACTGCTTGCCGCTCACCCCTGCGGTCTTGCGTATTTTGTTGACTTTCTCCTCCACCTCATCAATTTTGAGCTTCCGTAACCGCGCCAATTCCTCCTCCTTGTGCTTTCTCTCTGCCTCTCGCTTTGCCCTGGCGAGCTCACGAGCTTTCCGACGGCCGTTGGGATCCTCTCGACGTACCGATGTGCTTGCCACGGTATCACGAGCGTACGTGACTAACTTCTCGTTCGCTGCGCTAGTGTCTTCGAAGTAGAGGTTGTAGGCATTCTCGAAATCGTCGGCGCGAGCATCCTCTTCCTCATCATCAGATTCGAGAGGTTTCCAATGTGCTCCGTCGGTGGGCTTCCAGGCCCGCGCGGCCATGAAATTAGATAGGAATGTCTCCGGGTCTTGGTCTGCCCTCGCCACGTCGTCCTCAGTGAGTTGCGCACGTTGCTTACGCCTACTCTCAGGCTTCGGTTCGATCCTGGATTTGGCGACCAAGAAATCACCCTCATCCCCATCTGCGTCTGCGGCCGAATGCATCTCCTTGACGAGGTTCCGCCGCACCGCCTCCTGTTCCTGCGCATATGTCCTCGGAGGGGCATCTTCCTCCTCATCGACGGTGAGCTTGCCTTCGAGGAGGTTCTTGGTGTGATATTGTTTCAAAGTCATTCCCTTTTCTTGTTTCGATTCGCCGGTTCCCTCCTCCCCATTTTCGTCCACGGGCTTGTAGAATGTGACGTTCGGGTCGTAGACACGCGGGTCTTTCGAACGGATCGCCTGGAGGGTAGCCATGATGTCGGCATCGAGAGCCTCGGTCAAGATCTCGCCGTCGTCGTCTTCGTCTACATCGTCCTCGGAGTCTTCTTCGGACTCGTAGTCCTCGGCCTGGCCGTTTCCGCTACCGTATTTCTCTTCCACTGCATCTAGTGAGCTACGGCCTTCTGGTGCGATTGGCGGAGCTGTACCTACATCTATGCTTCTCCTCGCGCTTCTTGTTGTACTCGAAGCGCTTTGCGTACTCCTCGTTCACCTTGAGCGACACTCCGCCCTCCTCGTCGGAGTCGCTGTCACTGTCGCTGTCACTGTCACTGTCGTCGAGCAATTTGGCCTTCTTGGCCGGGCGCTTGTCCGAAATCTCGGCCTTGACCTCGCCATCGCGCAACTCGTGTTTGGCACCGTTTGTGGCCTTGGAATGGTGGAGTCTCGCCATACTCCTGGGATGTGAGGGTGTTGACGGTGGTCCAGAAAAGTTGCTCGTCTAAAATTTCGGGTGGACGGCAGCTGCAGTCGCGGAAGCTAACTTACCCTAGCCGGAAGCGGACGGCGAACCCTGGGCAAGCTCGACGCGCCGCCGCTGTCAGTGACGAAGGATCAAAGGCCACCGGCTGTCAGACGCAAGCATACGCAAGCATACGCAAGCATACGCATCCATAGCCCAGCGCCTGCCTCCCATGTACAATAGCTTCAATGTATACACTTGTTGACTCGTCTTGCGCATATCACATTACTTCAATCTCCTGCGACCACAGAGCCCGATAGCATGGCCGAGGATACAAAGGTGCTGCCGGTGCTACAGCCGGTGGGCACGCCGCTGAGCTTGATGTATGTCACGATCCAGTCAACGCCCTGCACGAGACGACTGACAATGATGGAGACCCGTGGTGATCAAAGAAGCCGCCCTCGATTCTCCCACTTTCCGCGCGACAGCCGTCCATTTCAGCGATCAAATCGACCTCATCGAGCGATGGCTCGACACCTTCATCAAGGCAGTCTCCAAGCTGTCGGCCGAGATGACGGCCCTCCAATCCCTCGTCGACGGCTACGTGCAAGCCATGGCGCCTCCGCTCCAGGTCTCCGAGGCGGTGCTCGACCATGACTACACGGTCTTGGCGTTGAAGCGGTTTGGAGAAGGAGCACGCGAGTTCTGGAACAGCACGCTGCGGGGCATGAAGAGGGCCGAGAACAATATCGTGGATCCGATCCGTGCCTTTATATACAACGACCTGCGCATGCTGAAGGACGCGCGCAAGAGCCTGGAGCAGACACAGCGCACCTACGATGGAGCAATTGCGCGCTACGCGGGACAGGCAAAGACAAAGGAGCCGTCGTCTCTCAGAGAAGATGCGTTCCAGCTTCATGAGGCGAGAAGAGCGTATCTGAAAGCGAGCATGGACTTTTGTGTCATGGCGCCTCAGGTGAGATCGGCCCTCGACAAGCTCCTTGTCAAAATCGTCTCGGAGCAATGGCGCGATATGCGATCTGCAAGAGATTCGTCCATCACCAGTTTCGCTAGATGGAGCAACGACGTTGACCGCGTGAGAGGTTGGAGCAAAGAGATGGAAAACGGCGAGAGGGTATTCAAGAAAGAGCTACACCTAGCTAGACAGCAGATCGAGACCAGCGCCGAGCTGAGTGCGCGACCATCGCGGGACTTGGACGACTACGCTGCCTCAACAGTGCCGTATCTTGGTACCCAAGCTCCTTCCACTGCAAACCTCCAGTCTCCAGCCAAGCCAGACCTAGCCAATGAAAAGGCGGAGAAGCAGGGCTGGCTGTTCCAGCGCACCATCACCGGCAAACCTGCACGGACTTATTGGGTTCGGAGATGGTTTTTCGTCAAGAACGGCATTTTCGGCTGGCTAAGTCAGGGCTCGCGATCCGGAGCGGTCGAGGAATCGGAAAAGATTGGCGTCCTATTGTGCGGAATCCGTCCGGCCTTCCAAGAAGAACGCCGCTTTTGCTTCGAAGTCAAGACCAAGGACACCACAGTTCTTCTCCAAGCTGAGACTCAGAGCGATCTCACTGAATGGATATCCTCGTTCGAGGTGGCTAAGCGAAAAGCCCTTGAAGACAGCTCGAAAGATGCGGGTACGCCCGGAGGCATCGATGCTGCGTTCTCCATCAGTCCGCCGATTGCTCCCGAATTTGCCGCCAAGACCTCCGAAGGCCACGGCTCACATCCTAGCGAAGAGGGTATTGCGATGGAGCGTGCTGAGACTTTGGCACTGCCCGGAGCTGATGGCCTAGCCACGCGAGGTAGCTTTGACGTTACTCGGCGTGGAACGACAAACGAAAGAGACGGTGAGAGCAGCCGTCGAGACCATGCTGCCAGGATTATGGAGAAGCTGGATCTGACAAGAAAATCCACTGCAGGGCCTCAAGTCACTAGTAGCAATCCTTCATCTGCTTCTGGTGGTATTGCCAGCCTCATCTCTGCCAGTCTTGCCTCCGCTAGCCACAACATAATGCCAGTGGGACAGATTCATTCCCCGGCCGCAGGTCTTCCAGATACGCGTCTCGTCATTGGGCAGACTCTTCCTACTAGCAGCCTTGCTCCCTCTACCCTCGCGAACCCTCCTGCCCCAACAAATCTAAGCAAAGCCGCGGTAGCCGTCAGCGGTGAACGAGGTCTTGGCCTCGGGAGATCCGGGGGGATGCCGGGCGGGCTCATGGCAAACTTGTGGGGGTCTGTCAATTGGGGCTACGTTAATCTTCTGGAGAGAGGCGAGGTCAGTGTGAAGAGCACGACCCGAGACCGGAGTTCTTCTCAGCCACCGAGTCCAGTTGGTCGATCACCCGGACTGGAACCCGTTGATGATGGCCCTTCTCCAGACCCCTCTTCGGGTGCAGCCACACCAGGGACTGCAGGCCATCGCAGAACAATAAGCATGAGCGGTCCCGCTCTCTCACCTGTACAGAGACCG
Organism: Clohesyomyces aquaticus; assembly: GCA_002105025.1. Classification (NCBI taxonomy): domain Eukaryota; kingdom Fungi; phylum Ascomycota; class Dothideomycetes; order Pleosporales; family Lindgomycetaceae; genus Clohesyomyces; species Clohesyomyces aquaticus. The sequence goes on from MCFA01000025.1 coordinate 23,232, forward strand.
ACCATCATCACAGATGAATTTCCAAACTACTACCCTCTGGCACTAAGAATACAAGATGCCCAATTCCGCATACTGTTCCCGAATGTTCCAAGACACGAGAAGGTTGTCTTAGTCTTCAGAGCTGTCTGGAATCCCACAGACCAGCAAGAGTTCCCAGGTCGAGTCTACATGACCACCAAGAATGTGTACTTCTTCAGCAACCATCTCGGTCTCGTCCTTATCACGAGTGTTGACCTCTCCACCGTTGACGAGGTCACCGCCGCCCCTGGAAAGGATTGTGACTTCTTGTTCTTACATTTCAAGTCTGGCTCTCGCAAAGACGGCGCAACCCGCCTTACAGTGAAGACCTTCCTCGAACCACTTAGGCTCCTCCAGCGCCGTCTGAACTTCTTAGTGCGGAATGCTACATCCGATGAGCATACATTGGAAGAAGTAATCAAGAGATTGATCAAGATGGAGGTGAATGATGGCGAGCATTCGCCAAGCGCCGAAAGCTGGGAAGATGTCTCGGTTTCGACGCCAATGGATCCAGGATACGGTGGAAAAGAAGTCAAGACGAGCCTTCGAATTGATGGAAACCTCTTTGGCCCACCTCGAGTGAACGTACCCAAAAACGCTCTCAAGTTCAAGCTACCGTCCCACCCTGTTATACACGCGCCACATGGGATGACTCAAGTTGCGGTCGACAAGGAGCTCGACATTAGCGCCAAGGCACTTTTCCATGTCCTCTTTGGTGATAAGAGCGCGGTTTTCCAAATGCTATACCGCGAGCGTTGGGCACAACGGGTCGTCCAGGGTCCTTGGGTTACCAATGACCAGGGTATACAACGTCGTGACTTTGAGTACGAAGTTTCGCAGCCCGGAAAAGCTGACGCAATTGTCATAAACGACTACCAAATCATCGAGGTCGCCAACGACCATCTGTGCTACGTTGTTGCAAATCGCCAAACACCCTGGTATCTACCTTCAAACAATCGTTTCATGCTACTGAGCAAGATTGTAATCACCCACGTCGCCAAGGCGCGCTGCAAACTCTCTATCCACATCAAAGTCGACTGGTCCCGTCACCCGCGCATTGGCAAAAAGCTCATCGAGCGCCAGGGCCTCCAAGACCTCGAGCTCGAGGCCCAAGATCTGGTCGATGTCATCAATGACCAAGTCGCTCGCCTTGGTCACAATCGATCCACAGGCAAAGTAACGAGCATCTTTGGGCAAATCGGAATCCAAACCCAAGCATCCCAATTCGCGGCTGGAGATATCCCGCCACCGAATCGTCCGAGGAAATTCAAGTTGATTCCGCGGAGTCTGACGAGCGTCATTGCGCAACTGGTCGGAAATGTCGTAATCTCTATACTTTCTACACTGATGAGCTGGATCCTAGCCGTCTTCACTGGCGTTGGAAATGTCGTTTCGGCGCACAAATTACTCGTCGTACTGCTTCTTCTCAGCGGCGCAACAAACTTCTTCTACTCCTCTCGCGACTCCTGGCAATGGTGGAATGAACGCAATGCGGGCAAATTCATGGCAAGACTGGGCGTGGGCCCAAGTACGACAATGACGAGATCGGTCTATCTAAAAGATCTGGAAGATGGATTTGTGAATCTGAATGACACGTTGGTGGCGTTCCCGTCGAGTTTGGAAGGCGATCTGCGGGAGAATCAATGGCAAGTTTTCACTCGCGTTTGCTGGGCTTGAATAACCCGCTGACTGTTTGCTATAGCTATCAAACGTTTACGTCTCTTCTGACTTCGGAATCTACGTCTTCGTCGCCACTATCGTCGTCGACACATACATCCCGTCGCTTACATCGCACAAGACAACATCTTGGCTTGCATCGCCATGATCTCCTCGTTGCTCTGCGCGTGGTCAATCGTATCGAGAAAGAGGTCCTGGAAGCAGAGTACGAAACGTTCCTACTCGATGAAATGCAGAAGTGTGAGAGGGTCGGGGTGATGATGAAGGATAATAAGGACACGGAGAAGGGAAAGCAGGTCGAAGAGTGGGTCAAGGGGTACTGTGGTGACTGTGAGACGGCGCTCGGAGGAGTGCGAGGAGAGAAGGGAGGGAGGATCTTGATGTGAAGGATGCATTGCTAGCGTTGGATTTCTTGGATGTGAGAAAGTGCTTTGGATGCTTCTTGCGCATTGGCCTCGATGATACCATGATAGGCTTGGGGATTCGTCTCAGGGGTTGGTTGACTGCGGTGTAGGATAGAGCTGGGGCATATGATATCCTGGGATAATGAAGTCGGTTTGGAAATGGTATTTGGAGAAGCTGCCTACTACGACTGATTGTCCATAACCTGATGCAGTAGTAAGTGCCGGCCCGGGGGATGTACACAACTGGCAATATCAACAACACAGCACAGCACAGTACAATACACTTCACTCCCTCACTCGAGTTACCATCCCCCCTCCTGCTCCCCCTCCTGTTCCCCCTGCCGATACGAGTCCTCGACCCCCTGCCCAAAATTATCCACATCCTGCTCCGCATCCTGCGCCTTTCTCTCCGCACCCCCAAACTTATCGCCAAGCCAGTTCGCGGCGTCCTTGAAGCCCTTTCCGATGTCCGACGGGATGTCTTCGACGCCTTGCACCGCTTCTCCGGCTACCTGTTCCGTGGCCCGCCATGCGTTCTCCGGAGCGTTCTCCACGGCTTGCTCGTCGCGCCGGAAGTCGTTGGAGATGTTTTGCTCCTCCTGGGATACGGTGGCTGAGGCGCGGTTGTATTCGCCTTCTGTAAGAGGGGGTTAGTGGGAAGGAGGTAGGGTGGGGATTAAACGTACCAACGGCGCCGGCGGCGTAGCCTACGTCTTGGGCGGCGTTTTGGTTGTAACCTTCGTCGTAGCCTTGATTGTAATTGTTTTGGTTGTTGCCTTGGTCGTCATCGCAGTTTCGATTGTAGTTGTCGGACATTTTGGCTGTGTGAAGAAGTTGAGAACTTTGGAGGTGGTGTTGTATTGTATTGACGAGCGACTGAAGGAGTTGATTAGAAGTGGTTGAAAGAGGTGCTGCTGTGGGAGGAGGTCGATTGCTGTTGGATGGAGGGAGGGGTAGGTGGTACTCCCTTTTCAATGTCCGCGGGGTTAATCAGGGTCAGGCCAAATATTCGCGCATCCCCCTCTCCTCCCTCCACGTTTGTCTCTAACTAGCCTGACAAGTCGTGTCGGTGGCTCAGACAGTGACGCGATACGTGCATGGAGCTAGAGCCAAGAGGACAAGGATCCAGCCAAGGAAAGCTTCATCCTCGTGTAGAAAGCTTCGCCATTGGAAACGCAGGCTCCACAAGAATTGGCAAAGCTTCGTCAAAGCTTAGTTACCGCGCTAAGATATGCAGGTCCTAATTTGTGGTGGCGAATGAGCACTTTAAGCACATGATTGTGGCGGGTAAGACCACGGCAGACGGCGCTTTCTGAACTTTGCAATTATTTTGGGTGTTGGCGCGACGCACTTTGCTTCAGGAATGTGGCGAGGCAATGCGTGAAGTGGCTGAGCTTGGTTTCATTTGGCGGGTTGTTTAGAGCGATGGCATGACTCTCGGGGAAAATAATGATACGAGAGGATCAGCTGTGATCTTCAAGATTGAGTTCTCAAATTTTATATAATCGTGCATCCCTGCGTTGCGAGACGCACGGTGTGGCGAGACAAAGAAGGGGTACTTTAACTTTTAGCAGCTAAAACATCGTACACACAGCGAATAACGCTGTAATTCTTTGAAAATAGTCTGCTATAGCTAATATTGAATGTTTATAATCTACTCTTTCTAAAAATTACCTTCGCATCGTCGCTTCTGAGCCTGATTTGTTCTGCACCTTCTTTTAGTGCATAACTAAGTTCCCTTTCTGCAGCGCTAACGTTAAGCATTTATCGCTCTATATTTTTATAGAATAGCCTTATCTAAGCCTTCGAACCCCGCTCTGATGCTTTGGAGCCATTATTAGCCTTGCGCGCGCGGTCGCGGACAAATTCATGCCGGGCCGCCCTGTCGATTGGTACTTCCAGCGGAAGCGAACCACTAAACCCTGCTAATACAAGATGACTCCGCGGGTAATTTACTATCAATCCGGCTCAGGATTGGGAGCAGCACAAGGACTCAGCCGGCCTGGCCCTTGTTTAGTTAGCCAACACCTATCAAGCGTCCCCGCCAAACCCTCAGCCTTGGCCATGCTTCCCGTCAACCAACTCAATTCTCTGAAAACACCAGAATTCGCCACCCTACAAGGTCCTGGAAGGAGCGGGTCGGCCGTCCTCCCTGCTAGTGTCACGAAGGTGTTCACGCGCTTTTCAAGATAAGCATGTTCTGCCTAGTCGCTTGCGAATTCGCCTTCAGCCTGACCTCTGCATGTCAGCCTTACTGCGCCACACTGCGGGCTGTGCAATCAGCCGCACCCCGCCCCTAACGAGAGTAGAAACAGAGCGAGTCGTAGCGGAATTAGCCCACAACACACTTGCGCTCTCTTTCCCTCAGTGCAGTTTTTGGTATAGCTCAGCGTCACATGCTCCTGTGTGCTTGCTAACAATACCTAGGAGCAATACCCTCTTCGGACGGGCGATGTACTCGTCTCTTCCGTCAGGCTGCCGTCTTTGAACCCGACCGAGATCTGTTCATACCGCTTGCTCCTGTCCGGCTCTGTGCGAAGCAATGCGTCTTTTGCGACGCAGCGATACTGGCGAGTTCGGTCTTACTCAGTTTCGCGACGAGGCCATCCCTCCCTATGCGATCCTCTCACATACCTGGACTGAGGGCCACGAAGTCACCTTCCGCGATTTGGAGGACAGAACCGGACCAAAGGCTGGCTACGACAAGATTTATTTTTGTGGACAACAGGCTGAGCGCGATGGCTTGCGATACTTCTGGGTGGACACTTGCTGCATCGACAAATCGAATCACGTCGAACTTCAAGAGGCTATCAACTCCATGTTTCGCTGGTATCAGAATGCAGCGAAGTGCTATGTCTATTTATCTGATGTCTCTACAACGAAGCGGAAAGCAAGCAGCGAAGTCTTTGAATACAGTTGGGAGCTAGCTTTTCGGGAAAGCCGATGGTTCACCCGGGGTTGGACCCTTCAAGAGCTTCTTGCCCCGCATTCGGTCAAGTTCTTCTCTCAAGACGGCAAACAGCTTGGCGACAAGAGCACTCTAAAGCGAATAATTCACGAGATTACGGGTATTACTACTAAAGCCCTCCAAGGTGCCCCTCTATGTGAGTTTGACGTTTCTGAGCGATTATCATGGGCTCAAAGTCGACAAACCACGCGGAAAGAGGACAAGGCGTACTCGCTTCTAGGCATATTTGGAATATATATGCCACTCATATATGGCGAAGGAGAAGAACACGCGTTTAAACGCCTCTGGAAAGAGATCACTGAGCTCTCCAACAGTGTCCAGCGGCAGCAAGCCTTAAACAAAGAAGACCAGGAATGCATTAAGCACTTACGCCTCACCGACCCCCGCGATGATAAGAAGCGTATTGAGGAGACTAAGGGCAGGCTGTTGGAGGACTCGTACCGCTGGATCCTCGAAAATTCCGACTTCCGACGATGGCGCGACGACCCGCAGAGCCGACTGCTGTGGATCAAGGGCGATCCTGGCAAGGGCAAGACGATGCTGCTCTGTGGCATTATCAATGAGTTGAGCAAGTCAATGACGAAGACAGACAACCTGTCCTACTTCTTCTGCCAGGCTACGGACTCGCGAATCAACAATGCCACAGCTGTGCTGCGGGGTCTACTATATTTGCTTGTTGTTCAGCAGCCTTCGCTCATCTCACATATCCGGAAGAAGCACGATCATGCAGGCAAAGCGCTATTTGAGGACGTAAACGCATGGATTGCCTTGTCTGAGATCTTCACAAGCATCTTGCAGGACCCGAATTTAGGCAGCACGTACTTGGCCGTTGATGCCCTTGATGAGTGCATGGTGGACTTACTAAAATTGCTCGATTTCATCGCCCAGCAATCTTCTGCATCGCCTCGCGTCAAATGGATTGTGTCAAGCCGCAACTGGCCGGCTATTGAGGAACGGTTGGCAAAGGCAGGACAAAGAGTGAGACTGAGCCTGGAGCTAAACGCAGAGTCAGTATCGGCCGCTGTTGGCGTCTTTATCCAGCAGAAGGTACTACGACTATCACAGGACAAGAAGTACGACAGCAGAACAAGAGAAGCCGTGCAACATCATCTATCCACGAACGCAGACGGCACTTTCCTTTGGGTAGCGTTGGTGTACCAGAACCTCAAAGAGGTCCCTAAGCGGAATGTCAGGAAGGTTTTGAGCGCCTTTCCGCCTGGCCTTGACTCACTCTATAAGCGGATGATGCAGCAGCTATGCAATTCAGATGATGCTGATATTTGCAAGGAAATTCTGGCCGTCGCTGCGACCGTATATCGACCCACTACTCTCGAGGAGCTGGTTGCACTTACTAAACAGCTCGAGGATGTTGCAGACGATCCTGAGTCGATACAAGAGATTATTGGCTACTGTGGGTCGTTTCTCACGCTACGAGAGAACACTGTCTACTTTGTGCATCAATCCGCAAAAGACTTTCTACTCGCACAAGCATTCAGGGACATCTTCCCATCGGGGCAGGACGCGATTCACCACGTACTCGCCGCAAGATCACTCCAGGTCATGTCCGCCACGCTTAAACGAGACATGTATAGCTTGCATGAGCCAGGCTATCTTATCGAGCGGGTCGAAACCCCACAACCAGACCCACTAGCGTCGTCGCGCTACTCGTGCATCTACTGGGTTGATCATCTTTGTGACTGGAATCCTATATCTTCTGCAGCTGATCTAATTGACCTTCAGAACGAAGGCAGTGTTGATGAGTTTCTGAGGCAGAAATACCTTAACTGGCTAGAGGCTCTAAGTCTTTGCAAGAGCATGTCTAAAGGGGTAGTGTCAATAGCGAAGCTTGAGGCCTTTATAATGGTAATTAGCAGGTTTCTTCTATAATATTGATGATATATTAATATGACCTAGAGTAGAACAAATGCAACTAGACTAAATGAATTAGTCAGAGATGCGCGCCGGTTTATCATGTCCCATAAGTTGGCAATAGAGAAGAGCCCTCTCCAAGCATATGCTTCCGCGCTCGTATTCAGCCCTACTCGAAGTATAACAAGAGATCTTTTCAAAAAAGAAGAGCCGAACTGGATCACAATAGCGCCAGCTATGGAAGACAGATGGGGTGCTTGCCTCCAGACGCTCGAGGGCCATAGCAGCTCAGTCAACTCAGTGGCCTTCTCGCCCGACTCGACACGGCTGGCGTCTGGGTCGTACGACAAGACCGTCAAGATCTGGGATGCGAGCAGCGGCGCGTGCCTCCAGACGCTCGAGGGCCATAGCAGCCTAGTCAACTCAGTGGCCTTCTCGCCCGACTCGACACGGCTGGCGTCTGGGTCGTACGACAAGACCGTCAAGATCTGGGATGCGAGCAGCGGCGCGTGCCTCCAGACGCTCGAGGGCCATAGCAGCCTAGTCAACTCAGTGGCCTTCTCGCCCGACTCGACACGGCTGGCGTCTGGGTCGTACGACAAGACCGTCAAGATCTGGGATGCGAGCAGCGGCGCGTGCCTCCAGACGCTCGAGGGCCATAGCAGCCTAGTCAATTCAGTGGCCTTCTCGCCCGACTCGACACGGCTGGCGTCTGGGTCAGACGACAAGACCGTCAAGATCTGGGATGCGAGCAGCGGCGCGTGCCTCCAGACGCTCGAGGGCCATAGCAGCTCAGTCAACTCAGTGGCCTTCTCGCCCGACTCGACACGGCTGGCGTCTGGGTCGAGCGACAACACCGTCAATGAAGGCCTAGGCATAAGTTTGGATTGCATGTGGATAACTTACAATTCAGAGAACATCTTATGGCTACCATCAGGATATCGGCCGTCACATTTCATAGCATCTAAGAATATAATTGGTATTGGTACTAGCCATGGAAGGGTTTGGATATGTAATGTTAAGGGTAATAAGCGTTAGGATCATTTAAACTATTCTTATTTTCTATCATATATTTACTATTCCCTCTGTTTCATAGAGGGCCGGGGATCAGCAGAAATATATATCCTATGGATTTGCCACAGCGAAGCTTCGAGCACGCTCTCAATGGAGTTAGTGGCGTGACGGCTACTTCTAGATCGTTCTACCCAACTTGTGGATTCGCCACTTCTGCCTTGTTAAACTGACAAACTCCTCTGTTGACACTAGCAGGGAGGATAGCTGACCCGCACTGACACAGACCTTGTAGGGCGGCGAAGTGGGCGAAGATTTTTGAACTTTTGAAGGAGGAGAATATTTATCTCAGACTGTTGATCGGAATCCGTCAGTCGACTGTATAGTAGCAGAGCTTGCTAGGCAGACGAAGGTCAGTCGCGTACAGCATACATAGCGTACTAAAAGGAAAGGACAATGGGTGGCACAAATGGTTCTAGTTTCTTAGGTTGTTGTTCTAGCTAGGGGCTGGGAGGATGGAACGCGACGACCCTGTTCAAGCTTGGGCCTCCAGCTTGCATCACGTGATCAGATCACGTGACTAGAAAAAGGGACAGCGACCTTGAAGGCGCTGCACTACATTATGTACGGACACAGACATTCTTTTTATCGAATTCTAGCGTCTCGTTTGACTAGTTCCCGCTGCACGGCGGCCCGTGCGGCATTCTCAACGTCCTGCCGGCCCCCGATGGCGACCTCGACCCCTATCCGCCCATCGTTGACACCACCACCGGCCGCCCCCAGAGTACGCACGAGGAAACTAAGCGCGAAATTGCTAGAGACACGCCAGTCGCAGAGGATACAGGGAACGGCAACCTAGCTTAGGCAGGTCAGAACTAGAGCCGCAGCGTCGTAGCCACCTGCCAAAGCACCCTCTAGCACGCAGCAACAGACAGACAATAAGCTACTGCCCTTTCCTACCTAGCAAGAGTTTATCTCTCCTAAACAAGGAGGAGAAAGCGCTAAGTTTAATAAAGTGATCTAGCTCATTGCGAGCCTGAAAGACACAATAGCAGAGCAGAGCAACATTATCGCGAGCTAGACTAGCGCTATTAAGAGCTAGAACAGCATTATTAAGAGCATCTAAACTAACTTCTTAGCTATTAAGACTAAGCAGCAGTACCTTAAGATCTAGAATGTAGAACTCTAAGAGACAGTTAAATTGCTTTAAGCGTAACTTAACACGCTTTTAATTAAGTCTCTATTTACGCAAACATAGGCGACAGTTATAGCAAGCAGGTAGCTAGCTAGGCTAAGTATAACGTTAGCATGATCTATAAACCTAGGAACATTAGACAAAGAGAACATTTAGCAGCTAGTAATTAATGTTAGTAAAGTAAGAGAAGGAGTAGCTAAGAGAGTAGCTACTATAGAGACAGCAAAGCAAGCTATCTAGCAGGGGATGACTAGCGTGGAACGGTTTACCAGAGCAACAGTTAAGGACTTCCACGTGTAGCGAGTAAATGACAGCGCGAGCGTAATTAAGTTCTCTATAGACAAAGACAAGGAGGCGGCGTTCTAGCAGACGATGGACGAGTGGCTAGACCCGCAAATCCCAGGAGCGAGACTAGTGGGTCCTAAGTGGTACCTAGTTAAGGCAGACTTTATTAAGGTGACACTAGCTATAGATGCAGAGAGCGGAAAAGTGAGCAAGTTAGCAATAGAGCGGTTTAGCATAGAGAAACAGTAGAGATATGCATGATGTAGTAGCTTAGGTAACTAAGACCTAGCAGACAGCACGCCTTAGTTATAATTAAAGTAGCAACAAAGGAAGAGGCAGAGAAGTTTCTAAAGTCAGACAACGTAACATTTAGAGAAGGCGGAATCCTAATAACGCCGTTTAAGGAGCAACGTACGCTAGTGGCCTGCTTTAGGTGCAGATAGTTTAGCTATAGAGCAAGAGACTACGTATGACTAGAGACATGTAACATGTGTAGCCAAGAGGGCTATCTGCACTACAAGACGACTAACTTGCGCTATGTAACCTGCTAGCGCGAACACTAGGCATTAGATTAAAGATACGTAGAGTTCTAGAAAGAAAAGAAGAGGATCCTTGCTATTTAACAGCACACCTAACCTGAAACTCCTAGGCTGTATTAAACTTTCGTTTTAGACCTCGCCTTATTCGCAATCGCTGCTGCCCTCTTAACCTGTTTATTAGCATTAGGCTGTTTAAGAACAATACGACTTAGTAAATTGCTACTAAGGGAAGCAGCTATTACAGTTGTTAGCAATAGTGGCTAGGGAGGCGCCTCTTAAGGGTAATAGTAGATTTAGGCAGGATATAGTGTGGTGTAAGAGGCTGGACGTTTGGGAAATTTGATTCAAGGTGGTATAGAGCTGGTGTCGGATTAGTGAGAGGTATAGGGGACGGCGGTTGACGGCTACCTGCCGCCGATTGACGGCTAACTGCCGTTGATTGACGGCCAACTGCCGTTGATTGACGGCGATTGGCGGCCACTTGCCGTCTCCGCACGCAGCTATAGCATCAGGGGCTCAGGCGACAGCTGCTAGGGAGGTGCGCAGCCACTGGCGCCTCAGAGACAACTAGGTGGCTGGGGGGCTGAGTAACGCAGTTAGCCGAAGAGGAGAAGGGTGGGACACAGAACAACACCATCAACCAGCAACCCCAGGATGGACGAACAACACACAACCAACTGACGTTCGGACAACAAATTGCCTATTTTCTATGTACACTACACTTCTCATATAATAATTACTAGTCCTGATACTGCACTACCTCCTCTAGAGTGTGTTTCCTTCCGACTGCGGGTCGCACCTAACAACTCCACCCTTTGCCCAACAATAGGTGAATTTTCAACTAGGCATAAGCATTCTCTTAGGTTTATATTCTCTCTTGTTATTTCCTATGTTAAGCAGGGTGTTAGACAAGGAAAGAGCAGGTCTTATAGTTAGCTTCTAAAATAGAGGAAACTAGTTATGTAAAATGTATTTAGCTGGCGCTTTGTAACGGCCCATACCCACAAGGGTGCATGGCCATAATAGAACACACACACACACACACACACACACACACACACGTAGGGCGGCGAATTCTTATGTTTACAGAGAATTAAGTTGGTTGACACAATGCTAAGGTTTAGGCAGGGACGCCTGATATGTGTTGGCTAACTAAACAAGGGCCGGGCCGGCTGGATCATTGTGCTGCTCCCAATCCTCAGCCGGATTTACTTATATTCCAAAGCAAGTGTGCGATGCGCAGAGCCTAGATTGATAGTAAATTACCCACAGAGTCATCTTGTATTAGCAGGGATTAGTAGTTCGCTTCCGCTAGAAGTACTAATTAGCGGCGTGGCGCTTCATAAAATCGCGCCCCGCAGCACGCGTAGGGCTAATGATGACTTCCTGCTGTTAGAGGGAGGTTTTAAGGGTAGGATAAGGCTGTTCTATAAAAATCTAGGGCAAAAAAGGTCTAAGGTTAACACTGTTAGTAAGGAAGCATGTTTTGCAATACCATAAGGCGCAAAACAAATTAGGCATAGAAGCAGTAATGCGAACGTAAATTTTAGGCAAAGTGGAACATAGATATTTAGAAGTAGCAGCAGCAGATTATTTTTATAGACTTATAACGATATCTGTTGTGCGCATGAGCTTTCTGGTTGCTAGAAGTCAAAGTACCCCTCATTTGTCTCGCCACACAGTGCGTCTCGCTGCGCAGAGATAGACCTTAGGTTGATAGTTTTCGTTTAAGAAAAAGACTGTCTAGGTACGTAATTGTATCACATTGATGTTTCTTATATATTCAAGAGTTCTCATTTTCAGTTCCAAACACTGCAATTCATTTCCCACTCAATGAGTGGAAATCGAGCCGTAGCGAAACATTGGGACTGTATACATTGCACGACGTGGGAATGATGCCTTTATATATTTCACTGAGCCTGAATCATTTTGTATGGCCTTTGAGGGTTCTGCATCCAGATATCTAACATGCTAGTAACAAGAGGGATTTTAGGCTATTTGTCTGCAAGGACATCTAGCAGGTCCTCTAGAAGTGACTCTTCAACATCCTGATCTTTGGGTTCAACAGCCCCGTCCGCGTTCCCGCTAGAGGGCTTATCGGCCACATTCGCATCTGCGTCGTTGGACTTCCCAGATTCCTCAGACGCTTCAAGTCCAGCCCAGCCTGGAGCCATCTCAGGAGACGACTCGTCAGTTCCCGCGCCAGCTTCATTTGCAAGCCACTTGTATACCTTAGCACAGCTCTCCAATTTCGGTGCATCATGAAGGTCCTGGAACTCCGGCATTCGAGACTCTTGATCGGCCTCAGCCTCAGCCTCAGCCTCAGATTCAGACTCTTCGCTCGACGAGTCTCCATCGGCGTCTAGTACATCCTTCAACAGCCCATCCAGAGCAAGCCGCTCCTTCAATTCCCAATTCCCATTAACCACCTTCTTCACACCTTCAAATAGGCCCTTCAAGCTCTCAGGATCTTGCCCCACCTCCCCAGGATGCAGATAATGCAGCGTCTGAAAAATATTCTCCAATGTCCAATTCACGTACTTCCCATCGCGCGGGAAGCGCATCCAAATCTCCTTGACAATCGAACCTGACAATGGCAGTGTGAAGACTTGGTTTTCAAGGAAGCGGTCAATCCGTCCGGCGTCCTTGTACAGGCCAAAAGCGCGCAAAGCGCGAACTGTGGAACATGATGCGAAGACGTCGGCAGGTTTTGTGGATACTCTGAGTGGAGTGGCGGGACTGGTGCCCTTGCAGGCGGCTTGCATCCAATCGGTGACGATCTTGACACCGATGTACTCGGTGTTTGGTGGGAGTTTGAGGTATATGATGCCATCGAGGGAGTCATGTTTGTGCTTGTTGATGCTGTGGGATCCGCAGAAGTGGATGAGCATTTTTTTGGAAACGGAGGAAACGGTGCCTCTGTCGGTTACGAGGTTGATCTTCGAGCCGCGCAGGAAGGAGGAGGGAGAGTTGCGAGGGACTTGAGATAGGAGGGTCCAGTGTACCATTGTTTCGGTTGTGATTTCTTAGAGTATTTAGTAGACTGTCGGTGTCGTTGGAAGTTCCGTGGGTTGGAGGGGTATTGGAGTGCTCGATATGCTTTCAATTTATGGGTGCTGTTTGTTCAGTGGGGACAAGAAGGACTATATATCTTGGCGTAGAAGCACTGTACAGGCGAAAAATGAAGACATAGTTGTGGGATAACACATTTAGAACATTGAAACGCACAAAGAAGATGTGCCTTTATCGTAGCTTCATGGACGCTATTCGATTCGCCGAATAATGAACCAGAAGAATGATGCGAATAAGTTCTGCGGCTGGCTATATTGCCGGTTTTGAATACTCAGGTCGATTCAACCCACCGCAATATAGCGCGTTCAATTTTCTCCGCCCCAGATGATCGATCTTCGCTTAGCCAAGTGGTCCTGGTATAGAACTTGGCAGTGAAAGGTTCACCACGTGACTTTGCTTATCCTGCAGTGCCTGCCCACTGAACCAAATATAGGATCACGAATGGTTTGCGCGGTGCTAGGATATATTATTATACGTTTCAAAAGATGAGAGATTATGGTGACCCACTTTCACCTGAAGTGAATGTTCCGTCCGTAGGTCAACTACATAGTCACGAGGTCAACTACATAGTCACGAGGTCAACTACATAGTCACGAGGTCGAATCGCTGGATTCTGTGACTTGGTCTCGTGGTATAACCGCATTCCCAATGGAAACACGAATATCTTGATCCATCTTCATAATCTACATATCGTGGATTTATAAGATACCGCGGTTGCGTCTGAGGGTATGTGGAATGGCAATGGAGACGTGGTGAATGTGGAGATGGACACCCTTTCATCTGGGTTTTGACCGTAATCACAAAACTCCTCACCGCCTGAAAATTTCGGGGTCTAATTGAAATTTGTTTATTGTTTCTCGAGGAACCCGCCCGTTCCATTATATAATACCGCGCCTCAGGGGTTCCCCTTATCATCCTGCCCCCCCCTGTCTGCTCTAAGGCCTTTCTCTATCGACACGCCAACTCTCGACTAGACAATCCACCCCTAGAGAACCGGACGAAAATTCTTGCAGCACTTCTGCCGCTGGGCTTTGTCTCGACTACCACTGCGTATTCCTAACTCCATTTCGACTCGATACTTTAGGCAAGGCTTATTCCTCTCTCCCACCAAGAGCGATGTCGTCCTATACCACTGCTAGCCCAATTCCCCCGGTCGCCCCGACGATCAAAGCCACTCGTAACCAGGAGCGTCAACTTCGCCATGAGCTCATCGCCATGAACCCGAAGCTCCATTATATGGTGGAAGGCGCATCAACGGTCGAGACTATTCCTGGACTCTCCCCTGAGCTTCTGCGGCCCTTCTGTCTGAACCTCGACCTGTTTCTAAACCTGGATAATATCTTCATTATCCCGGCTCAGTTCTACCAACCATTCCGCTGGCCGTACCTAGAGCAACTCCAGGATGGCGAACCGTTCCATACGATCTTCGAGTGGATTCGCCTGGCGTATGCAGCTCACGAAGACACTGTCGAAATTGGATTGACTCCCCGGTTGGACGAACTTTGCGCGATCTACACTGCAACTCGACTCCTCAACATGTGTCCAGAAGGAATCCAGGTGGAGAAGATCATTGCCGGTAAGCTCTCCCATCGAAACCTCACGATGCTCGAGGGTCGAGAGGTTTGGTATACATTCCGTGACCTGCCCCGCTGCGGCGCCATGACAGCATTCATCCGGAACCTTCAAGACGACACGGTCCCACGCATGAAGGCAGAGGTCGCGGCCAATCAGATTCCTGCCGTCACGTTGCAGCATCTCTGGGTCTGGATGCGAGATGAACCAGACCTCATGACCCTCTTCGCCAAGAACCCCATGGAGCGTTTCGTGGGAATGACCCAGAATCCGGACCCAGATTGGAAGGAGAAGCGACTGAAGGAATGGGTCGAGGAGGTAAAGGAGTTGCTGCGCGAGGGAAAGTTGGAGGTGCCAAAGGAGGAGGATATCGGAAACGTGTAAAGGACATATAATTAGCGATGTGACGTTGGACGATGAACTGGACGTGATTCAAAGTTCCCCTTGCTGGAATTGAGGAGCTGGGCCACGGAAATTGGGGTTCTTCGGATTTCTAAGGAATGTACATGATTATGAAATTTGCCAGTTCTTAGCTACCACTTAACGCCATTACTTGGATAGCAAAAGCCTAGCCTGCAGGCTATTATCTCACGGGTGGCTAACATGCTTAAGCTGGATTAGAGCAGGTGTAAGACTTTAAGAAATATGTATTCTTCGCCCTGATTTTCAACACTACCATCCCCCCTTTTGCCACTTCCCTCATTCCAGCAAATTCACACCCCACAAATACCAATCCCACAACCCAACCAACTGCCTCAAGCTGAACTTTCAGAGAATTCATTCAACCAACATTCTCGCACCCCGGCGTCTTTCCCGCACACCACTTCCCCGTATTGCAGCACTTATACGACGAGATCATCGAAGACCAATCACAGCCCGTTGCAAGATTTGGACACGAGGCCTGACACACATTTCCAAAGTCGCTCGTAAGGCGCACCCTAGAACTAGTGTGTTTGCCGTGACAGTCGTAGTTGCTGTGAAATGTCAGTCTCGAATCCTCGGTGTCCACAACAGATAACGAATCGGGGTTTTACATACTTCCAAAAAGTGCATTGACTGTTCTCGTCGAGAAGAATGGATGCGACTTTATCGTTGTAGTCACTGGGGAGGTTGTCTAGCAGTATGTTTAGTTGTTTGAGCTTTCTTGATCTTGGGGGACATTGACTGCTTACGGCAGGCGCCATCGTTGTTCACGGTGACGGTCTGGCAGTCGCCTTGGAGATTGGGCTCTTGACAATACTTCAGCGTTGCTGCCGTAGAGTTGCAGATCAATTGAGTCGCCACAACGACTGCGATCAAGGTGGGCCTCATGTCGAGAACTTGGGATGTTCGAGAATAGAGGAAGTGTAGGTTGAAAAGATACTTCATTCTGTACCTCGAATGTGTGATTCTTATACTTCTAGTACGATGATTTCCAGCCCCGTTCACGATCGAGAAGGGGGCTGAGCTGTGGTGTAACCGAGATGGCCGTATGGAGTTCCGGAGTCTCTTGGAGTCGCGGATATGAGATTCAAGGCACGGTTCCGTACGAGATCCAATTCCAACGACCTTCTAACCGGAAGTAAGAGGCGGTCAACGTTTTTGCACGATAGCGCCTCGGAGGATGAACGCATGAATTTCAAACACGAATATTTACCTATTGCAGCCAGCAGTCGACATTAACAATTGATGACCGAAGGATCCTGTCTCACCACTCAGAGCGTATTCCGTCTAAAAATGACCAAATGGTCTGGAAACATGAGCTGAATTACGGCCTTAGTGGCACTCGCATGGGTACTAACCGCATGGGTTTACTCAAACACATATTGCCAAGCCGTAGATGTTCACGGAGCAGCTTTCCTAGTAAAATGAGCGGTAAGTTATACGAGAGACAGACCACCATTCAACCCTTCTTTTGACCATCAAGTCCTCTTTGGGTCTGTGCTAGCTTGCACCCCATGGAGAACACGGAGTATCTCAAAGAAGCGGTCTACGAGAATCCAAAGAATTTACGAGTTTAAGAGTGACCACCTCAGCCTTTTCCGAGCGACCAATACAAAAGAACAAGCATTCCCCAGCAGACGATTAAGCTGTTGCTCCTACCCTTTCCCTTGAACTCTCTGATCAAGCCCACAATGAAGCCTCAAACGCTCACTCTCTTCATTCTGACATCCTTGGCCGGACACTCGATAGCCGCTACAATCGAAATGTGCAAATACGTCAATCTCGATCCGGCCCGCGGCTGCACAACCGTCAGCGCCGCCAACGATGGCCAGTGTCGTGAGTGCACTTTCTTAAAAACACGTTTCTCGCAGCTCCTTGACAGATCCCCAGATAACATCCCCTCCGAATACAACGACAAAATCCGCTCCATGCTAATCAGCGACGATGCGCAATGCGTATTCTGGGCGTAAGTTCGACTTCCTTTCGCCCGTTCTTGATCCAACAGTCTTTCCTTTTCGATAACGTCTTCTCACAACAAATTGGAACAGGAATGTCAACTGCAACGGCGATCACACCAACGGCGTTCGAGGCGGCATCGAAGACGTCGACGAAAACATCTGCAAAGACGCCGCATGCCCGATTCCTATTGCCGGGTGTGGTTGGGGGACTCGAATTTCGTCGTACAAGTGTTGTCCGAAGGATACATGGTGTGTTGCTGGGAAGACACCGAAGTGCAACAACCTCGCTTAAGCATCCCCTGCATCACCCAAACTCGTAGCCCAAAAGTTGTACATATCAAGATGGAAAAGAGTTCAGGTTAAATACATCTGTCACTCAGCCATCCAAGCAGCCCATTCTGTTTCGTATGTAGCTTCCGGAATGAGACTCGGATTTTGATACCAGCGAGACTGTTTTCGACGCATGGATATCCGGTATCGGAGAGGAGCTCTCGGACCCATTTGTGCTGTGCGATGATCTCGAGGGGGGAGATCGTAGATTCTCTGGTGTGCTTGTTGGTGTATGGAACTAGTGCTAGGGCGGCTATGGCTTCTTGTGCAGCTTTCTTGTCAAATAGCACGGGTTATCGGAATTTGGATTTGGATCGTCAAGTGTTGTTGGTGCTGGAGCGAGAAGAAAGGGCGGGGAGATAGCGCTATGACGAGGAGTAATAAGATTCCGAGGAGATCGAATATTGGGTCCAGGGGTGTTGCATTTGTGTCATTGACGTTCTTCTGGAAGGTGGCGTGCTTTTCCGAAGGCTTTAGTTGTAGAACGTAGATCTCTGTGCTCAAACCGTGACTGTTCGAAATTCCGGTGACGTATTTATCTTCGGCGTGAATTGCGCGTGTCAACTTTCTCACGCGTCGCGCACGTCAGCGATGTCGACTGGAGGTTGCTTGATTATTAGTTGATGCTATTTGATAAGACTTCATGGACGTACGAGACTCGGTGCTGAGTATCGACGGCGCCGGGGTTTTAATGGTGGTTGTCGACATCGTCAGTTGACATCAAGCAGTTCTGGTGTGGGTTGGAATTCAACCGCCAGGCTGACTTTGGTGTTCTTGAAGCGGAGAGGGCGTTTGTTCCGGAAATGGCGTTTGTTCTGGAAATGGATCCACGATAGACATTGTGAGAGAGGCCCTTAGTGAATTTGCTTTACAACAAACGGTTTTGGCAATAAAACGCGCCTTCAGATGAGCTGGGTTGCATCATCGTAGGTTCCGTGAAGGATAGTATGTGAGAGTCACCGTGATCCATAGTACCTTCACATATATGTATGCCGAGCTCAATTATTACCAATTTTGAGGATGTGGATTCCTTTACTTGGCTCGGGTTCAAGACTCCAGTTGTAACACTATCAGTCAGTATCAATTCAACCTGATCGCATATCATAGAATGATAAGTCATGGGTCAATTGGATAAATCTACAGATAGAGTGGTTCTATAGAGAAGGGGATCTAACTTATGAGCTACATAATGTACATAATACTTTACAATGCTTTACAATGCTTTACAATGCTTTACAATGCTTTCTACTCAGATTTCTCCTCTGACGGAGAAGCAATCCTTCATTCGCCCTGCGCCGACTCGTCTGTGACATCCGAACTCCTTGGAACTTCCTTACAGTGTTCAACAGTCCCGCTCACGGCTTCACCGTCCCAAGGCAGCAAGCCATCCACAATCTTAGCAAAGTGTCTCCTCAAAAGTCTCTGATGCCACCACCCAACATAGCACGTGAAGACCATGAGGCCAGTTGCTCCTCCACCCATCCATATCCAATATCGGCTGGAGCCTCGTTGATCTCGTGTGTCTGATGCGATTGGAATACCATCAGGGGGATTCCTATGAAGCCAGTATTGCGCATTGACGTAGCAAAAGCAATTTCGGTACAGGCCAGATATTTGCGCAACTGTACCGAAGATCAGGGAGATGAAGGATAGGAAAAAGCACAACCTGGTGGCCAACCATGCAAAGGCGTATATGGATCCACGGAATATGCATTTGCATGTGGCGAATATTTGTCGACTCTTGTCGGGAGTGCCGGCGAGGTATTTGGTCAGGGCGTCCAGGCAAGATTTTGGCTTTCCTTGTAGGAATTGGACACCCCAAATCCCCCGGAAGCTCTTCCGGTTCTGGTGGTGCAAAGCATCCCATTTTTGTTGCGCATACCATGCTTTGCAGATGGCGAGGATCAATAGAGGAACCTGAGAGGCAGCGTAGATGATAAAGGTCAGAGACCGGCATCCCCAACCAATTGGTGGAGTCCGCCAAGCCACGATCGCCCCAGCGGCGGGAGGCACTGCAATGAGAATGAATGCCGGGACGAGAACAAACCAGAAGAAAGTCATCTTGCTGATATGAAGTTCCTGCCGGAATGATGATAGGTCATATTTCCAAGCATCGGATCGCTGGATCCATTCGAGCTTTGTCCTGCCTCTCCGCCACATCGAGACAGGTTGGTATCGAGTATCGTAGGACTTGGTATAACCGGTGACCTTGAGGAATCGGTTTTCAACAACAGCTCCCCGTGATGTGGGATGCTGTGGCGGCTTTTCTTCAACTGGCTTTCCGACAATGCCGCAGGCTGCGCTAGCATTGTTACTCGCCATAAGACAGCCGCTGATGATGGCAACGTGAACTATGATCATCCACTCGACTCCAAATGCGACTGCAATAGCGGCGTCCTGGTTGCTTCGGTTGTTGAGTAGCTCAAGAATCGTGTAACCGAAGGCCCCAAGGTAAAATAGACAAGGAGCACCGACCGCGGCCCCAAATGCTGCTTGCGCCCCGGATATTGCGTGAAGTCCACTCTGGCAGCCGGCTCTACCCCTTGCGATCAAAGCTTGCGGGATCTCTTCATGCGGCCGGCTATTATGATATCCGACTAGATTGCCGCTTACGACCGCTGCTAGTAGCTCCACTGAAGCTCGCGTCTTACTAACCAACGAAGTGGTCCCCTCCTCCACACGCCTGGGTTGGTCAATGTCGCTGCCGTCGAGTTCTGCCTCCTTATAGCGTAGATAGCGTATGATCCGGAAGTCTATGAGGGCTTCGAGCAATCCTTCGACCATCATAGGTGCTGCGCCGCATCCAATGATAGTTATCCACAAGGCGTTGTCGACTATATTCTGGATGAAGAGTATCAAGGACAGAAATAACGAGATGAAAAGGCGGACGTGAGAGGCAAAGGGAATCCATCTCGGGGCCCGGTCTAAGAAAGCGTATGGCAAGAAGAGATACCCCCACTCTAGTTTCCAGCGCCTCGGAATGATCATGCTGAAAATAACCGACGGGAGGATGAACTGGACAATTGGGGCGGCCCATTGTGATGCGTTCGCACGACTCGATGGACCCGGACCTGGGCATTGTCTGCGGCAGAAGTCGTAGCTAATTCTCAAGTCTTTTGCCGGCTCTATGGATTGGTTGTATGTCTGGCCACAGATGGCATCCGCGGGAGAAGAGTTGAGGAAGGCGTTGAGCTCACGGGCTCGGGCGCAGCATTTGTCGGTGTTGTAAATGGCAATGGTTGAAGGAGAGAAATAAATCAGGAAAAAAAGCGATTCTGATATCAGAACCGTAGGGAAGCGCATGGTGGGTGCGGCTACGCCCGTGCCCTCTTGGGCGCGCTGCGTGGGGATTCGTAGAAGTTGTGAGTTGGAGCAAAATGGAATTAGACAGATATGTTCTACTGTCCTTAAAGCTTCTTCCATGACTCAAAGACATGGTATACGAGGTACGCGTAAGAAGGGTGAAGAGCTGGAAAGATACAGAGCGAGGCGGAGGGCTGAGGCTCTTACCCCTTGGTCGCGTGCAGCAGAATTCGAGCGAACAAGGCTACCGGCCGCCGGATTCTACAATGCCGGCCCGAGTGGAACTAGTATAGTGGAAAGAAATACAGTGGGCGTGTTACAAGCGTTCGATATTGGCGTGGAAGTGTTGGTTGTCGGCGATTTACGAAGTGGCGCAGTCGCTCAGCCACAGCAGGCAAGCCCGATGATTGGAAACCACAGGCGACTGTGCAGTTGCCTGGTGGCACCCTTTCCAGCCCCTTTTCTTTTTCGAGTGTTTGTACTACCTCGGGCTTAATAGTGAGATCAGATTTCGACTCACATTCATTTCTCTGCCTGATTGATCGCATATTCTGATTCCAAAGACGTCCAGAACGTTCGAGCGGTCCAAGATTCGACATGCGACGAGCAGCATCGCCCCAGGATCCATGATTTGCGCCCCGTGCGAGGAATGATAACTGGACCCAGAGGAAGAACCATGCTCGGAATACAGCAATGATCGATAGCCTGTCAGTGGGTAATGCATGAGCGCGGGGGCCAGCTTGGCTAGCCAGTTGGCAGAATTCCGCGTTTGCTGCAAGTTGAACACCCTTGATCTGCTGGCTGAGTGAAGTCAAACAAACAGCACCCAGTGGCTGTGGAAACTAGTGTGATGGATTGGAAAACACTATATCCTTCCTGTGACCGGGAAATGACCACACAAAAAAGAGGCGGAGAGAGCGTTTCGTGGATCCGACCAAAAAGTCCGCACAACCTTTGAAGTTACTTCTGAATCGGCGAGACGCAAGATAGAGACGCAACTGACCGACGCGATCCAAACAACTTAGAAGAAAGAGCGATGGCGCACTTACTGAACGGTGCTCTGAATGCGATGGCGAATCTGGGTAACGCGGGGCGCGACCCATTGCACGACTTGAACAGATCATGATGAGGCTGTACCCGAACACAAATTTCTCACTGCACGAGATGCAGCACTTGATCCGCCAGTATGAACCTGGGTTTCAAAGGACCAGCCGGAAGATCAGAGTCCCCGCGCATCGTGCTGCGGCGGCGATGCTGTACAAGGGACTGTGTCTCATCGATTTTGATCGTTGGGAAAGGGTAAACGAGGACCTCCGGCAGCAAGGCAAGTGAACGACTGGGGCGACCAAGCGGCCTTCTTTCTAACAAGGTCAAGGAGCGAAGCTGCCATGGGACGTTCCTGAGCACGGTATTATTGAGATGAGCAATGTGCATTCTTCGGGGCCAACCGGCGAGGCCAGCGGAGGCAGATCTGATGTACCACATACCAAGAGGCGACGGACCCTCCCAGCCCATCCCGACAACCCGGAATGATTCTGTTGGAGACGAGCGTAATCCTCCCGGTCCCGCGAGATGCGATACGGACGTCGAAGCGGAAGAATACGACTTGGAAGAGCAGAGGCTGGGTTGCATGGTTACGATTATCCATAACCATTTAACCCAGGGTATCTGGGGCGACGGCCGAGCAGCTCTTGACAAGTTCGTGGCCAGTAGACTGTAGAACGCGTTCATCACACACTATTGGATGGGTAGGTGGTACAGAAGTACGGAAGCAGAGGTCCACTAATCGTTTGTAGACGGTTTGCTGGGCAGCGTGCAGTCGTGAGATGTCGGCTGAATATGGTCAGATCGACTGAAAATCCTTGCTTGAGCTGGCGGTTGGCTGAACAAAAGAATCTGACCTGCGTATTTGTATTACCTTTTCAGCCCCAAACGGGCCTGTGGGAAGGTGGAAATACATAAGCAGCACGCTCCAATAGCTTAGCGTTCGGTTACCTTGATCATGTGAAGTTTTCACATTGGAAATATGATGTTGAGCACGATATCTCCCTAAGAGTTGGACCAGGTATTTGAAATTGCATCCTCGAGAATAGCAACTGCCTCCAGGGCTCCAAGCACATTATTGTGGGACAAGAGGGGGGTGGTTGGCAAGGAAGAGGTTGGGCTCAGGGAAGGCTATGTCGGGGCGTCGGGAGCATCGCGCCGTGAGTCGGGCGCTGATTCGCTGTGGACGATGCAGCCTTACAGATGAGGCACCCATTCCCATGGTGGTGGGCTTCTCGCTGTGTCGCTGTGGGCCAGCAGACACGCGCGAATCCTCTTGACAGCTGACAGGAACTGGTGCTGGGAACGTCCCGATCAGCGTCGGACTGCGTTTGCCCGCGGCCCCATTCATAACTGCACCTTTTGCTGGCCATTTCCCAAGTTCCCGTGTCTTCTCTTGGCAGTCTGCATGTGCTGCGTCCGATCCTCTGGCCCCGGCCTCGGTGCGAGCGCATCGAGAGAGAGCAAAGGGAACGGGGCGTTCCAGGGCGGTTGGATGCTTGCGCGCCGGATATATTGGCTCCCGGCTGGAGATAGTTGGGGGGGGATCGGGAATCAATTCGCTGGGTCAACGACATGCCTGGGCCAGACCTGGAGACGAGTCAACCCCCCGGTAACCTTGCCTTGCTTGCTGCTTGCTGCTTGCACTCCGGAATTCCCTGAGGGCCATGGCCATGGCCCGTGGGTGATCACATTTCACGTCGGGGCTAGCAATGCACTTCAGCCGTATCTCATCTAGTGGCTTCCCCACTGCCAACCCAGACTCGCCAGCTGCCTCCCAGTGTTCTCCACTGCCGCAACATGCCTCTTGGAGCGCCGCGGGACAAGACTGTGGTATATCGGGACAAGCTGTGCCTTTCGCACTGACAGGACGCTGCACTGTTGAAAGCCCGTTTTCCCCTTGCATTGTTGTCGTTTCCACTGCGAGCGCAACATGCCCCTTGACCTGGATCCCGACGAATCGTTGGGCGAAAGTAAGATGCAGCACCGAATCCTCCTTACATAGATCTCCACACCGAGTACTATGAGGAGCCAGAGTACCCAATACTGATTGCACACGCGCAGTCCCACGAGCGTCGGCTTCAAGAGCGCCCTCGCAACCACGCGTGCGGCGGCGCGCCCGCAAACGAAATGGCCCTCCCGAATTCCAGTTCCTGACGGCCACCGACCCGTCGCAATTCAAAGATGAGCACGCAAAGAGAAGCGTGCGGTCGCAGGCCATGATACAGTACCGGTACCGGGCAGAACAGCAGAGGCAGAAAGGGCAGGAAGTTCCCGAGGCCAGCTCCGGCGGGTCTGTAAAACCACAGAGGACCAGGCGCATCACCGCATCGACAACGAACGAACCACCACCATGGCAGAGTCGACCCAATCGTCTCATAGAGCGCATGATGAACGTGGGGGAAGGAGAGGATCCGCTGTTCCCGCCCATGACTTCGACATTTCCGGTCATCAATGTCGACGAGGGATTCGGGGAGCCTGCCGAAACGACTGTAAATGAAGCCCCTCTGCCGCTCGTGCATTCTGCCCGCTACCGCCGCATATTATCTATGCCATCACTCACGGCAAATAAGCAAAAGATCACCGAATACGAGGAGACCGACGAGCACGAGACGATTGTAACGCGCATCTTATGTGGAAAGCTGGGAAGCCTGCAAAATTTGGGCGACGGTGTCGACCCGTTCTCGGTCATACCCCAGTTCGAGAACCCCGAATTAGATTCGCTGTTTCTCGTGCGGACATGTAAGCAAGCGGAACCATTATTCAACCCGATGGCGTACTCGCTGGAGTGTTGCAGATGACCGAGCGCAGCGCTGACCTCGCATAGGCAATCGCGCGTTTGTATCAACTGCGACCACCATCAAATGGATGCCCATCCTTTTAGCAAATCCAAAAGCCTTGCTGAGCTCTACCGCACTGGCTTCCACCTACAACGATATGCGCACAGGTTGTCAGGGCGACAGCAAGCGGACTATGCTTGTCAAGAGTGAGATCATTGGATACATCAATGACTTTCTACGGGACACCGAGTTGCAATTCTCTGACATGACTCTCTTGCTCATTCTCCATCTATTGGCAGGCGAGATGTGGAATTGCAACGAGAAAATTCTCCGCATCCACGAATCAGGGATTACTAGGCTGATACGTCAACGAGGTGGAATCAAGTCTCTTGGTGGCAATGGAGCTATTGCGGAAGTGGCTGCTGCGTAGGATATCTCTTTGCGTTCATCTATCTTTGGCTAATCATCACAGATGCTGCTACCATATTGACATATTCTGCGAAGCTACGCCGAATACCATCTTCGAGGACTGGAATCCACCTTCCTTTGCTCCCGTGGAAGACATCGTCGCCATTCCCGAGTCCCCAATCTTCTCCCCACGGAGTGAATTCTACACCATCGCCCACAGCGGCAACTGTTCCGAAACCACCTACGAGCTGCTGTGCGACATGCGGGATCTGACCGATCTGTTCCTCTCACATCATGCCGGTTTTGAAAAAAAGATCGATATTCCCTTGACCGAAGACGAGCTCCGCAAGAGCCCGTCGGAAGAGTACGATTCGAAGGTTGCCGCTATCAGTGCCCGCCTGTCCGCCCTTCCATCAGCATATACCCCCAACACGCCCGTGTCGAACGACTGGATTTACGAATCCTGCCGGATCGCTGCCATTATATACACGACGGCGATCATGTGCCGCATATCCTTTTCTGATGCTTCTGGACCCGGCCGCTCGCCCTTAATACCCGCCGCAGCCTCTCAGAAACACCCCGCAGGCCAGGGGGACCTGCAATACAGACGCCTTAGCGATGCCCTATTCCAAGCGGTAGAAAAGTCCAACATGACTGATGTCTGGGGCGGAATGTCTGGGGTCCTTTATTGGGTGGCTATGATTGGCGCCGCAGCAGCGCGCATACCTTCCACAACCGACCTTTCCCAGCAGCAATTTGGTGACAATATCTACGCTATGTGGGTGCGCAGATGTTTCATCATGTTTGCCACCCGTACCATGATTGTCCTCATCTTTGGTCATCCGGTTCCTATTCTGGTTGCGCAGAGGAAGTTGTTGAGGGTCCAGGAACTAACTGGTCGAGGACATCATGGCTGAAAAGGCGCACGTGGACCAATGACCGAAGTAAATCTTACGGATATGTCTGGGCTCCTATAATCCGGATTCGACGTGAAATGGGCATCGCCGATGGATTCCGCAACTGGATCCGACCTACAAGGTACCGAACATGTGACCCGACATCACCTCGCGCCACGTGGAGGCACGCCCGCGACCCTGGAATTCGATGAGTGTGAGACATCGACGTTCGCAGAACACATCTGAGCAGCATTCGAGCATCTTGTTTCGTCCCTGATGATTCAACCGATTAAACCTCGTGGCATCCGGGCGGTCCACATCCCAGGACCCCCCACTCACACGCGCCCCGAATGAAGGCAATGTTCGAATGTGCGGATATGTACGCTGCGTGGAGCGGGGCAGGCACCATCACGGCCTAGTGCCGTGGTGAGACGACATAGTTGTTGATGTGCTGCCCTCATCGGTATTACGGGTTCCCTGACTAAATTCAACGTACATTAGTCGTCCGCACGCGTTTGGTTAGTGGTCGGTTTGAAGGATTGCCTGCAGTGCCGAACAGATACCCCTTGGCTGTCTTTGTCTTTGATCAGAGACTCCTGTACGTTTTTTGTTTGCTTGCCGATCACGTTACAGATTCCTTAGACATCTATTGAGTAAACACATGTCACCAGCTGTCTGAAGTTGGTAAGGCTGATGGAGATAAGCCTTCCAGACCCGATCTCCGCACAGGCGCTTAGGAAGACCTGACCCACGGATTGCTTTATTAGGCAGAATTTTGTTTGTTGTCTCAAGAGTCATTCAGCGCCCTTTTGCGGCTTCTTACAAATAGCTAACGTCTAATATCTAAAACTGTTCTTTTGCTGCTGACCACTTGCTATTGGAACGTGGGAGAAACTTGGGCGGCTCGGAAAGGCGAGGATTCCGTGACTCGTCCTGTTCGGAGCCTTTGGAAGAGTATTTTCCTGTTTGGACGGGTTGCCCATGCCGCGCGATCCCGATTGGCTTCTGAGCGGCAAGGACCATGCATGCACCCACTGACGACAGGACCGAGAACAACAAGGGTTACTCAGTATTTATCAGACTTCCTGCCCACGTAAAATGCTAACCAAATATATCGTTGCGCTCTGCATCCTACTCGAGCTTACTGTCGTCTCCATCATGCTCCTCACTACAAGATATCTCTGGACTCTCAAAGCTTCCAAGGACCCCGAAGATGCCACGACATACTCTCTGGATCCAAAGAAGCCCTCGGACTTATTTTCCGGAGACACAGGCTTGATGAAGTTGTTTGTACCAAGGAAAGAGGTGGGCGTACAGATTCCAACGCTTTCAGGCGTCATTGCGGCTGGAGATGAAGGTGTTTTCACCTCTGCGCTGTTCGAGGGTTTGCAAGGAAGCCCTGGGGAGGTTTCATTGGATGTTCTACTGGACCACTTCGCCGCCCAGTTGGCACGACGACCCATGACGGAGCGATCGTCATACCCTACAGCTATGGCCAGCTTTCTCTCCAACAGGGGATATGGTATTCGAAGGAGCTTGTCCGTGAAGACGAACAGAGCTGGCTCAGGACGACCGACAAGGCCCCAACGGAAGTCGGTGGACCTCACAGAGAAGGGGTTGTCAAGGGTTCTATCAAGAAAGACAAACCCAGTGCTGGTTGAGACGCAGAGTGGGTTGCTGTTGGACTCATCGATGGCCCGTGACTCCAAGCTATCATCGCGGCCTAGTTGGACAGAACAGATTCAACCAAGTAGAACACATGACGGAATAGCAAGCACCACTGTTATGCCTGAAGAGCTTCAGTCATTTTCACTCATTCTCGGCGCTCCAATCTCTTCCGCTCAACCCTTGGTCAATCCCGAAAAATCCGCGACTCTGGTTGGGGAGGGGGCATTCGGGATCTCAATCTTAGGATCACTTGCGGAGGATGGAGCTTACCAGCTCTCCCTCCACAAACGCAAACTCGGCATATCGGAACGTTCATCTCGCGGAAGCTACTCAACACTCTTTGCAAAACACCTCGCAACAGGCTCACTCCCGTTTTCGCAGAATGCCGAAACTGTAAACACAATTCTTATAACCAACGAAACTCTCTCCCGCATCAAATCAGGAACACCTCTCCAGATTGAAAAGCCTCTGCCAGCCCAAACAGCTTCACCAAACGCCACATTCCTGTCCAAACTCCCAAACTCGCGTTCCGTAGCTTTCCATACCCTATGTCCGTCCCCATCCTCCTCGCCATCAACAAGCCCCCTCCTAACAACCATATCCGCCCTCCCCTTCACTGGCGGTCTCGTCCCCCTCGCCTCATCCCCCCTCATCCGCACAATTCAATTCATCTCCTCCGGCGGCCTTCCCCCAGGCCGCTTACTCCAACGCCTCGACGCCCTAATCGACAAAACCCACCGTCAAGCTCCCCACTTACGTCTCTTCGGCCCTCTATTCGACGAGCGAAATGCAGGTGCTTTATACCGAGAGCATCAGAAATTGGGGAAAATGGGTATAGGGAAGTTGGTCGAGGAGAGCGTTGCGGATAAAGTTGCCCGCATTCAACGATACACGACGTTGCTTGAACGGCTCATGGCCATGGCTGTACGCTCGGATATGAGTCCCAGTGACGTCTTGAAGAAGGTTCAGGAAGCAACGACCCGGGAGCTCGAGCGTGCGTACGCAGACGCGCAGATTGCGTTCTGCGAAGACCTGTTCGATCCCTCAGCACCAGCCATCCCACGCAGAAGCGCGAATCGAGTGTCCTCTTCATCCGCCGGCTCCGGATCGCGATCTTCAGTCTCGGCCGAACCGAGCCTTAGAAGTGATGCTTCGACGCCGTCGCCGAGTTCGGCTCGGAGTGCGTTTTCCCCGAGACCGAGTTCGACGTTCCAAACACCGAACCTGGCACAGAGGGTTGAGCGGATGTTGAAGGCGGATGCGCCGCTGGATGTGCAGAGTATTGCGGTTGTGGCGCGGCTGGTGCTGGTAGCTTGGACGTTGTGTGTGGGTGTTGTGGCTTGGGAGGACGAGGATGATGGGGTTAGAGTTGCAGATTTAGGGGGATTTGCCAGGGTTGGGGAGATGGTGTTATCGTAGGCATGGCTGTCGCGACTTTTTATTTCTGTACAGGTGTATGGGCGCCTTAGGTTGCGTAGCGGGTGTTTGGAGTACTGCGTTGCTGGATTTTGGGTCTATGAGAGATGTGATATTAGAGATGGAGATACCATTACTACAGACGATATTCTGGCTGGCGAAATACACAAATAATCATACTTGGGCTATGCTTGAATTGAGTACTGCTGTACCAAAACATTATTGTCCTATCCGCCCCCCTCCCTCCAAGGTTCAGGTTCTTTTCGCAACCCCACACCCCACGCTCCACAAAGTCCCACTCAACCCTGTATCCCAAACTGATCCCTGGATCACAAGCTCCACTGCACATCCCTACTGTACTGTACATACAAATCCCTCTCCGAGCGATCCGTCCCGAACCACTGGGTCAACGTTCCATGTGATCCTGTCCTGTCATGTGGTGTGACGTGAACATCAGCAGTCGGTTCCGGAGTTTTGGTTCTGCGGAATGTGGGAAGACCGAGATGCCGAGTTGAATGAGACTTGTGGTTCAACGACCAGTTTAGTTAGTGTACCGAAGATCGAGGAATTCGATGCGGGGGAAATCAGGTGTATCAATCACTATGTATGCTATCGTATTACACGTACGTTCAAGGTAACAAACAAGATTGTAGCCAGGCCATGCCATACCGGCTCCATCCATCATGCAGGCCCTGTATGCAAACCAGCGTTTGTTTTCCTTTCTTCCCAAATCTCCTACTCTATCCTACCTCTACCTATTCGTTTCATTCCCAAACTCGTCTATCATAACATCATGTTCATGAAGCTAACCCACACTCCATATCAACTGAGAACAACCCCAACCCAACCAATTCGCACTATGCATAATCTCACACCTAACCACTGCCCATAACCTCCAGCCCTCTACAAACCCCCACCCAACCATCCCTCATCTCCACCCAAACCCGCTCCGTCCTCGCCCCCTCACTCCCCTCCCTCTTCCTCTCCCTGCTCTCCTGCGCATCTCCTGCACTCCCCACACTCCCTCTCCTCCTACTCCCCGCCGAGGTCTGCACCACACGTCCCGTCTTCAATCCATTCCCATCCAACTCGCCCTTAACCTCCCACCCATGCCTCACAGGCCCCGAAAGCGTCGCAGGCGTAATAAGCGTGCTGTCAAGCAGGGAATGCCAGCGCGAGAGATACATGCCCGGGCCATGCATCGTGCCTTTTAGTTTCGTGATCGTATTTCCTTGCGGGTTGGTGTTTGGCGCGGGCTTAAGGGATGCGGAGCCGTTGGCGGAGGGCGGACGGGAGGTGTGTGCAATGAGGGTTTTGAGGCGGGATGTAGAGGTTGATTTGAGGTATTGGAGATGTCTTTCGTGGTGGTCTAGTAGGGCGCGGAGTTGGTCTTGTTTGGCGGACGAGAGGCTGCTGAAGATGGAGGTTAGGGGATCTGTCATGTCGCCTGCGCCTGCGTCGCCGTGTTTGGGGTCTTGGGATTCGGAGGGCTTGGGGGGGTTGTGAGTTCGGAGTTCGGCGGCGCAGGCTTTTGCGTAGTCGCGGTATTGGGTTGTTAGTTCGGGGGCGTTCTTGGCGATTTGGTGCAGGAATTTGTGTGCTGAGGGCATGTGCTTGCGGATAAGCTGGATGAAGTCTTCGACGGTTGGTATGCCGCCTGGTCCGAGTTCTTGGATAGGGGCCCCGGGAGCAGGTGAACTCGATCTGCTGTTATTTCGACTCCCTGTTTTGCTGTTCGTGCCATTACCGTTCGTCTTCTTTTGTTTGGATACTTTGATCAAGTCTGTGAGGAAGCTCTCTAGGTCCCCTAGGGTGGACGACAGATCCACTGCGTTGTGAACCCCGCGTATAACCGGGTCGAACGCTGTGACCACTTCCCGAATGGCGGAGGTGAGCAGATCGGGTTGTAGTTTGCAGAGAATCTTGGTGAGCTCTTCACGGTCTCGGAGGGAGAGTATGTTGGAGTAGTACTCCATTGCGGCCTGGTGTTGAACTTCGGTGATCGAGTCCGGCTCGATGGGAGGGTCGGCGGATTCCAGGATCACAGCTATTATAGATTTTGACTCCTGCATGGAAATCCCACGTGCTGCCTCGTGCTTTTCGCGGGAGGCGTATACGTAGGCCTTTATCGCTTTGAAGACTTTCTTGTCCGGCACCTCGCGACCTGACTCCAGCTTTTGCGCCCGCTTTTGGAACTCGGATGTGTCCCACGCCATAACAGTGGACAGAATTTGCTGCATCAAGTTCATGCCGTCGTTGCTGTTGTTGGTCCAGCCCATCCAGTTTGTGACAGCTGTGATGGAAAGCTTGGTGAGGACAAGCTTGACCATGCCGTTGATCATGGTCGCCGCATTGCCCACTTTGAGGGTCTGCTTGACGGCGTAGTATGGAATCAGCCGGTGGACGTTCTCGATGATCCGTAGAATATACTGCCCATCCGGAGACAATATGAAGATGTGGTGGAGGAAGGAGGCGAGGCTAATGGGCTCAATGTCAACACTCTGGGCAAGTAATGCATAGACTCACTTCAGCAGGATGAACTCGTGGGCCCCTTGGACGATGTTGGAGTGGTCCTCGAGTTTCCCTGTTTTTGCTATATCCACGAAAAGCTCATCGAGCAGATCCCCATATATAACGTCGCGCATGCCGTCGTCCCAAGCCCGCAAAATGTCGTCGGCCTTGCTTGTATCGTACTCCCTCTTCTCCGTAGCTTCTCGGGGGCCACCGGGATACCCACCGAGCATGCCCCGCGCCACATACTCCAGCAAGCTGCTTATGGCCGTCGCCAGCGCCTTCCGGGCCCCAATGGCTCCTTTATCATAGCTTTCCGAGAGCTCCGCCTCGCCCAGTTTCATGACCAGCATCCTGATCTTCTCTTCCCAGAACCCGGGACCGACATTGTTTAGACCTGGCAGCCTCACCACAAACTTGTTCAGCATATTCTGGAGTAGTGGGCTGGTCGTCTGCACGCCATCCGGCTTCTTAAACGGATGTCCATAGCGATCGATAGTCGCCGGGTCCTTGAAGGCAACGATTTCGGAGTAGAGTTGGTGGTGGATGAGGATATCGAAGAGGGCGTGTGTCTGCGCTGGCGTGAGCGCGGGAGAGGACATATTGGGGGGTCTGGTCGAGAGGGTGTTCGATGCATGGCGGAAAGAAGAGTGACGGCCATAAGAGGTAGGCCTGCGTGACTGGCTGTGAAAGGCGCACTCGCAACGTCATTCTTGGCGGTGGCTGAGCAAGTGTGGCTGGTGCACGCCATGACCATGACTGTGACCACTGACGTGACTTCACTTCCAGTGTTCCACTTCCGGCTTTTACTTTGGACACAGCGTGACCGCATCCCGCAACTGAACGCGCTCGTGACAAGAACACTCACTTGGTCATAACCTCGCCATGGCTGCCCGGCCTGTCATCGAGTACTACTTTTCCTTCCTTTCATCATGGTCCTACATCGGGAGTCGCCGCCTGCGCGAGCTCGCGCAAAGGCACAATGCAAAAGTCATATACAAGCCAGTCGACTTGATGTATCTTTTTTCCGTGTCCGGCGGGCTGCCAGTGAAAGACCGCGCCGTCCAGCGACAAGCCTACCGTCTTTTAGAAATCGAGCGCTGGACGAAGAAGAACAATCTGCCCATGGTCAAACATCCCAAATACTACCCAGCTGACCCGTCTCTCGCCCATCGCGTGTTACTTGCCGCCATCAACGAGTCTGGATACGATAAAAAAGAAATTCACGACTATGTGCTGCGCAGCCAGGATACTATGTGGGTGAATGAGAAGGATCTTGCAGACCCCGATGTTGTTTGGGCGAACGCCAATGTATCGGGCCTGGACGGCGCTCGGTTGCTAGACAGGGCGCAGCAGGACAAGGGGTTGAAGGAGAGGGAGCAGGTTTTGACGAGAGAAGCTGTTGAAAAACAATATTTTGGTGCGCCGACGTATGTTTACCAAGATGAGCCATTTTGGGGACAGGACAGGATTGATAT
The DNA here is from genome assembly GCA_002105025.1 of Clohesyomyces aquaticus. Taxonomy (NCBI): domain Eukaryota; kingdom Fungi; phylum Ascomycota; class Dothideomycetes; order Pleosporales; family Lindgomycetaceae; genus Clohesyomyces; species Clohesyomyces aquaticus. The sequence continues at coordinate 56,057 of MCFA01000025.1, forward strand.
ATTGGACGAGGTTATCCAGAGTCGCAGGAAGCCGATCCCATATCCCCCGGCTTAGTCGCTATCACCATGCATTCCGTATTTTCCGCTCATCATCCGGTTTTTTCGTTTGCACTCGAAGCAACCGGGTCTGGCGCTTTGTTCTCCCCATATTCACTCAAGGTCCTCCAAGGGTGATCTTCCCCTTCACCCATCGAAATGTCTCCCGCCGCACGCTTACAGTGTTGACGTTCACTCGCTTCGTCTCCTACCATCTCCATCAAACCCCTACACCCCGCAGTCATCCCATTCCGTGGATTCCTTTAGGATCGACTTCCTACTCGACTTCCTACGAATCGCACGCGCATACCTGTCATCCGAATCCCCAACGTGCTCCGTCATCTCCCAATCTCCGTCCACGATCTTCGTCCTCGTTGCGATCGCTTCAGTCCTATCAACAGTCTCCTCGCTCATACACAAGTTCCTCTTTCCATGGTTACGTTGAAGTACACAGGAACCGGTATTGCGAGTCGTCTTCTTGTAGCCATCGTCCACGAAAGCGGAAAGTCGAGACTCAAATTCTGCTGACCTTGAAATCGACTTCGGGACAAGGGATCGAGAGCTCCGAGAACTCGAGGCAGACGTTGTCGTGCCTGCCAGGCTAGAGATCCCAAGGGTAGACTGACCCGCCTCGTCGAAGAAATCTTTAAAGCAAATCAGCCCCTGTCTGTTTAGTTAGGGGACCGCTCAGACTTACCCATCACACTCCCACTATCCAACGGATCATTCCCTTTCCTCGTCCTCTTATCCTTCCTCATCTTAATCTCTCGAATCTTATGCTTCTCAAACCTCATCAAACGCTCCTGGAAATGATTCATACACCGCTGCCAGCCTTGAAGTCTATTTTCCTCCTCTTCCACATCTCCATCTTCTTCAATCGCGTCCATATTCCACCCCCACAGGGCATTCAAGGCCTTGGCACGACTATCCCGTCGTTCCAACTCGTCGAACAAATTGACAACCTCCTCCCTTAGTACTGGCGCATCCCTCAGAGACAGTGTTAGGGGTACCGGTGTAACAGATTTTTGGATAATAAAACTCGGATGCTGCAAATCCGCATCGGTATCTGCGCTAGTCTAGTCGCAGCTCAACGGAATGGGCGGATCGGGATGCGGCGGGATCTCATTGTGGTTGGAAGTCGTGAAGAGAGTCTTAGATGACTTAGAAGTAGATGATTTGGACCTGGATGCCTCCGAGACAGTGAGAGGGGGAGGACAGATGAATTTGGATCGGCGGGGACGCTCGGGTTCAGCAATCAAGAACGAGGGAGAAAAGCCAAGTTGACAGACGTCCTCGCTTCGTAGACGGATTCGGAGTCGGAATCGGCGTATTTGGCTAGAGTGTATCGTCGCTCTTTCTGTTTTTGCTTCTGGGGTCGACCGAGAATGGTCTTGGAGAGCGTGCGGTGGAGACTGGAGAACATTGTGATTGGGATTCCCAGTGGGGCCGAGTGGAGTCGGCGGGTGGTACATGAAGGGGAAACCCTCGGGGGTAGAGTGCGGTGCTGATAAGTCCATATATCAACGCAGCGTGGCGCGCTGGACTATTGTTGACGTGAGCAGTCAGGTGAGAGGAATCTGTTGGCTTCACAGTCGCTTTCGGCAATCTGATGATTGCTGTTTAGGATGCTTGAAAAGTTGAGCTTGACCATGACAGTGTGTTTCTAGTCTATTTCAAAGTGCTTCTTCGACATTTTGTATTCAAGTACACGTCGTTTCAAGTCTAATATCTGTACCTCAACGCAATATAACAAGGCAGGAACTAATTACCAGCTAGATTCGGAAAATTTCCTGGCAGCCTGCTAAGCGCATCTAGGGATTTCTGCACGTAGAGCTTGACTGTGCACACTATGTTTTCTGTCTTACTTCAAATATTCGTTTCCACAATATGAGCTTTAGTACCTGTCTTTCCAATTCTAATATTAGTGCCTGAAGGCAGGGCTTGAAGGCAGATATGAATGCCCACAGAGGTTTCCAAATTATTTAGCAAGCTACGAAGCACATCGTAGAATTCTTGAAAAGTAGACTAAGATGGTTTGTAGTGTCTTTACTGCCTAAGATTATATTTGTGTTTTACTTCTATAACTATCTAACTATTTACTTTAGATATAGAATAGAATACCAGACGCATGGCTAGAAGTCTGTTAAGGGGACTGTATTGGCTTCACAAGAGAATCAGGCAAGCGGCAGAACGAGGCTTTAGATTCTTGAAAAGCCGAGCAAGACTCCGCACAGCACTCGTAAATAGCGGGATTATACATTAGGAATCGGCAGATATTCACAGACGCAACGGAAACATCGTATGAGATTATGTTAAAGTTCACTGGGCATAAATGTTGAGTAACGTATGCATCGATGTTTCCGTAATTCTTGAATTCACGTCCAAGGTAGACCAGTTTTCATCTATACCTCGAATGCCGAATGCTCCGAATGAAAACCCAAAATACCAGGCGCATCCCACGCCACTAGGTCCCTGACCTCGCTATCCTGCTCTTTCAGTGCTACCCAAGGCCGATCCCGGAAACCCGGAGCGCCAGATAACATTTTCATGTCGGGAGCCGCATTCAGGCCCCGCACCTAACGGCGCCAGAACATCCAGCCGTTCTTCTTCCCGCCATTCTCGACGGTTGGAGAATCCTTGCTGTTCTCCACCTTCTCGAAGCCCTTGGCCGGATCTTCGTCCTCGGACAAGGCCATGTCCGGGATGTCATCGTCCTCTGACTTCTTCGTGGACTTGGAGACATTCTTCCAGGCGTTTGGGTCCTTCTCGCGGGACAGCCGATTGAACTCGGGGGAAGAGTTGGTGGACGTGTCCCACGGTCCGAAAGGGGGAGGTTGCGCGAACAGCTTGTCGACTTCCTTCTCGTTGTTCTCCCTATCCTCTAGAGACATGCTTGTCCTCGGATTCTTCTTGGTCCAGAAGGGCTCCTTCTACCAAGTATGTCAATATTCTGTATCAAACAATATATGATGTGTAGCTTAACTTCTTCACGACCTTGACCGGGAGCTTGCTGACATCGGAAACAGCAACGCCGGAGCGCTTCGTTCCGCCAGGGATAGACTTCTCGGATGCACCAGCTGCGTTCTTCATCTCCTTGCGCGGGGCCTTCGCCTTGGCCAACGTAGAAGTTTCAGCATTTTTCCTCTTGTCCTCTATGCTGGTCTTAGACTTCGGGGATTCACAATCCTTGGAAGCAAGCACGGCGAATCGATTTCCGGTGCTGAACCCCTCAGCCCAGTTCTTCTCGGCGGGCATATCGAGTAGATGGTGCGGTTTTACTGCTTCGGTGCCGCATTTCTTTGGGGCTGATATGGAGAACTTGGACAGGCTGCCCGCAGTCACGTCTATCCCACCATAGACTGGGTCAGTGGTAAGGCGGCGATGCTTAGGAGACTGGGAGGGTGGAGTGCATGCAAATGGGTTGTCCTGATTGCTTGACATATCGATTTATGTTGACGCTGCGTGTTCTCAGGAGCTGCCTGGTTCTCGGTGGTGCATGGAGCTCTGGCGGCTGACGGTGGGAGGTTGCGTTGTCACAGTGGAGCTGGGGTGGAGGTTCTACTTTCAGAAATGGGTCGTTTGTTTATATTTACGCCCGATGGGGCGCTCGCGTTGCTGGTGAGTGAATGAACTTGTATACGTATACCGCTATAATTTGGAACCTGAGACAGGCTACAGCGGAGGTGATCCCGGATCAGGTGAGAGTTCTGTCATTCTTCGTCACGTCACCACGAACAACAAACAGATACGGAAGATAGTGAGATAGTGCTAGGTGAAGGGAAGTGTCCTCTCTTATACAATGAAAGTGATTGCTATCCTAGACTAGCTGCTGGATTTGCGATCTTGTTTGACGAGAAAAATCTGGAGAACGATTATACAGAGGTCATGCTAAGGTAGGGTTCCTCAGCCGGCGTTTGCGGTTTTCTTTCATTGGCGCAGCGACGTTTCCTCCAGGCAAAGAGATGGATGTGTGCTTCTGGCGCTAATTTTTGTAACGGTTCCCACAGAGCTGCATATCCGCGATATGTAATACTGAATCCTGTGGGGTGCTCCGCATTATTATCACGCGATGGCTTCATTCCCCTTGGCAGCCCTTCAAACCCACAGCCTGGGAGTCATTTGGAGGGTGCACAAACCAATCTCCAAAACTCCAAATATTGGATCTTCCAGATCAGCCAAGAGTGTTCAGTTTTGGATGAAACCCTGACGGCTTTTCCGTGGGGCCGAGACGATCGGCGCTGCGATCGACACTGATCAACGCCCCAGCTTCCCAGATCCTGGGTTTGACGCTTCCTACCGCGGCGCCGCATTTCTGGATGGAGTAATTTGACTGACCTGCAGCCCTGGGCAACGGTCAAGTCTGGAGAGCCGGTGCAGGTACGAAGTGTGTTCTGCCATTCAGTTCCCCGAATGAACGACGTCGCATCGGTGGCTTGAAGACCCTGCAAGTGTTAATGATTTGCAAGATCCGGGGAAAGCGGCCTTGAAAACTATAAATTGTTCGTGTTCGCAGCTCCTTTCTTTGTATCTAGCAGATGATTCCGAGACAACTTCAAGTCCTTACCACAGCGAGCAAAATGAAATCACGAACCGTCATTCTCATTGCGGCATTTTGCGCGACCACCGTCGCGAGGCCTTCGTCCCTGACCCCACGAGAAACCTGTCCAGCAGGAAGCAACTTCCCCTCTGACGCGATATCTCCATACATGCTCGTTCCCATCTCCAAATCCGAACCCGACAAAGCCTTCGGCGGTGTCAGCACCGGTATTGTCACGCCCGGCGACAAATGCACCATCGTCGACCTCAATGTCTCCGACTACATCGACGGCGAACCGACTCTCCTGAAAATATGCAACTTGTACTTCGCGCTTCCGTCAGCAGAACAGGCTTCTCCTCACACGCTCGAGTTCTCTGGCCCAGGCCATTTCACATTTACTGGGTATTTGACGGGATTTGGTGCGGATGACTCTACCACCTACAACAAGCAGCCACTTCTGGGACCGAGTCCACCGTTCCCGCCTCCGGTCATTGTGCCGGGCAGCACCTATACGATCGCGACGTTACCTTGTGGAATCTTGCCCGGTAGCGGTGGACAGACTGTCAGCGGGGCACTTTGTTCGAGTGACACGAGCATGGAGTGGTACCAGACAGGACCCGATGGAGATGGAAGCTGTCCGCTTGGATTCTTTGTCGTTGTGAGCTAAAGAAGTCACATTAAAGGCTTGGTTTGTAAAAATAATATCCACAGTCTACTTAATCCATCGACCCTGCGCTTTGAACAATGGCGGGAGAACATCGTAAACAAGGGATAGATCCCTTTCAGCTAGAAAAGGCCGAATCGTTTCTTTGGCTCGTATCCCATGTTCTTCCGTCATTCGACCTTCATCGCTTCATTTCTCGCCTTAGTGTCCTTGTTTCCACTTTTTCCCGCACTCGAGGGCCCAGTTTCGTAATGTCGCCGGCTGAGGAGATCCCTCAAGTCTTGTCGCCCCCTACCTTCGTAACCACGCACGAGGGTAGGGGCGGGTGCTTGGGGAAAATGTGGAGGCGCCTTTGGTGGAGTTTCTACCACCCCCTCGCACTCACCATCGGGGTCGGACAGCATTTGAATCTCATCCGCTGGACTCGGTCCGTCTACCGGGTCAAACTCTTCATCAGCCATGATCTTTCGTAGCCTCTCTTCCTCAGATTTCTCGACTTCCCTTGCCGCTTTCAGCCGAAGCCACTTTGACGGTGCCAGACCCATCAGCCTCTTGTCCTCGTCTCCTTCGATCATGATCCATCGGTCTGCATTCCCTTCTGCTTGCGTGTAGACCCAACTGTCGCCCAGTGCATCAGCCCATTGCTCCCACTCTGCCTCCGCTCTCAGATTGGCCAGATACTTTCGCCGAATGCGCTCTGGTAAAGCATTCCACTCCTTCTCGGCTGCTTCTCTGCATGCAGTTCCGCGGTTGTAGAATTGGGGATCGGCGTCGGGCTGGTGCGGGGATATGGGAGCTGGGGAACCAATACAAGCGGGTGATCTGTCTGGTTGACCGGCAATTGTTCGATCCATGTTATTCAAGTTTGGTGCTGGGCTACTCAGGAGGTGATAACGGGGACTTGAGGCCGGGTCGTCGTGTTTCTCTTGGCTCTCGATCTGGTTGTTAGCCTCGTAGACAAACAAGGCTTGTTTAATGGATTGATATGACATTATCAGATCGCGTCAGCCATCGTTTTCGAGAGAGTTGTTAGGGTCGGGTATTTTTGCGGGTGGTGGTTTGGGAATGGTATTCCCAAGAAGGAGATCTCCAGAGGCCGGGGGAGGCCGTCGCGAGGCCTGTTTAGAATGGGATTCGTAAAAGCTGCGCGGGACTGGAAACCCCGTTTCTCAACTCCTCACCCAAGTAGCATGATACGTCACCGAATTTGGCGTAGTAGTTGATTCCGATAAGTGGTCTAGCACACCAAAAGCTTTCCTCATGTTGTAGTTGTTATATTCTGCCTGGGAACTCTTGAAATATATCCACGTTCCGGATATTCACGTGGAAGTGTTGTTCACTCGTTGAGTTAACCAAACTGCCCGTAATCAAGAGCTTCACTTCAAGACTAGTCACCGTTACAACGCATGTGATGACTCAATGGAACAGCTGGATCGCTTCACAGTATGTTCATAGCACGACGATATGCCGTATATCAGAGTTTCATTTTCTTCTGTCAACAACAGAGAATCTACGTCACACAAAAGCTCCCAACAATCATACACTAAGAATTCGATATTTGCGCAATCTGCCTCAGCCCTCAACGATGCCCATCCCTATGCCCGCTGAGCCAAACGGCGCGCCCAGTCGCCAGGAAAGCAACTGGCCCGGTGATTCAATTTTCGGCATGGCCAGACTCACCTACGCTTTCATTCGAGGAAGACCCACCACGACTCAGCTCCCAATACCAATAAATACTTGGGAGAGACTCACTCTCTCGATATCGCCATCTCCCCACGACTGTTTGATACTGGAGTCTAGAGTGCCGACCCCGATCGACGAGTGGATGGTTGTAGACGCAGGTACTGATTGGAATGGGATGAAGTGTATTGGGTTCCATCAGGGATCTTGTCAACCCTATTGGGTACCAGTATCGGATCCGAGACGGGCGATTATTCCTGCCCACGAAGTCATGCCATTTGTTGAAGGGGTGCTGCGAATTTATAGAGGTGGTGCGAGGGCGGTACGAGATCCGTCGCCTACGCGCACTGTCAGAAGGTCTGGGAGAAGTGATTTGAGTGACGATGAGGACGAGTTATTTTGAGGGACTGATTGCATTCCAAGATTTGTGGATCTCCATATGGGCTGGCAGAGTTCTTATTATAAGGACTTGTATTTCTAGCTTCCGAGAAGCAGAACAAAAACTTCAGAAGAGTTTGTATTGCAAGTGTGGTAGTATATCTGCAATGCGTGCATCAATGCAAATATTCTCTTCGTAATCTCGATATTACGATATAAATAAGCTAGGGTTCGCGTCAATTATGCCTTCTGATTGATATCTGGATTCCATCTCGTAGAGATATCTGTCAGAGCAAGCTGGCCCTGAGGAAATGGAGGGAAACTGCGTTGATTGTGAAGCAACGAGAGAAAGCTAACTATATACTCCCGGACCAGCCAAGGAGCAAACTATGGTGAAACCTGGTGAAACCTGGGCCGTAACAATATCTCTCGCCCGCTGGTTCGGCAGTAAGACCGGATTTATCACATACTTAAGCCCCATCATCGAGTATGCCGCTATTTACAGAACCTTAAGTTTGCCTGAAAACCTTTCCGTTCGTTGAATTGTGCCATATTCTTGCATCTAGGGCGCCCTCCTCTTCATGTTCGGTGTGTTCGGTGTGTTCGACTTCCCCTTTGGCGCTTAGCATCTGGCGATAAGTCAACCACCGGTGTATCCCCTATTTCAGACCGATCAGCCTCTTAAGGAGTCCCCGCTTCTTTTTCTTTCCTGCTCCTGCCACGGGACTCATTTCTTCGATTCCATACCTGAGGCTCCTCTTTTCAGCTTTCGTTCCTTTTCCCTTCTCCTTCTTTGCCAAAGCAGATTGCTTCCTCCTAGCCTCAGAGAGCGCGGCATCATTCTCATATAATTCACGATAGTTCTCGAGTTCGAACCTCTCAAGCTCCTTGACTCGAGCTCGCTCTGCGAGAACCATCTTCTCGAAGTCTGTCAAAGGCTCATCCTCGTGGCGCATTGCTCGTTGCGAGATGCTTCGATGTGATTTCGTGGAAGTCTTAGGCTTCTTGCCCAGTTGATGGATGTTCCTCAGATGCTTGCCTGTATTTCCATGCGAATGGGCTGGTTTCGTTAGATCCGGTTCCGTACACTCAATGACAGCGGAGAGATTATGTCGACGAAAGAGGGAGCTAGAGGAGTTCGTCGAGTTCTCTTGCCATGGGCTATTGTCCTGCGTCCTGCCTGGTGAGACAGTGCTACAATCAGGTTCGTGCTCCTGGAGATTCTGATCATTTTCCGAGTCGTGGTCCTTGTCGGCATCGGCTACATCTGAATCGCCTTGGGGAACATACAGTCCAATCTGCGATGGCCTCGGGAATAACATGCCATAGTCTCGCAATATGCTATTGTTAGATTGCCGCTGGTCGCGATTCGACCCAGGGCCGTTACGGACGCCGTTCGAGTCCACTATCGACGATTCGTAGTCGAAAAGTGGGTCACTGTTGAAAACAGGTTCATTCGACGGAGCTTGACCCTCGCGGACATGTACTCGTGGGCTATCATCGAATACGGGATCTCTCGGAGGAGTTCCACTCTGTCGGACGCGTGTTCGTGGTCGCAAGACTTATGTCCGAAGATCCATTCTTTAGTATCTCTAACTTAACACGGTATTACTAAGAAAAGAATATAGGTTCCGAGAGAATGGTTAAAAATGATATGCTGATAGTGGGGTTTTGCTTAGGGAGTTGGGTGTCGAGTGTAGGGGGAGAGTCAAGGGTTTTTAGAGTTGAGAGCAGCGTCGTTCTATACCTACCCGTACTGGCAGATCAAAAAACAGGCGCGTGCAGATCAAAATGGCGCGTCGGTGCCTGTTCCAGTTTTGGGTCACGCGAAATACGCGCGTGGTCATCAATCTCATCAACTCTCCTGTCATCAAGGACAAAGCTTCACCATAAACTTTGGAGCATGCCCTTGAATCCACATAGGAGGCCTTTTCAATGATTCTACGTTATTACTGAAGGGGGTCCGGATATACGTACCTAGGGTTTAATCACCTATATTGCGTCTAAATTCGATTGAGCTCGGCCACAATGAGCTATGTGTATATTGACGTCCGTTAAAACTTCCATCCCGCTTGGATCCTGGAATATTAATAATTAAGACATGTTAAGAACAATGTACAAAAAGGTCGATGGGAACGATTTCAAACGAGCACTCGCCAATGTCGTATGGTGTACTAGATGGATGGATTAGTTCAAAGCAGAGTGGAAAATAGTCAAAGCCCGACTTCCAGCCGTACCAGAGACCTTGAAGTTCCATAATTACAGGCTATAAATGAGCCTAATATTGCCATCATATGATCATACAGCTAGATATAGTCAGTGTATTGCTGGCTTGAGAAAAAAAAAAGCCAACTAGCCTAATTTCGCTCCGGAGGCGACCTGGCCGGACTTGTTGATACTACTTCCGAATAAAAAATCTCAACCTCTTGAAGAGACTTTTTTTCTTTCTCACTGCTTGTGGGACGATTAGGGGCTGCTGTGTGTCTTCCGATATTTCGCACGATCCGGCCCCGTGGCAAGTTTGTAATCTCTTTGCAGATGGTGCTTCTGTCCGAGCTACTTGTGCTTGCCCCAGGCTTTCCAAGATGGCTTCCACCTGGAGCAAACTCCTTGCACCCGAGCCTTCCGAGTTCTTAACCTGCGAAGCTGTCTCAAGTAACATCAATTCAAAATCATTGAGAGAAGTTACCAGAATCTCCATATCTTTGGCGCGGAAATTTATGATGTTGTTGAAACTCGACTTGTGAGAATATCAATAAGCAAATAGCAAGTATAATTATTGGGTGGAAGTACTAAACCTAGGGTAGAATGGATGGGGATTGCTGTCAGGGGAGGGTAGATTTGGCGTAGCTAGTGCGCCCGTTCCCTTTGTATGCCCACGAAAATGCGGCCGCGTTTGGAGCGTGTACGTGTTGATCCATACTGCGTTTTTGGAACACGCTTGGATCAATGCCACATCGGCGGCGCCTCTTAGCGGATCCGCGGACACGACCAACCGGAAATGACCTCGTCATTGCTAACGTGATGTTTGTGGTGTCTCGTTTATCTACGTTTACGTTGACTGGAGCACAAAATGGTCCGTCGACGCACAATCCATTTACGGGTGGGTAGTCGGTTCACCTGGACATCAATAATCCTAGTAATCAAAGGGAAGAGTCACGTCCCATATTTTGAAACACAAAAGTAGTTGAGATATGCTGAGATAAAGATTCCCCGTGGCATTTTGTACCGACGAGTCTCGCTGGAAATCAGCTGGCGATGGAGGCGGAAAATTAACTACTATATATATGCATAAGTACATAGAATTCTCCGGAAACCCAACATGATCCCTACCTAGGACTGTGTATCAAGCATATTTTTTCCGTTAAAGATGGTGGAATGCTCCTATATTTTCTTACTTATCAATCAATGTTGGACCGCGAGCCGGCGGCCGTCTATATCGATCAGCAACTGGAGTGGTCACGCAAGAATGAGAGAATGACTCACAACAAGACGCGTTTCCAAGGGACTAGCTTCACATTGATCGGTCTATTTACGACGAACCAACATTTTCAAGAACCCGCGCTTTTTCTTGTGCTCCTAGCGCTTCAAGGGTTTCATGATGCGACCCTTCTGTGGTACTTCCGGATTCAAAATCTGTGCCGGCCGAGTTTGAGCTTTTCGACTTTTGGACCTTGTCTTTGGGTTTTTGCGGTCGCAGGATCTCCAAGGCCTCTGTAGCTTCCAACGCTTCGACTCGAGCTTTTTCCGAGATCTTTTTGCGTTCGTCTTCTGCCAAAGACTGTGCGTTTCCGTCCTTGAATACTGTTCGAAGATGGTGTGGCCGTTGTGTGGCGAGAGTGGGTAGGTTCCCTTGGGATTTTGGAAGTGTCATCCTGCACCCGCAGACCATTTCTGATGACTGACTGGACGTAACTCTCCTTTTCGGGTAAAACGTCCGGAGGATTTCGCTCGTCTGTACCGAAGTACTTGTCGAACTCCAAGACGCCATACTCGGAAGGACTCTTGAAGATCATCCCATTACTTCGTGGCAATATAGAGTCTTTGGGCCGAAAATGGGAACGCCCCGAGTAAAATCGAGTTTTGTAATCGTTTTATTTATCAAGATCTTCCTCATACCCGTCATTGGCACGGCCGGGTAGCCCTTTGTTATCCACGGCAGCTTGTATTGTGTCGAACAACGCCGCCGACGAGAGGTCACACTGCGAAGTTCGGCGGAAGATCATGCATGTTTCTCGAAGCAACTCAATTCTGAAAGGTCGACCATAGCTCCAAGACTTGTGATGGATTCGAGTTCCACTAGAATTTATGCTCGAAGTGTCCGACGAATCGTCGTCAAAGTCAGAATCCCTCTCAAATAAATACTCCAAGGAAGGATGCGATATGCGCCTCGAGCGTACCCGCCGAGGATTCGAGTTTATGTTGGGAAATTCCATTCGAATTGTATAAAATTTGGGTTTGTTGGAAATCTGACTGTGCCGACGGTGAGCAGGTAATCAAAGATGCACAATGTGTCAACATACCTGACTCAGGGATGGTTGCAGCAGAGAGTGGTTTGTCGTACGTAAATACGAGTAAGATCAGTTGAGTAAGTAAATGCATATATACGAAAGGAGTGCTTAGTGGATTACGAACGGGCTCGCGTCCGCCAGTGTGTGCCTTCGCGGCCGTAGTCTCGCGCCATATCCGCGTTGTGTCTTGGATGGGATCGCGTACGTGTACTTGTTCGTTCACGAATGAAATCATTTTTCTAGACGTGATCCGTGAATCCCGTCTCCTTTTTCCTTCCCGCGACAAATGCAGATGCAACTACGGCAGAAAGAGCCCAGTATGCGCAACGGCTATCACGAGAAGTACATAGAACCACGTAGCATTTTAGTAGATTTAAAAGGAAAGACCTAGTATCGAAGCTGTCTTAAAGTACTAGGAGGCGTTTGCGGTTTGCTGCCTGGTTCTTACATAGGTCAACTTTTGCGTCAATCCGGATGATAAAACCCCCTAAAAACACGCTCGTATCGCACCTTCCCGACACAAACTCACCTGCCAACAAAACACTACTTGGAGGACACAACCTGGGCGAATTCAAGTGCAAGGCGCAACAACTGGTTCGGTGCGCAAACCCATTCGGCCGCGAAGCCATCTATTGCGAATACCGATTGTCGAAAACCCCCGCCAACAGCTCACCTCACTCTGGAATATTCTTTCCCCACGACGCCATCTACGCAGTCCACGCAGACAGACCAGTTTCGCGGGTCTACCAAGCAAGACAAGCGCAACCGAAGAAACCCTGGAATATCGAAGATCTCGCCGAGCAACTCGGTGACGCGAAAGTCGATCACAAGAAAGACCCGGCTATGGAAGACTTGTCGCAGGCGTTGAACAAGAAACGGTCGCCGAACACGACGTACGGACATGTACATTCAGGTCTGGCAACTTGATATACTAACCATCCCTCGTAGTGACACGAAGGCCGGCGCGTTGGAGTCAAAGATGGATTGGAAGGCAAATCCACAGCGTTAGATTCAGGAAGATCGGCATGGGTGGCCATGGAAGACGACCGCTCAAATTCACGGCGACTATTGTGAGAGATTTTGCGTGGACAACAGCTGTGCAGAGGATTGAAGTGTGCCTCGGTGAATGACTTACGAAAGAACCTGTCAATTCCATTACGGCTCTCATTACTTTCCGATCATTCACATCCGCCTCAAGGCTATATATTGACATAAAACATTGGCTACTCCCTCCTATTTATCTTTGCAATCTATCCACCGGCGCTTCGCTCGCAACTCTTTATCAGCTATGTCCTCCAACGATACCATTTTAAATCGGGGCTATCAGTATGTCGACCCTGTAAGTAAGAGTGTCATGTTACTGTGATTCCATGAATCGGGCAATTCCCTAAAGTAATGTTTAGAAAAGGATACCAAAATGGACGGGAAGAAGCGCAACCACTAGCAAAACTCAGTTAGCAAAGCCGAATCCACTTGCCCGCACTCCACAGATTGATGCAGCTTCCAAAAAGCGTGCTATACCGCAATCTCGAAACCACGTAATCGAGAAGGAGGTAGACTGGGAAGTCGTATCTGACGCCAGTGGCACCGAAGACAACGGAACAGAGCAGGTTCGCCAGGAGCAAGAACACAAGGCCCGCCTGGAGCGACAAACGACTTGGCAGAGTGACCAGAAGGCCCGGAAGAAGGAGCAACTCGCAGTAAACAACCGTGTAATTAAGGAAGATCAGGAGAGAGACTCTCGTAAGAAGGCCAGAAAGGAGTCGGCTGCAACGGGCCAGGAGAGTGGAGAGACGAAGGCTGTTCCTAACTCTTGGTTGCGGTGGGTTTTTGGTGGCAGATAGTGCAAACTTACGTCAGAGTCACGGTCTTCATTTCATACCATGGTTGCATAGATCAGAATATATGTCACCAGTCTACTATCTACAATGGTATCCAGAAATGAAACTCCAAAAATTTATCCGACGACGTGGAAGGATCAAAATGGTTATAGCGTATCGAGAAGCTCGCCAGTGCGAGAGAGGCGAAGCGAGCGTTAGTAATTGGTGGGGACTATCCTCGTAGCAAACATTTTCATGGAGGGCTTCATGAGCGGTCTTTCGTAATCAATGGAGTCGGAGTGGGTATTGCCCGTCCGGAAAAAGCGTAGCGCATCGCCTTATTTAGTAGCGAGGATGAATGTTCGGTCGCGCGGTGCAATATCGCGGTGTATATTTCAAAAGTCTGTTGCTCTAGGGCCCTTGAAAATACCTCATGCCTTTGTTTTCATGTGTGTGAAATGACAGGTATTGACCCTCGTCGCCTCGTCTAGACCATTTCATCCCCACTGTACAACGCCCTGACCTGGTTTTCACTCATCATCAAACACCGCCCAGGCCCCTTCTCAGCACACCCAAACAACAAAGATTCTCTAAAATGCAATAGCATGGACGAAACCAGCGCTCCTTTTCCTGAGCAGAAGAGATTCTACTCTCAGGCGGACGGCTTCATGCTACCCTGTGCGACATATTTCCAGGCACACGAGAATGTGAGTAACGACTTTGAATCTTCAATACAGCTCTTTCTAATCACTCCGTAGTTCGAAAAGGCGATCCCTTCCGCAAAGAACGACGAACAGACCCGGAGACTGGTGGAGTGCCAGTGGCAGATCTATTGCAAGCTCTGCGATTTACTAGTGGCGCAAGAAGACCAGATGAAGCGACATATCGCGACCGGAGAATTCGACAAGTTCAACGCCTGGCTGCTGAAATCCGACAAAATCTACCTCACAGGACGGTTGATTCATGCAGAACGAGAGAGGCTCCGGGCCAAGGCATGTCTCTAAGAGATCGAGAAAAATGCCCGTCTCCTAGAAGCTGAGAAGACCCAAACCTCCCCGGGTGCGGTACCTCGGAGTGACAAGAGCTTCGATACTCGAGAAGCGTCGGTGAAGACTAGCGATGTGGCTACTGGGGCTGCCCGGACAGTCGTTCCATCAGCGCCGACGGAAAACACAGTAACTCAGAGTACTGTAGAAGATGAAGGGGTGAATGTTGAGTAGGTAGCCTTGGCTCGAGGACGGTCTCCTCAGAATCAGATCCACGTCCGATACGGGAGATGAAGCGCAAATCTGGAACGGCTAGGTAGCGAAGCTACAGCTTCTATCGGTTGATATCCCGACATGCGACGAGCTTGGCCATCATCTAGAAATGGTATATTTCTGCCCGATGTGGTTATCGATGGGAGTCTGGTGAGGATTCAGTGTTTACGAAAAGGGAGCAAGTCCATGGCACGTGACATGTGAAGCCTGGTGTTTGCGACTTGTGAAAAAGCATTCCTAGAGCTCTGATCCGAGCATTTCTAAAATTCATCTGCGTTCAAAGCTTGATCTCTTTGCTTCCGAGCGGACCGACGACTTCGAACAGCGAAACTCCTGGTTTGGATTATGTAAGCGGAGCGTTAACAGCTTTCAGGAGAAAGAGCGACTGCGTCCTTCACTTCACAACCACATTGCCGCCGAACCTCTACGTGGGTATCTAATCACTTCGAATAAATACGCCGCAATATTCCAATCCGAGTTCCGCCCCCCAAAACTATGCTCACTATGAAATGGAAAAGGCGATTACCACTGGAGAGCGCCACTTGGAAAGTGGAATCACTAATCAGGTCGAGAACGTAATTAATTATTTAACAGGGCCAAAGCAGGGTGACCTGGATTACGCGGAAATTGATCTATAATGACGCAGATGGTCTCCGATTCCATCGACATCCTGGAAAATTCTTCTCGCCATATGGAAGTCGAGTCTCACTCAACACGGCAGGCGCAGACTTTGACTGAAATTTCCACCCCGGGGTGGGCGGAAAGCTCTCGACCTCGCTTTACTCACCAAGTCCCTTCTTTCGTGCTCTATAACCTTGCCATTCTTCAGTTGTCTCTATCTTCAAATGTCCTGACTGAAAGCCGCCCACTTGCTGTTGGACTCAACTTAGCTCATGTCCTCCCACCTACCTGTTAAGAGCGTCCCCATGACTTCACGTCCTGTTTTATCTTATACGGGACTGATGGAGCCGTACTAGAAGCCTCCGCGTTGGTGAAACACACGGAGGGCTTGAAAGGGGATTCCAATATCTCTGTTGCACTTTTAGTCACTAGGAGCTTTGCTAACTGTGGGCAGTAGGTTTTCCACATATACTCACGACAGCATATGGTCAGTTCGTCAGCACTTCCAGCTTTGCAAGAATGTCTTGAAAAAGATGTGAACTGTAAGTATTCAGTACTACAAAAGTTCCAACAAATAACGCCAGCTCTGCTCGAATGTAAGAGCTCATCCTGTTATGCCACAAACCAGCCTTGAGAACGCCAAGCAATCGTAGAAGGACATTACATCACCAAACTCCAGCCATTAAGACTACTAGATTATCTCATATGGGGTATCTTACAGTCTTATTCTTACTCTCGAATTTGTCAGAAAGCTCTCCCTGGAGTCCCTGGCGGTGGTGGCGTCATTCGGGCGAATTGAGCGTGTATTGGCGTGATGCCTCTGCCGGTCCACTCGCTGCGAGTAATTTCCTCCTCCTTTTCTTTAGCTAGCCTTCTAGATTCTTGTTCTTCAAGCAGGGTCTTCTTGATTGCTCGCATCTTCCACCAAATCCACCCAGCCATGACAACGGTAACAGCGAACACAATGACAAACATTATGGTTTTGGTATGGTCGCTATTTGCCTTCTGAAGCAATAGGACTCCGAGGTAGACGAGGAAGATTTGTTTTGGTAGGGACAGTAAGGTCGCGATAGCGAAATACCAGAAATTGACGTCGCATGTCGAGAAGACGGCGGTGGAGAAATGCGAAGGTATGGCTGAGAAGCGAATGACGAGAACGATCTAATGCGCCAGGTCAGCGGGGCGATCCATGACAACTGTCATGGAAGAGCAAGACATACCCAGAAACCACCATCTCGAGTTAAGCGCGCCAGCGCACCGTAATTCAGGTTCGTCCGTTCAAGCTTGACTGCTCTTCTCCGGAGGGTATATTTGAACGCGAACCAGGTCCCGACCTCCCCGATGAAGGTGCCCGCTGCGACGATTCCGAAGCCAATCCAAAGGCCATACACCACACCACAGAGTACCGCGATGATTTCATGGCCAAACAGTGGTGGGAAGGATATGATGATTAATATCACGATAGGGATAAGCCATCCCGCTGGAAGGTCCCGGACTTTTTCGGAGAACGGTCGAAGATGCTAGAGGGAAGCGGTCAGCACAGCTCAAACCACGATGCTCTACCCTCGGGCCGATGTACCTCTACGACCTTGTCATGATATATCGTCAGCAGGGCTGTCGCGACAGCAACAGCGATGAGAAGTATATGCCAGGCTGTCTCGCAAATCAGCATTTCCATCCATTTTACGGTTGCTCCGCCAGGATTTAAGCATACGTATGTATTTGGGCGTGAAGAATATCCTCTTCCAGTTCAGCGGCTTGTATTCAGTCTCTTCGGGCGCAGAGCTCTTCTTCTTCCTCGGCGGCAGCTCTCGCTCTCCCAAATTGGTCATCTCGATATCGCGTGGCATTGTTGAGGATCTCCTCAGCATCAGGAGCGAGCGGTTGTGCGAGAGAACGGGTATACGTGGGTCGGATGACAGGTCGGTCGACGAACGGGTCCGGCGGCCAGAAAACAAACGGAATGCGACAGCAGGAAACCAAACGGCGACAATAAGTAGGAAAGTCAAGAGAGCGTGTCAGGTCGGACAGGACCAGCGTGTGTAAAAGAGAGACGGCGAGGGGCTTCGTTTGGTCGGGGCTGAGCAGGACTCTGGATGATGTTGCACCTCTCCGACATGCTGAAACCGGAGGGACCCTGGCCGGCGCTAAGCTGCGGAAGCCAAACATATGCGAGAACGCGCGCCGCTTGAGCCACTCAGCTCCCTTGGCAGCATTGGCGTACCCCTGAAAATAGTTACACAAGGCTGAGTCGCAGGGAAGCCCGAGGCGACGACTCGTGCACGTTGGGCCATGGGGCATCGGACGGTCGGACGATCCCCGTTCGCAACCTTCTCAGGGCTGAAGTCGCCATCTGCTCGACCGTCTTCTGTCGGTGGGTCCGGCGGTCTTGCAGCTCACTGTGCACTTTCTGATGATGCGCGTAGTGTTTATAAAATCGGTGTCAGGACGCGAATCCATTGATCGGAGTTATGGCTTACTTTGACCTGGTTGGTAGCGTTTTTGGGCCTCTGAACGAAACAGTTTTAGACTGAATTACAGGATCAACCTAGCTGACCATAGGACCGAAGCGGTTATAGGCACACAGCGAAACGCGAAACCGAAATGCTGTGCATTTGGAATACAAAGTTAGAACGCGATTTTAACATCAAGAGGCGCCTTAAACTGTCGAACTGCGTGTTGAAGGTCAGCGTCGCCCGTCCGACACGCTACAGAGCGCCAAAAGATTGAATTCCGACGATGCATCCACGAACACACATGAGACAACGGCGACGATGGCCTTTTTCCGCCGGCATCCGCGGTCGAGATCTTCTGTGGCCGATAGATGGCGACAGCATTGAAGTGCCAAGTCTTGGACCGCACAAGATGTTTGATGACGATTTGGATCATCACAATTTGGAAAACGGTGGGCTATGGACTTAGAATTGGATCTGGGCATCCTCTCTTGGTGTCGCAAAATGTCTATATAATCCTTGCGGCGCACTGTCACAAGCAATGGCAGCGTGTACTATTAAGCTCGGGCATATATAGCCTTGAGTACGAGGGCCAATTCATTGTATCACACGTGAATGTAATGTAAGAAGCCGTACGCCTAATTCTAATGGTATGGATACGATTGCCGCAGCATTGGAGCTGTCAAGCCTGTCCGCCACAATTGATCGGATGTCCAATAATGATCCGTTGTGAGGGCGGTACAGGGGATGAGTGGTATTCGATTCCGTCGATAGTCGCAAAAGTTCTGCACCTCATAATAAACCCGGAGTCATAGGAGCCCTATTGGACTCTCTCAGGCCAATAGTCCTGAAGAAACCCGTCGTGTTCCCATGCAGCCCCGCCCTACTCCAGATAATACTCCAGTTCGGCCGAAAAGGCTCGCAAGAGACTTGACCGCCTGGGACGAGGCTCTAACCTGCCGGGGCCTCCTTCCGTCCCATCCACTGATCGATATTTCGCTTGATATTCTCCGGGCTTCCATCAACATCAACTGGTATATCCAACTCCGTTCCACCATTCACAGCCTTGAGACGAACAATCTGAATCAACACCCATCCCTCCGGATTCCACTTCTGTACGAAGCAATCGTCATATTCAGTCTCTGCTGCGAACTTCCCTGCATCAAGTCAGTTCCGCACATTCACATTGGGAGCGAAAGGACAATGGGAAATTCTCACTCTCCATCTCCCAACTCTTCCGCGCCTCCTGGTCCTCGATTCTCCGATCAATTTCTTCATCCCCCGTAATCAGCACCTTTTCAACATGCATCGAATTGCAGCCCTCCCCACCCAGTTGCCGCCGCTTCCTGGCTTGATATGACGTATCCTTATACGCTGTCTTCTCACACACCTCCCGTTGCTTGACCCGATCTTTCAGAATCTCCGCATCCATGGACTCGAGACCCTCAGTCGGATCCTGAACGGGTGTGACAACAAAACTCTGGACGAATTTGGCAACGGCTTGCACCCCGGAGGTCTGTTGGGGACGTCGAGGCGGGGCTGCGTTGTGTACGTTTTCAGCGGCCTGTTGCGCAGCGATGCAGTTTGCCATATTCCGACGTTCGGTGGGACGGATCCCTGATAAGGCTTCTTCCACGTCGTAGAAACCTTCGAGGGGGTCGTCTGCATCGAGATTGAGGGGGTGGCGGAGGGGTGGGATGTGAATAGGGGGGCGTCCGTCGGGAAAGGGCCAGAGAATAGTCCCGCGTGGGATAGGCATGGTGCGAAAATTGGATACGGTTGTGGGTATTTGGTGGGGGAAGTAATTAGTAGGGGGGAGAAATGGGGTGGAGAGAAAGCTATAAGGCGTTGGGGCGTCATGGTAATGGAGCTTGAAGTGGAAAGTGATGCACGGCATGATACAGAAAGTAAGTGATGCACGGCATGATACAGAAAGTAAGTGATGCACGGCATGATACAGAAAGTAAGTGATGCACGGCATGATACAGAAAGTAAGTGACGCTTTTTGATGGTGTCAATGTGCCTTCAATGGACGATAGAGACACTGTTGTCAAGCCAACAACGGTGAACTGAGACGCCAGGCATGGACAGCAAGTCATGATATTTAAATTGACGCAGAAGGTTGATAGATTGTTGCAAACGATTGTAGGCCATCACTCACCCCCCTGATTCAATCCGTAAGCTTGGATATGAATACAACATGGAGAGGACTATGCGAAGCTCCCCGGCTCATAGCCTTTCGGCCCAAGCTTTGCGTTGAGGAAAGCAAGGTCTAGAAGTCGCTTGCTCTTGATCTCATCGGCCAGCTTCTCCATCTCTTCCACATCCCAACTGACACTGACGTAGCCGCCACGCAGGTAGTCGGCGCGAGGCGTAGACAGATATAGGGAGAGTCCTCCAGACATCTCGGCTACAAATCGTCAGATTATATCTTTTTCTTAGGAAGGGATACTCACCAGTGTCGATGGTCTGCTTAGCCCAAGGACCTACTTGCATGTTTGTAGGGACGATGCCTGGATGAACGGCGAAAGTCCTGACTTTGGGGTGTTCTTGAGAGGTTTAGCCAGAGGTAATGCTACAGAGGAGGAATGAATCTTACCGGCATGCAAATTTTGCGCCAGGCGAAGGCCCACCAGCTTGCTAATTGTATACGCTGACGAACCAGGGCCAACCATTGCAGCGGCGGCCGAAGAAAGGACGACGATAGTCCCCTCAGGCTCTTTGCCCTCAGCTAGATATTGCTGAAGGAAATTGTATATTTGGATGTAGGGGCCACGAATGTTGATTTCCTGTTCAATAGTTGGTAAGCCAAATATCCAGTCTCTAGACGTAGTTCTCATACCATATCAGACCACCATTGGGAGGGATCCATCTTTCCCGTGACTGGAAATCCGGCACTGTTCTCGCTGAAGACACCCGCATTTGCAATGAGAATGTCAATGATTCCGATTTCCGCTTTAACCTTGGCCCACAATTGCTTGGCATCCTCTTCGGACGCCGCTTCAGAGCTAAGTGCAAGCACCTTGGCCTTTGGGGCAATCTTCTTGATCTCATCGGAAACCTGTGCGAGTAGATCCTTCGCTCGGCCTGTTATGACAATGCCTGAGGCTCCAGCTTCGGCCCAGCTTAAAGCAATAGCCTATGGGTATCTATTAGCCGCATGAACTATGAGCCGTCATCGGCCAGCTCGCCTTGCCAATACCGCGCGTGGCCCCCGTGATCAAAACATTTTTTCCCGCGGCGTTGAGGTCAGGGTTTTTCGGTGAGATGGCTGCATAGACATCTCTATGCATAGTCGGAGTGAATTGGTGGGGGGAAGTCATCGCATGGGGATCATTGAGGTCCATTGTGACTTAGGTTATGATAGATGATAGAAAATAAAGTTGGATTTCGAGGGAAGAGGGGATGATGGTCTGGTTTTTAGAGTAAACAGTGATGATATTGAACGATTTGGATGAGAATGATCTTAGAGACTGGAATAGAGAAGGAAGAAACGCGTTTATATAGCGTCAATGAATTGGGGCACGGATTACCTAGAGAATACTGATTGCCTAATCAGCACTTGAGTATGGGTCCGCTGATAGGCGGAAATTTGGTTATTTCCGCAGTCATGTTTTCGCACGACAAATGGAGTACAATGGAGGGATGACTGATGGACTGGAAGAAGACCTGGTTTGCAGCGGCTTCTAATCAGCTAGATTATGGATGTAGTCCAAGCGCAACTCGGGTAAAGGGTGGCGATGCATTTCATTGAGTCGGAGACGGATTGGTCCGCAATCGTGGGTGGTCGGACTGATTAAGAATCATTCCGATCAACAGCGTGATGGCCTAAGCGCACGGGGAAAAGTGGGGCGCCTTCCAATGTTCGCACACACCAGAATTTATGAGCGATACTCCCCATTCTGATATGCACTGTAAGCATCGTCGAACATGTCCACCAGGTACCCAAAAGCGGCATGAGTACGATGTACAGGGATGTTTTCGTTTGACACAGGCCCTGTGTGGTACGTTGGAGGAAGAATTCACTTTTTGGACGCCTAATTAACAAAGCTTAATTATTACTTCAAGTAATCAACCAGGTCAGTTTCTGAGGTTCATTTATTTGGATGAGGTATCAGGGTTCGTTGTGATTACTTATCTCAGCTGAGGGGACATGATGAATCAGCATATGCATCCTCAATGAGGCTGATTCTGGGCGACGAACTTTGCTCGACGGCTCTACAGTTAAAAGATGATCCTCCGTGAAATTTGGACCAGTCAGCACGGGTATTTACCTTACTCCGTTTGCGGGGCTCCTCTGGATTTCACCGAATCCCCTTCCCTCCCCAGGATCGATTAGTCCGGGTTCTTGTCGCAAGGCTGCACACTTTGCACTAAGCTCGATATGGAAAACCAAGGAAAGAGAAGAGGTCGACCACTGAAAGAATTTGATGGCAACATGGTGGCGGAGGTCAGTCTTACGGGATTTGTATATTACCTTACTAATTTGCCTCAGAGGCGCAGACAACGAGTCCGGCGGGCTCAGAATACTTTCCGTACACGTCAACAAATCCAAGTAGCTTCAGCTGAGCAGCGGATAAGAGCGCTCGGTGACATCGTTGAGAAGATGAGCCTTGAGCATAGTAGGCTTACTGAACGTCTGCTCAAGTGTGATACTGTCACCAAAAGTCGAGAGGCTGTGTCACAATTGCGTCAGTCGCTAAATACTTTTCGGGACCTGGCTCAGGTTGCTACCTGGAACGAGGAAGCGTATCATGATACCAACACTTTCCAAGTAACACAACCGGATTTCGACCAGGGCCCTACGATAGGAATTGGTGTAGTCGACCCTGATGTCTCAAGTCTGGATCCTGCCTGGCCTGTTCTTCATCAAAGGTACTTTGGGGAAAGCTGGCTCTCCTACGGCCCGTGGACAATCGCACCCCGCGTTGCACCACCCAGTGTCATGTCCCAATTACACACTCAAGAAGTGCGAGATTTTGGTCTGGACGTCCTTCGAAGCTCTCTCCAGATAGCGTACGCAGCGCTTTTGAATCACAGCGTCGAGTTTCCGTTTGACGTTGCCCAGTCGATGTTTCGATATGCGTTGAAAGACTTCACCAAAGAAGAACTGTCGTTCATTATCCGCTGGTATCTTGGCCCCGGAGTGAGCGAGCTGGCATGCCTTGGGTTCGCAACGTCGTCCTTCGACCCTTCGTATGAAGTCGCAGGCAAGCCCACGATACAGTCTCTGCCCCACCAAAGCAACTCCGTTAAGACAGGATCATATACTCCATATTTCCCTGAATTTGCGGAGGAATATGTAAGCGCCTTCGAGATGAGTCGTTATCTCCAAACTCTCGGAGCATTCGATTTCGACATACAGACAATTTCGATGACAACAGGTCATCCCGACTTGCACACCACACTCGATTGCCGCCAGCCGAGGAGGGGTAACAACCATGGTTGCCCATCTAAACTACAAGGAGCCCAAATAGAACCAACACGCTTCTATACCATGTTCAACTTCAACTCTTTCTTTGGCGACGTTAGCTCCACTACCGCGGTACCCACTCCGCTTGGAGGATCTCAAAGTGATCGCAGGCACGTCATCACAGTTAGTACCCCAAAGTTTCTCCAAGAATTAGCACTTGTCTCGGTATGCCTTGGACACGGCCCAGCCTTCAGTCGGAGAGCTATTCCGACCGCTCTCATGGCATCTGTTATCAGTACAAGAGAACTGTGAAGTAATGGCCTGGTGAGTTCACTCAAGTCACCTTTGAACCCTGGATGTTTGACCGTATCCATTGCTGTCACGGCTGTCGAAATTGGTGGTTGCTTTTCTTGCAATTTTTATCCGTCATTTCGCTGCATGTTCAACAAATGCCGGCACTTCATAACCTCAATCGGAAATGCTTTGACCCAGTTACTGATTTCTAAATCACATTGAAGCTAGCTAGGTGCCGTTGGCGAGAGACAGTAAAGACAACAAGGGCGTGTTTGGTGTCTGGGTTGATTCAGTAGGGTACGATTTACCGAGACACACTCACCGAAAGGTGAAAGAAATTCCGCGCAAACAACCACAGAAGTGACTGAAACAAGATTTCACATATGTGTATATTATCACAATTTCTTCCAATCCAGTTTCCCCACCCAACGGACGATAGAAAGCCCCCGCCATAGCGCAACAACTGCTCGCAGATTCGCGACCTCAAACCGCCCCGCTAGAGCCCTACATAATCGAAGCTCTCAAGAGCGTTCCAAATTCCCAAGCCAAGTACCCAATCTTTCGTCCGCGAGCTGATGAATCATGGCCTACACTCACCCGAGGAGACGGCGTCGTAAACCGCATCCTGTACTACCGCGGCGTATTCAATCCGCCACACCTGTCCCACCTTCAAGTCCTAACGCACGCCTACTACCGTGTGGGTGCGAAACTCAACATAATCGCAGCCTTTGTAGACCTCGTTGCGGACGAGAGCATTGCCCACAAACTTCGACAGGAACCCCGAAATCCGATTGTTCTGCCCAAAGAGCAGCGCATCAGGCTCGTTGGCAGTTGGCACTGGATATGCCCAGATTTCTGGAAAGTCCATAACCGCATACGCCAGCTTGCGGTCAAGGATGGGTTTCAGATTGAGTACGTCACTCTGTGTGGTCCCGATCACTTGTGGCCGAATGTTAAGGAACTGTGGTGGCATGCCGACACTCTAATTGTCTGCGGTAATCGGGCTTGTGCGAAGTTTATTGATGAGAAGGGGGAGTTTGAGAGAATCAATGGCTTCTCGGAATGAGAACATGATCCCTTGGATCATGAGTACCGCAATCATCTATGGACCTTCGCGCACGAAGATGAACCTGAAATACCACGTGACAGGCTCCAAATGATGTTTCCAAAGATGTCTGGTGGGCATACGGCGAACGGCAAGTGCAATACTTCAGCCACGGGCGAATACGATTGAGTGCTCTCTAACAGTACCAGATCCTGGCGTTTCTCGAAAGCTATACAAGCTTCTGAAAAATAGCGGAATGTCTCGGATCTGCTACGGGGAGACCGATGGGGAGGGAATGATCATATTCATCCCAACCGAGTTAATTGGAGATCTGGGAGGAGTGGAAGCTTCTATTACAAAAGAGCTCGTGACCAGCTCCACCTCCATCCGTGAGGATATTAGGAAGTCGGAATATGAATGCGAACTGGGGAGATTTCTTGCACCAAATGTAATGGATGTCGATCTGCTGGTTACATTCTTGAAGGATGGGGGATTTTGGTCATCCGACGATGCGAATTGAGGAACTACGCTTGGATAGAAGACATGAGAGGGGGGAGTATCATGTAGCTTCCACTATACAGACAGCTGTGTAAGAAGTTGGTGGTGCAGCTAGAGAATGAATGAACATAGTCAGGATTGCTACATTTATCGCGAGCGCTGGTAGGGATGCATTTGAAAAAGCCATGATCTGAGATGCAAGCTTGAAAGAAGCACACCAATTAGGACAACGAGATGTCACCCCTCAGCCTAACTACCTATCCTCGATGGGCTTCCTAGCATTGCTGACGAACCGACGAAATGACTACTGAAACAGGGTGGTGTCAAGAAACAAATTGGACGGGTAGAGTTGCTCCACACTACTCCTCCGGGGAAATCTCTTTGGCCACTGAACCTTTGCTCTTATTTGCCTGCTTTACAATATTTTCCTCTTCTCTACTTCTTTGCTCGGGCATCTTCCGCTTCTTATCACGGATTCCTTTTTGAACCGGAAGGTCTGCATGCTTGGACTTCTGCCACGCTTTGAAATCCATGATGGCCTTCACATGAATCAACTTGAAGAGAGACAAGATCATCGGAAGGCGCAGGTTCTTCTCGCTCTTGAAATACTTGCGAATCTCGTTGGCGCTGGTATTAAGGTCGGGGAACCAGGGTAGTGGATCGTAAATCTGGTCCCACCGTGGCTCAGGGGATGGCACGGGTAGCTTGGCGATAGGAACATAGTAGACGGTTGAGCCAGAATTCCCTATTCGATGACAGGTTTGAATGGCGCCGGTGAAATGTAGCAATATTGTATGTAGCTGCTGGCTTGGAGTTCTAAGTTGACCAGTTAGTTTCCCTCTCTGGAACTTGCATCCTGGAAGAACAGTTACTTACCCAACCCAGTAGCATTTTTCTAGGTGAGGGAACATAGTCACAAGCGTTTCATTGGCCCATGATTCACTTATTGAGCCCCGTGCATGGCTCAAAGACGTGACGAAGTCTTTGGCCGACTGGAACTCCTTCCAAGGACTGTAATTTGTGACAGGCATCAGGGAGCCATCCTTGCGAGAAATGTGGGCGCGCGAATGATGTCCACAGATGATGACTTTGGAACTGTTCCTCTCCTTGACCTCAAGAATTTCCGATGACCAAAGGTGGTCGGGTCCGAAGAGGTTCACAAAGTTAATAGTATACCCAGCTTTTTTGGTCATGGCAATCAAGTCTTTACTGAAGGTTCGAAACTCCGACCAAGTATCGGCCCAGACCCAATGCCAGCCGCCTTCTATCGGAGCACTGTTCCACATCTGAAGTCGAATTTGCTTAGGTATTGTCACCGGATTCTCCGCCGATTGCATCTTGGTTGCAATTTGTTTGTCTTCGCCAAGGTATACGATAGCGGCAACGAGGTTGAGCTCTCCCTTCAGACGAAGAAAGGCATGGGTTAATGTTTGCTGGTGACCGTAGTGTGGAGGGTTGAACGAGCCGCTGAAGATGAGGATATGGTTGGTCTGGTAGCGCCGAAGAGTCGGTGGGTGTGTAAACGAGCTTGGGTTGAATATGCGTTCTAATTTGCGCGTGTGGCTGGAACGATTCTGGTTATATGCGTGAATCATGTACGGCTCTAAAGGCTTGTCTGGATTCGGAGGAGCAGGCTGCTGTAGAGGAATTGCACTAGTAAACTGCGGAGGTGAATATGGTGACCTCAACGCAAGCTCGCCTATTACCACCACATCTTTGTCATCTTCATCGTCATTGTCGTCTTCGGCGTCAAAATTCGTACGCGCAGGATGGAATGAGACCACAGATACACATTCCCCATTCCAGATCACGCTTTTATCCTTGATGCCCGCCTTTTGGTTCGTAAGCTCGAGTTTAGTGGGGGCGAAGAGGGATACTTGCTCCGCCTATGCGCATTGGCATCTTGCAACTCGAATTGCTTTAATGTTGAGTGGGCTGGTTCATGAACGCCGAGTGTTGGAGATAATCATGGGACTCGTTAGCTCTCAATATGCTTCGCGTTAGCTACAAATATGTTTCTAATGCAGTGGTCGTGGGCATCGTCGTGGTCGTGGCACGCGTTTGGGAGCCAAATCTAGGGTGAGTGGACTTTCAGGCTTCGTGTTGGGAATTGTTTCTTGCTTCAATTGCGGAAATTGTTCGAAAGTTTCGCGGTTGCCTGCCCCACTCATCTAGTCACTCCCACTCCCATCGGTGACTCTCCTCTACCTCGAGGAAGGTTTTCGCATCGTGCGATTTCATCCGGGGTCCGAGCACTCTCGCCTCTACACCCAGACCGGGTGACTTTCGGAGGGAGCAAACCATAGTGGACATTGAGCGATGAAACGTCACTGTAGGGCAAACGCCCTTGCCAAGAGGGCCTCAATCACCGACCGCGTTGAGCGGGCGTTAACCTTTCTATTTGTCAGGCCTGTTGGTCACTACACCCTTGAAAAAGTAGACAGCGTGTTAGTAGACGATTCCTTATTATAGGGCAGTGTCAAACCACAGTGATAGTTGGCACGCTTATATGACCGGAAAGTAGCGGTGGATAGGTGTAGAGAATTGTTAAATAAGCGATAGTACATTCAGACTAAACGCATCAAGAACATGAATCATTTGCCCTTCCTTCAACCCCAATCTCCCATTCAAGTGACCTCGGTACGATCTAGCACCGCCCATCTACCCCGCGATTATCGCAAGTTGGAATGACGCTCGTAGTGTACGTAGTACAGCTGCTCTCGAAGGATTGGGTGGCGATTGTGCTAGTCATTTCTATGACCGTGTAAACTGGGCTGTACCAGAGGGATGTCGTGGTGTAGACAAAGGTCGCCGTTGGAAAGCACGCTGAGGTTGCGAAGAACGAAGGCGTCGGGATGAAGGTCGTAGTCGTGGGTAATTCGGTCGCGCTGGCTTCCGCTGGAAGCACTTGGAGTGCGGGATCGCCGTTCTTGGGCCTAGCCAAGGCGCCAGCGCTTGAGAGAAGAAGGGTTGTAAGGATAGAAAGCTTCATTTTCGTGGATTCGTGTAGAGGTATGTAGAAAACGAATGAGATGGTCGACTTAAAAAGAATGAGATGGTGAAAAGAGTGATTGGCTTCAGTTGACCTGTTGAAGGAATGACTTGCTGGCTGGGAGTATACTTGCTGGATACATGAATTCTTATAGATTCCATGGTCGCCTCCACAGGGGAAATCAGGCTGGTAAGTCAAGTGCGCGAAGTTCTGGATTAGAGATAGTTTGGGGAGCTAGCAGAATCTGGCCGCGATACCAAGAAATACCAAGAGTGCAGGATACAGTTTATAAATGAGCCTGTGATACTTGACACGGCCGCTCCAAAGCTGTGGCTTGAATAAGGCTGTGGACTCTGAGGGCTCTGGACCACTCGTTGCTGCTGGGCTGAAAATTGTGCTGATGATTGGTTGAGAGTGCGGCTGAATTGGGCGAGTGGAGCTGAAGCTCACCAAGCTCATCGGCAAGCTGTTGCCCAGGAGCACGACAACGAAAGAGCATCCCAGGCTTGCGAGGCTGAACATATCGATGACCGAAGTTGTACATGTATAGAAAGACGGTCCAGGATAATGCGTGAGGACTGATGCGAAAGAATGCCTTCGAACCGCTTTTGAAAGCCACATGAATGGACAGTAAAAGGAGAAATAACAGCACCCTAGTACTGCCCACAGAGAAATCATTCGAACCGTGCGGTATAATTATGCTCATGACGTTTGCGGTATACCAGGGAAGCCCGGTCACGAGACGTCCATCTAGATCGAATAAGGGCCAACGCCGGCGGCGTCCATACCCTCACGAAGATGATGTACACCGTGCGTCGCGGGGCATAATGTAGCAATGCGACAACCACCGGGTGTCGAAATGGGATCAGGATGGTGTTGATCTTGGAGTTGACGAAGAAGTGGTGTGAAAGAAGGGTGAGACGCGGGATTTCCAAGGGTGTCGGACGATCTTTATCGATACGACCAGCTCCAGCCAATCAGCATTGAGTTCGCCAGATCGCACACTCGCATCTCTCATCTCGCCTTGCAAAGGTTCACACATCTAATCCGCCAAACTCCCAGCTAATGACATATTCTCGACTCTCCGTATCCGTGCGATCCTGCTGTGTGCAGTTCAGTTTCTTCCATGGGAGCGTTGGATGCGGGTTTCGAAAAATCGTGGTGCTGCTGTGAGAGACGGGCTCCAGCGGGGTACAAGATGGAGCTTCAGCATCACCAGACCTCCTATGCTGTTGAGAATCACTCCACCTCCCCACCACACTGAGCCACGGCCAAAGTCCTTTTAGTTAAATATCTGGCTTCCGTCAGAGATACGAATCTCTTCCACAACTTCACCAATCGAAACCAATTTCTTCTCCACCATAATCCGATTTCTGACACCAACCACACGCAGCATGGGTAACCAACAATCCTCAAATATGGGTTCCGGGGCGGAGCAGGACCGATACGACTCGCACTTCGGGATCGGCGAAGAAGGTGTCGAGAAACTGAAGTATGCAGCCGAGTTCAAAGGAGCCGGGGCAGAGCAAGAGCGTTACGAAGGCCATTTTGGCGTCGACCCAGACAAAGTCAAGGCTACTGCAGGCAAGCTATTGCACCAAAGTGGTTCTGGGGCTGAGCAGGATCGATATGAGGGGCACTTCGGTGTGGACCAGGACAAAGTCAAGGCCGCAGCACACGAGCTGCTACACCACAGCGGTTCGGGGGCAGAGCAAGATCGATACGAGGGACACTTCAGTGTCGGACCAGACGGTGTGGCAAAGGCAAAGCAGTTGGCGAGTCTGAAGGGTGTTGGAGCTGAGCAGGTATGAGGTTTCGAACTGATGCAGTTTTTATGTCGCTAATCTGCCTTGCAGGATCGGTACGGCGCACACTTCAGCCATGATCGGAACGAATTGTGAACGGGATCCTCGTAGCTAAAGATTTTATTTCTTGTGATTTCGGGCATTGGGTGTCTTTCTCCCAACCTGTAGGGGTTCGGTGGCTTCTCTGTTACCCAATGTACAACCTTGGTCGAATTCATTCCACGGCATGGTCAGACCACATTTTCTATGAATTGATCAATTTTCAGAAGCCTCTGCGTGTGCGGGCAGTTTCAATTCCGTTTTTAGCGGCACAGCTTCCCAGCGGCTAGGTCCTCATTCCCAGAAGAAAGTCCGGTGGCAGTTCTTGGTGTCTGATACGCCACTTCATGATCTACGCCTCATGGAATGTTTTGGAACGTGCGGCGGTGTTCCCCCTTACATAGGCGCCTCTGTTTTAGCGAATACGCACCCCTCGAATGGGCCAAAGCCAGCTAGCTATACACGACCTTCCGCGCAACACTTGATGAAAGAGGAGGGATCCTTTGAGCCACATTGTGTGTAAATCCTTCACGGTATGAACCCTTTTAGCACTATGCTCAGGACAAAGTCACGATAATGAGGCTTGGTCGTTTCCAAACAACGGATTCAAAAATGGAACCCACCTTTCCATTCTAACGGATCACTACACTTTATCTGAGAGCGGCGAGGATGCATCCTGACACTCACCGTCCGTGTTCACAGTTCATTCACATAAACGTCCTTAGTGACAAAACCAAACGAGTCAATAACAACCTCCACCATATTACCTCAACCACACCATAATCCCTCATACATATCAAGATGCAGCTTTATACCATCATCGTATCCTTGTTTGTCTTCGTTGCCACCGCTCACCCTTTCGAACCCAGACCCAGTAGGTTCCCCTAGCCCCTCTCACCACCACGTCCCTAACCCACCAGATACTATTCGCGTTCTCATGGTCAACGACCAAATCTACACCGCCGTTCGAGCCGACATTCCCGCCGACGGCAGTAAGATCTCGATCCAAGGCGCGTTTGCTGGCCTCTGCGCTCGCGACGGTAATCTGTTTGCAAATCGCGCAGAAATCCTTATGGGTACCACTGGATCTTGCAGGGTCTTCAATGACTCCGATTGTACCAGTCAGATTGGAGGACCATTGAATGCGAATGGCGATAGTGTTGGCTTCACGTCGGGTAAGAAGGGGAGCATAAATTTGGTGAAGGCTTTTATTGTCTGCAGGTTATGAGCCACGGGTGACGCAGATTGAGATAAATAATGGGATAAGAGCATTCGAGAGGCAGGATTATGCACATGATTGGAAGAGCCTTTTTTGGCACTTGAATTAGCACATCACGCGGTCGTACAGAACGAATCAATGGTTTCAACTGGGCGGTCATAATTCGCTAGACTATCGGATGAATGCCCTAGTTACATAGAAGAAATACCTTAGTACTGGACCAATGAGCCTCAACCATTTACATAGCAATGCGATTAACCCAAATTGCACTTGGTGTTCGCATCCATCTTAAACCCTGCCAGGACATTCCCAACACACAAAATCCAAAGTCCTAACGAGATCATGAGGTCTGCGACGCCTGGTGAAATCGGATGTCTATTCAAGCAACAGCAGGAGAGTCCCGACCGATGATGATCTTGATCTCCTTGTCCACCCAACACTTCTCCTCCAGTTCCCTATAATCCTCGAGCTCCGCTAGCTTGGCTAGTCCCATGGCCTTCTCAAGATCACTGTCCCATGAGGCCTCTGAGTTCCATGGTTTCAGCCCACGCTTCTTAAGTCGCTTAATTCCGTTTTCCATCAAGCGGTGCTCCTCCTCCTTTGCCCATTCTCCTACTTTGATATTAAAGGTGATGGCTAGAATAACGATAAGGAACGGAATGATGAGAAGCCAGGTGGAAAGGCCGGGGTGGAGGGATAGCTGATCAGCTACGAAGTCTCCAGTGAGGTGAAGGGCGCCCACGAAGTCGGAACTGGGGGAATTCGTTGAGCTATCCACGATTGATTGCATGGGGGCTGCGAGTGGAGAAACGATGTTTATAGGTCCGGGAACGAACATCATCTTCGGATTAGGGATTGCTTGAAGTTGACGTGTGTGATGGACAGTGTGGCCTTGGTGTTCTGTGGTGTCGTGTTGCGTTGAGCGGTGATGTTCGTAGTGGTTGAGAGTTTTCGTACCGTTCGGGGTTTTGGTGAGCGGAGTCGCGCGCAAAGATGATTTGAGAATTGGCAGAAGCGTGTATTTTATATAGTTTTCTACTTTTCTTCTCAGCAATATTTCTGTGGGCGTGGTCAAGCCTTAGCTGCGTGGAAGATAATTTTCCGAAACTTGCCACATTCTGGGAGATGGTTTTCGCCAATGCGGGACTTGATGTAGGTAATATTACTCGACACTACAAAGATAGAGCGCCATAGATTGATAACGTGAGTTCAATTAGATATTACCTAGTTGACCGGAATGCCACGTCGTGACCCAGAGCACGCGCTTCGCCAAAGACACAGGATCCGCGGTACGACTAGACAAAATTTTGGCGCTCGCACAATACGATTCTGTCCATTACATGCTCTTCACTAATTTATAAAGAAACTGCAGTTACCACTCTCTCCACCTTTCTCTTATTCCTTTCCAATAGCTCCGCATTTTACTACCCACGTGTCAGGAGGACGCATAACACGACTACCACGCAAACAAATAGTCGCCTCGACGGTTTAATATTATCGAGCTAGCATGGACACCTCGCAAGACAACGCCTCACCTCCCAGAAACCTGAACGAACACGACGACACGGATCTATCTAGGAGATCTTCCCTCAAAGGAATATGGCGTCACATTTTACAAGGCTATTCCATCACATCCCTGGCACGGTTCATCCTCATCCAAGCAATCATCACCTTATTCTCTTCGACCCTCGACCGAGCCCTTCTATCGACATTTGTTCATATCCGCACCATTACCTGGGTTATCACATCGCTGATGATTTACATTATCGCGGTTATTGGAGGCATATTCGTCTCTTTATTTCAGTCGATATTCGAGGTTGAAACAACGCCGTCCATGGTACCTGGTATCCTCGTTATGCTATCATTCCCGACATTTTTGTGCGTTGTGCGCTTCCTGGAGTGGGCCTCCGCAAGAAGTGCACAACAAATCGTGGAAGACAACGATGAGGATCGCTGGAACCAGTGGGATACGTGGCTCCAGGATTGCGGAATCCCTGCGGGCCTGGATGAGTATTTTGAGAAAGTGTGGGTGTGAAGGCGTGGCAGACACCAAAATCGAGACACTGTTCCAGGGTACAAAGGTTGAGTCATAGAGTGTCTGCAAAAGAAGGCACTCGAATTACGGTTTCCCTAGCGCTGCATCCTGGGTATATAAGGAGTTCGATGCTGCCCCTCTGGTGTATCTCTTCGTCTATGCTCTCAGCTAGAAGTCCTTCCACACAAACTCACGAATACTACCAGTGCCGTTCTGTCACCTCCACAGCCCAGCGTGCGTACACTGCGGAATTCACACTACACTACAGATCGGCCAAGATTCTACCATTAGATTAGCATCGAGATCCAAGATCGAAGCCGAGATGCCTTTCTTCCAACTCTTCACATTCGAAAAGGGCGACTCGCCCACCACCAAACAAACCTGCAAGCGATCCAAACTGCCCGTCTTCAACGAGCGTCTCAACACGCTCTTAACAGGCTTACTACTCCTCCCCGTCATCACCATCTTCCTATACGGCCTCTTCCTCATCGTTCCTCCGCTCCTCTTCTACATTCCTTGGGTGTGCTATCGACTCTACGTGGAACCGTTCATGGAATACCAATGCTATCTATACGCGAGGTTATTGTTATGGGGTGGACTAGAACTCACCGAGAGGAACATATTCTGGGTTAAGGTCAGTGCACCGATCATCTTTACCCTCACAAACCCTGTGCTGTATGTTGCGATGGTTCAGCTGTATAGAAACAGATCAGTACACTTCCCAGACGAATAGATGTGCTAGCAAGGCTCTATACCATGATCCTTGGTGAAGCCGTAACAAAAGTCGGTTGCTCGCTCACTTTGGCTTGCATATCCTATTGCCTTGTCTGTTAGATAACTAGGTACCGTTAGGGGCTAGTGTGGATGGAGTGTGTACGTCCTATTCTAATACTTATGCTCGTGGTATGTCACTCTCGATTCCAAGGGGCAGATATGGCAATAGCTAAATGATAATCTATGGTACCCTTCACCACCTATTGTTTTATCTGTTGCGAAATCAAGTGCGGGTAGGGGAAGGTACAGATAGAAAGTATAAACTTCCTATTCTAATACCTCTGCTAGTGGTGCGCTATACCCGAACCAAAGAGAGAAATATGGCAAGATCCTAATGCTGATCTTTAGTAACTGCCATTATTGTTGCTATGGCCGTATAGGAGTCAAGCACTAACAGATAACATTGCTTGTTAGGGATGCTACACATCCTTCCTTATCACTCTGCCAGTAGCTCACTAGGCCCTTACCCGAAAGGCAAGAGTACGTCCATCTAATGCTAATTTAGAATACCCTGTCCCTCCTTCTCTGCCCTTCTCTGCCATAAAACCAATACTAAGAAGCCCCCCTTGCTTTGTTTAATCTCAAGCTCAGCTGCCCGCCGTACACAGGAGCTAGGGCCCGTCGGCGGAAACCCGTGTTTTGGAAGGCCGGCCGCCAGAAATACAGGAGGACTGACTCCGTCCCCACAGGTCACAAGCATAAATGATAGATAATCCCGATCCAGTTAAGCATTCCACAGGCCACATGCATGGATCCTAGACAATCCATCCTCACTCTGCCCTGACGTGACTTTGGCAATATCCTCACGAATTTCCTGCATTTTTCCATGCCCCCACTAGGTAATACAACAACATCACTTACCGGAACCGCCTCCATCGTTCCCCAGGCCAAGTCGCCCAACAACTATCCATACCCATTCAGCCCCTCCTCACCTCTCAACCTGCAAGCCCCAGTCACTCTACAAGCCCCCTCCTCTCCTCCTTCTCAGTACTAACGCCATCCTGATTTCCATCTCCCTTCCTCTTTACCGCCAACAAGCGCGGTATGGCCACCACTCGCAAGCCACCCACATCCACCACCGTGGGATCTTTACTCCCTCTCAATTCAATATTCGTGGCCTCGATCGTTGAATGCGAATAAAGCTTCAGCGGACTAATTCCAAGTTACTCCGCACGTGGGAAGTAATGGAATGGCAGCGATGGCCACGACGCATGAATGTATAAATTTCTTCCCGATCGCTCCAAGTTAACAAGTAGTATGCTCCAGCATCGACCACAATCTCATACTACGAGGTCATTGCAACCCGTCAGCCGGGCGGACGAGCCAACTGATTCCGGAATCCATCTTCCGTATCTAATTAGAGAACGTGGCCACGACGGTCCGTGCACTTTGTCTGTTCTTTACTACAGGCACAATCCAATCCTTTACTTCGTTCTCTCAGACGCGGGGCGTCACGACGTCGAGAGGAATGAGTGTATGAGTGCTCGCACAAGAGTGGGAAGCGAAGTACAGTATAGTATACATCTTCCTGTTTATATACATACAACTTCTCCATCGATAAGTAAATCCTGATCCCACAAAAGAGATTCCTTCGTATCCAAGAAAGTCTACTTCATCCCATCATATCACATCACATCCCATCCAAGCACCGGGTCTTTCCAGCCGGATGCCCAACCACGCCACGCCCTCCAATCCCACCTCCCTAACCCGGCTGGACGGTATCAAGAACATCTCCACCAAATTCGCCCAACATCCGCCCCTCCACTTAATGATCCCACTCCTCCTCACTCCCCTCTTCTGCCTAACCAACACAAACGGCGCATCCCTAACCTCCTCACCCTTCCAACTAACACTAACCACAAACCTCTTCGGTCTCGTCACCTTCCACAACGGCTTCAACACCATATCCTCCCCATTATCTCTAAACCCATCAAAATGCAGCAAATCCGCTCTCAAGTATTCCAGATTCGGGAGCGTGGAGATGATACGCCACGTCTCCTCCCACGTCGCTTCGTCCTCGGGTGGGTACAGGGCCGGGTTAGAGAGGAGGAGGCGCTGGGCGATGGGGTCGTAGATGGGCCATGTGAATTGCCAGGCGAGGCTGAGGGAGCGGAGCAGGGAGAAGCGAGAGGGGAGGATGGTGGCGGAGAAGTAGCGGATGCAGTCTAGGTCGTTGAAGGAGAAGGTGTTTGTGGAGTAGAGGAAGTTGATGGATTCGGAGTAGCTGTGAGACGAGTTAGCGTGATGTGTTCTTTTTCGCTCTCCTATATGCAGCACTTGCTTGCGACTGGGAGAGGGGAGGAGGTAGAGGAGGCATTACATCTGTCGACAGGTCCTCAACAAGGGAGTGATGTCCCCATCCGTCGGCTCATCAGCCCCACTTGTCGGCGACCACATATTCGCAAAGTCCACCGTCCCCCAGCAGCACTCTCGGTATAGGCCGTGCGCGTTATACCCTAGCTGACAGCCATTGTCGTCCGGATCCGGCGCCTTGCAAACCATATGCCCTACTTTGTGTGGCTTGAGGATAATGTGCATCGTTCTATCACCCAACGCATGTCTCCAGATCATCTGTCTGAGCTCGAGTGGTAGCTGCATGAGTCGAGACCGTTCAGACTGGTCGATCGTCTTCCGCGGCGGGAGTCTATCATTGCCCTCCTTGTACCAAAACGCCTTCTCATTGGCGACGCCTTCAGGGTCGGACGGGAGGGTCAGGGTGCGTTCGAGAGGGCGCACGGGGAGAGGGCGGGGAGCCAGCTTCTGTCGCTGTTCGAAGCGCTTTTTGTCTCCGGCATCGCTCGCGGTGCGACGAAGGCGACCGGGGCAGCAACATGCGGCGAAGGCGACGTATAAGCATACAATAGGACCACATGCAATGCTGGCGGCAAGACTGGACACGCGCATTGTGGAGATAGAGAGGGAAGAATGCAATGGCCAGAGCGATCCAAGTACGTAGGATAGACACGAGCAATGGCGTATGGAGGCGTGGGAGGTACGGCGAAGAAACGAATCAAGGCCGTGAGGTCATGGTGCGCCGTCGTCTGGGTGACGCCGCTGACGGAGAAAGCGGGATGCGGGGAAAGAAAGGCGCGGAAAGAGAGGGGACAAGAGACTCAAAGGACAGCAATGGCGAATGAGAAGATACGCGAACGAAAGTGAAAGCAAGTGAAGTTTTCTTTGGAAGAATGGGAGGAGAGCATCACGTTGTCGTAATGGGGCAGATGGGGGGGTGCCGTACCTAGTTCGCGACCGAGGGGGCCACCTTGGAGCGCGTCCATCACGCCTTGCCGCATGTGGCCTCAACCCTCGGGAAGACCGACCAATGAAAGGGCCGGCAGAACTGTGCTCCGCGAGCGTGCTTGTCCTCGAGTGAAGCCAGGACCTCGACACACACTTTTATACCACAGGGTTCCACGTGAAATCAACATAACCTTCCCGCCCAAAACAAGACCTATACATATTCCCTGAGATCCCACTATAACTAGTGGAACTCAGGCTAAGCCATAAGAACAAACCCTATCTCCCGAATGAATACCACATTTATTGGTGTCCTTGAACATTCAGTCCCAGTTCGACACAGATAGACGTCTGCTATCGTACGTGAAACACGCGATATTCTTACACTTTTATATGTACTCTAGGTAGGTATCCAAATCACCTAGATCCCCGACAGAACTACACGATGTGACGTCCAGGAGTACCAAGTTTGCTTTCGTGGACAACGTCAACGAGCCGGAAGGCGTAGTCAGCGTAAACAGTAACACCAGCCCCATATCTACCGTGTCCTTTCCAGGTATCATATCAATACTGCAACCGGACCGTCTTATCCACAACGAACATTCCCCGATCCGTCCATCTTGACCATTCCATAATACTTTATAACTCTATCTCCGCCTACACCTCGTCAACATGAACCCTCTCAACTCACTCCCTCGCCTCCGGGACCATATACTCCAGATATTGCGCGTTAGCAACCTTCCACGTCGGAACCCCTAGGGACGCAAATGGAGCCCCATAAAAAGGCGGCGCAGGACCATACATGTATCCGTGTCCGTGTGTATATCCGTGTGGCGGGGGTGTAGGCGTCATCGTCGTCTCTCTACCACTTCCTGTCTTCGGCGTCCGTTTCTGCTTGCCGTTCAACATCTTCCCCAGCTGCGCAACTACCTCTGCAACTTTGATGGACAGGGTCTCAGTCTCGGTCGTTGATTGGGATTCAGCGGAGCCGAATGAAGTAGGAGAAGAGAATGATTCCTGGTTCCTGGCAACCGCACTGAAAACGTGCTGACTGAGTTTCTTAGCCAGATTCTGGACATCTCGTGCATTTCCCCAGTTGGGGAGTTGTGCGCACTGCGCGAAGAGGGATTCGAGAGCGCTGGCCTTTGGTTTCTTGCTTGACGAGTGTGGTTCCGCGTTTTCTTTGTCTTCATCTGCATCTGGGCTTTTGATCCGAATATTCAGTTTCCCCAGTTCCTTGCGCAAGAGCTCGAGGCATTGCTCCGGCCGAAACGGCTCAAAGATAAGTTCTTCTGGAAACCTGCTCTCGAGGCCATGGTTGACGGACATGAGGTGATCCATATCATCCTCATACCCCGCCAGAATGACAATGAGCTTTTGCTTGAACCGCTCTTTAGACAACGCATCCACGAGTTCGTCGACAGCTTCGGTCGCATACGAGCCGCCTGATCCGAGACGGTATGCTTCGTCAATGAAGAGAACCCTGTTACCCAGTCAGCCAAAACCGAACATCCAACCACGAACTACACTCACTTTCCAATCGCCCTCTCCAACAACGCCACAACCTTCGGCCCCGTCTGCCCAACATACTGCCCCACCATATCTGACGCCGAACACTCAATTACATCCGGAGTAGCCAACAATCCCAGTTCATAGAAGAACCGCCCCATCTTCCTCGCCGTCGTCGTTTTCCCCGTGCCAGGTTGTCCCTTAAACACGTACGTAAACGGGGTCTCGGCACCATCGGACCTTGGATCCACGCCACGAATCTGCATACCACGGATCGTATCGCGGATAGTACGGAGCCGTTCAACGACAGTCTCACAGCCCACGACGTCGGCGAATAGTTCGTCGAAGGATTGCGAGGAGCGCTTTTCGCGGTCGAAATCCGGGTCGAAGTCCGCGGGTTCGAAGATGATGTCTAGAGGACGGTATGAGGCCGGAAGACGTGACACTCGGACTTGATGGTTCAATTTCGCGTGGTTGAGGATATTATCTACGGCGCCGCCATTTCCGAAATTCGGGCGATGGCGCTCGCGGGCTAGGTGCTTGCTCGCGACCTCCTTCGCCTGTGGTGTCGCATCCATTTCCGCGTCTTTGAGTTTGCAATCCAGGATCCGCCTCAATTCATCGACTGCGTACGTTTCGAATGTAAATGAGTCCGGAAACCGGCGTTCGAGGCCAGGATTCACGCTTGCGAACATGGAGCGTATTTTGTCGGTATATCCGATGAGAATGACGCAGCGGTCTTCGCCAGGGGCGTTGGAGATCTCGGAGACTAGGGTGTCGACGACGGCGGTGCGGAACGTGTCTTGCTCGCTGGAGTGGCTCCGTACAGGGCCGAACATGTATGCTTCGTCGATGACGAGGCATTTGCCTACGGCGCTCTGGAGGATGCTCTTTGTCCGTTGTTCGGAGGAGCCGAGGAACGCGCCAATGAAATCTGCGGCAGTTTTGTATATGACTTCACCGCTGGAGAGGAGACCGAGGGAGGCGATGATCTGAGTATAGAGACGGGCGACGGTGGTCTTGCCGGTGCCGGGGGGGCCGAGGAAGCATTTGTTCAGGGAGATCTCTGTGCGTTTGCCGCCTCGGAGTTCGCGCTCGTGGCTGTCTATGGCGCCAGCCATTATGGCTTGAATCTCTTCTTTAACTTTGGTGAGGCCGATCATCCTCTGAAGCTCGTACCAAGCAGGAATCTCTTCGAGAGTGAGGACACGCTCTGAGTTCATGAGATCGGAGGGTTTCAACATCCAGTCGTCGGCGTCGCTATCCGTGACTTTTCGTTCCTCGTGGAGGCGTAGAGCTTGTCGATGGGATACTTTAACGAGTTCATTCTGTAACGTGCGGACATTGCTGAAGGTTCCCGAGCCACGTTGACGCGCAATGCGGCGGATGAACGCCCGCATGTGGGTTCCGTCGAAGCCCCCTTCGACATTCATCCGGCCTCGGTATCTTGTACGGATGAGAGAAACCATGATCCGTAGAAGCTCGTCCTCGGTGTAGTCCGGGAAAGGAATCGTGTAAGGAACCTTGCTCCGCATGCTTGGATCGTGAGCGAAGAAGAAGTCCATCTCTTTGTCATAGCCGGTGAAGATCCATATGACTTTATAGATGTGCTCCTCAATCAGGTATACTATATGGTCGAGGATGTCGGTAGATTTGGACAGGTGGTGGGCATCGTCGATGATCACTGGGCAAGTCAGCCTGGCGATGCAAAAATATGGAGTAATGAGCTTACCTGCGCCTCCCCACCCACCGCATGCTTCCTTCACGAGAGTATCCACTTGATGGTTCGATCTGGAGCTCAACAATTGTCGAGCTGAAACTTGGACGATGGACTTCCCAAGTAGCCCAAGCTCAGCGAGGTATTTGGCGTAGGTTCTGGCAGCGGTGCTTTTCCCTATTTCGCAAAGTCAGCGGTCGATAATATGGGTGAGCTCGAGTGTCCATATACCTGTGCCAGGACCACCCACAAAGAGTGTGCTCCAACGCTCACCTGCCTGGGATAGTTCTTGTCTAGCGCATGTTTCTTGGCGAATTCTGACCTCCAGAAAGTGCCTCTTGATCGCCTCCAGCCCATGCATGTGCAT
This sequence comes from Clohesyomyces aquaticus, assembly GCA_002105025.1. Taxonomy (NCBI): domain Eukaryota; kingdom Fungi; phylum Ascomycota; class Dothideomycetes; order Pleosporales; family Lindgomycetaceae; genus Clohesyomyces; species Clohesyomyces aquaticus. Next base: position 96,960 of record MCFA01000025.1, read on the forward strand.
GACTCTCTCCGTATACTTCGAAAAGAGATCGTGGTCTTCGCACCTCTGCCGTTGCCACTCCTTGTATGCTTCGCCCGGATAGGGCTCCTCCCCGTATTCGTCGTCATCGGAGGGATCCCAGTCGGCGGGGTCGTCGTACGGCAGTGAAGCGAGCAGTCTCTCGGCGTCATCTGAGGATGACAGGGTATCGGATTCTTGGGGGGTCAGGTCTTGAATCAGGTCACTCAACGCATCAAGGAGCTCCATAAAGTCCATCGTGGCATCGATCTCTTCCGGAGCATCTCTCCAGGATTGAGAGCTATCCAGTTCGGTGTCCCAGAACATGTAATTGCTGAGATCGGTGTAATCATTTTCAGCCATTTTTTGAAGCAGATGTTCCACAGTTGCGAACGAGAAAGTAGTCGGTGCGAAGAAGTTGGAGTCGAGGCTGGAAAGAGGGGATTTATATAGACATTGCCCCACGCGGGTGGCGCGTTGCGTCGGGCCCTGGTCAGAGGAAAGACGGTGAGGAATCTCACAGAGGTAGCAGGTGATTCTGTGAAATTCGGAGTGTCTGCCTCGTAGTTCCGGCACATAGGTAGCGTGACGGTCCATCACAAGGGCGTTTGCTCGGAGTGAGGCCCGCTTTCCGAAGACGGCAGTGGAACCAGGGCACTCACCACGACCTCAGGATGGAGTGTGCGCTGCTTTCGGCCATAGTCTTGGGAGGACGATGGTTCTCTGTGATAGAGTAGGGGAGAAAGACAAGATGCTAGATTGACGTAGAAAATAGAAACGACACCTCGGTCCAATTTCAGTGTTTGCCTTCCAATCACTTCTCGGGAACAATCATATGGCGTGAATCAATATATATCTCCCTACGGAGCCATTGAATTTGGATGAGAGTAATATACTGCGGGTTCTCTCGAGGACACAGATTGATCTTGATGCGCCGGACAGGCTTGGAGATACCTGATCTAGGGCAACACAGATGCGAAGAGTTCCATAAAGCAATCCTTACCACATGTCTGGCCAGCCGACTACGTCGAGAGGAGGGCGACGAAGTCTGATGGTCGATGACGGATAGCAGAAGTCGGCAGAGGTGCTCCGGCATAATGCACCCGTCATGCCGACACCGGGTCATCCGTCTCCCACGGCTTCTTCCGCTTCGCCTTGACGGGTTGTGACTCTTGGCCAGACAGGAGGGTTGGAGGTATCTCCTTGATACCCGGTATTGGCTGCCCCGTTGTCACCAGCTCTACGATATGCGCAAACGAGGTGGGATATGGCGCTGGGGGCTCCTCCGGAGTCGTCGCCGACGTTGGCAGAATGCCGCCACTGGGTTCAGGGCCCGCGGGGAGAGACTGGCTCTGTGCCTGCACGCCATCAGGCGGCGGCACAACGGGTCGTGAAGGCCGAGAATTGCGGTAGTCCTTGTAGGCATCGAAGTCGATGTTGGTGTGGTATTTCCTGCCCGGGTAAGCTTGGGTGAAGCCAGAACCGCAGGGCAGCGTACCTGGAATAGTAGAAGCATCGCGCGCGGAGGGTCAGTTCGGTGGCCTGCTCGGGTGAGCTGTTGCTGCCGAGGATGGCGCTCAGGCCCGATTGGAACTCGAAATCATCGTCCCAATTGTAGTGCTCCAGAGAAGCAAAGATGTCGCTTGCGCTGGACACGGCTGCGGGGGCGCTCATCGCAGCGGACGTGGGGTGGAGGCATTGGGCATGGTGAGGTGAAGGTGGCGTGGGTGGGTGGGTGCAGCATGTCGGGGTCCCGCCAGATGGCCACAATGCGCCGGGGATCTGCCGAGACTGTTGCCCTGTAATTAATTAGTGGTAGTTCCAGTCAACTTAGCCAAGTCCAAGCTCGTTTTGACGAGAGCCAAAAGAGCCTCCCGTGCTCCCCTCGTCCACAACAGCTCCTTCCCACTCCTCCAGCCCACTCCTCCAGCCCTAACCTCCACCACCGACGCCCGCCCCAGCCCACCGTTTCTCTGTATCCGCTTCTATCTCTTGTCGCTAGCGCCAACGTTCTTGTTCCCCCCCGCGCCGCAATGTCCGAGTACATTGGGTGGGTTGTACCCAACCTCCTCACACGAGAGCTCCAGCTGACATGAGGCCTGCAGGTCGCGGATATCTCTTGTGTCCAAGAGTGACATCCGGTTCGGCTTTACCCATTGAGACGGAGATTGGAGCTCCAGCGCTAACCGCGGCGCAGATATGTCGGCACCCTCGTCGAGATCAACTCGGAACAGTCGACCGTCTCGCTCGACAACGTGCGCTCGTATGGAACCGAGGGTCGTCGCGGAGGAAAGGACGAGTATCCTCCGTCGGATGCCATATATGAGCAGATTGTGTTTCGCGGCAGCGACGTGAAGGATCTGCGCATTGAAGAGCCGGCCAAGAAGACGCAGATGCCCGACGACCCAGCTATCATTGCGGGCGGCCCAGGAGTAAGACAGCCAATTCCGTTCCCATGTCTGACGCAGTCCCTTCCAATGACGAAACATTCCGGATGTTAACTCATAACCACCGAGAGCGCAAAACCGTGTGGAGATTTCCGTTGCCTTCCTTCTGAGCATTGACCCATTTAAGCACATGTTGCCTCATCGATTGCGAGAGAAAGCGCTGACAAGACATGTGTCGCAGGGCCAGCCACCGCAGGCACGTCAAGAACCGCCGCAGCAACAGCGTTCGCAGCAGCCCCCACAGCCCCCGCAAGCACAGGCTCCCCCGCCAGGCCAACAGCCGCCGAATCAACCCCCCACTTTCCCCCAGCACAACCAGTTTCCGCCCGGATATCCTCCCTATGGCGGCCCCTTCCAGCGGGGTTTCGGTCCGCAGCCTGGATTTCCTGGAGGACCGGGTCCGTTTCCAGGCGCATATGGCATGCCGGGTCCATACGGTGCTCCTCCTCCTGGATGGTATGGCCCAGGTGGCCCGGGACAAGGTTTCAACCAGCCGCCAGGCCCATTCTCGCCACCGATGCCAATTGGCCCTGGAGGACAGCATAACCAAGGCCAGCCTCCGCAAGGTCCCAAAGGCGCTGCAGCACCGATTGGCCCCCCGGTGAACAAGGAAGAGAAGCCAGTTGCACAACCCAAGGTCGCAGAAGCTGACGGAGCTGCCAAACCCGCTGAGAGTAAACCCGTCGCGAAGCCCGCTGGCCAGCCACCTGCTGCGCCTGCTGCGCCTGCCAAGCAAGCTCCTACGCCGCCTGCCGACTCCAAGCCGAATGTTGCGGAGGCGCTTGCTCCACCGGCACCGCGTCAAGCGCAACCGCCAACGGGTCCCAAGGCTGCGCCAACAGGTCCCAGGGGCAACCGCATCGTCCCCGCTGTACCTCTCCCAAGCCCAGGTGTGACCAAGACCACCCCGCATACCGCAGCTGCTCAAGCCACAGCCACCGGCCAATCGTCACAGCCCTCTCAAGCCGCCCCCGCTCCAGCTCAGCATTATCAGGATGCTACCCAGGCAGCGACCGCAGCTGTGGCTGCCGCAATGGCCAAGATGGATCTGCGAGGTGGACCAGCAGCAGCAAAGGCACCGGTACAGAACAGGACCACAGGCGAGGGCCCAATGGACAATCTCGCGAAGAAGGTGAACGAAATGCGCGCAGATGACCAGATCCGCCATGGCAGGCATCCTGGAACTGGAGGCTTCGCAGCCGGCCACCGTGGACGAGGCGGCAGGGGCGGACGGGGGGGCCATCATCACCCACATGTCAAAATGGAAGTGCCTACCACCGACTTCGACTTCGAATCCGCAAACGCCAAGTTCAACAAGCAGGACTTGGTCAAGGAGGCCATTGCGTCCGGATCTCCCCTCAGCGGCGAACTTGCTTCTCCCCCGGCCTCCGCAGTCGAAGCTCCTACCAACGGCCACGCAAATGGATCCGCAGATGTGGCAGAGAAGGACGTCGTCATCCCCGCCGCCAGCGCGTATAACAAGGGCGCCAGTTTCTTCGATAACATTAGTAGCGAATTGAAGGATAGAGAGGAGGCGGCGAATAGGCGCGGCCAGGAATTCAGGACTGAGGAGCGGAAGAAGAATATGGAGACTTTCGGTCAAGGAAGTGTGGATGGATATAGGGGCGGATTCCGTGGTCGAGGAAGGGGACGGGGTCGTGGACGTGGATTCCAATTTCGGGGCCGGGGTGGAGGGAGGGGGCGCGGGGGAGAGATGGGTGCGAATGTGGCGGATTCGTAGGGGAAGTTGAGAGAGCAGTGAAGCGAATTGAGTGGATCGGTGGACGGGCGGGATTGAGATGCAGGCGAGGGAGTTGGAGTTGGAGTGGGCAAAAGGCATGAATGTGTAACGCTAAGGATCACTGGCGGTCACGATCACGGACGAGGGACGATGATGGAAAACGGACGATGGAACGGTGCACAGTAGTGAGGGAGCGAATCTGTCTGAACTGGCGTTCGATCTTTACTTTTATTTCGGGGTCTCGAGGTCCCCTTGGCGGGAGCAAATCGCTGCCTGCACGAGAGAGCGTCATTGTTTCCTTTGGGTCTTGGGTCTCTCGGTCTTCAAAAACTCAGATGTCTTTCCTTAATGTCGCTTCCTTGGTTTTCTGGGGTGATGTTTTCGTCTGTGTGCAAAGCGTATGTCGGGTTCATGTCGGGTTCATGTCGGGTTCATGTCGCGGTGTATGGCTGTATGGCTGTCTGGGTATCTTGTACGCGTACAGTAACGTACAGTAATTTGTAAGGCGAATAGAGTGCAATGCAGTGCACAGGGGATGTGTGTTTGCTCCAGCTCCGAGCATGTGGAATGTACAGTATACTTATTCTGCCGATATACGGTTCAGTTCAGTAGGTCGAGATAGAGTAAAGGAAGATCAGTGAGTGATAGTCGTGTGCTCCAGAAACGGACATCATAAGTATAACGCGTTCACAGAGGCGCACAACGCGAAAGTAGGACAGCAAGCAATTGGCACTACGATCGGCTCCAGAAGACGTCGAGGCCCTATAGATGGCCTGCATAAGCCACCGAAAAGCCTCATGTTAGGATTCCCCTATAAATTGAAGCTTAATGATTCTGCAGCCTCGATGCTGAAAAGCTACAGTCGCTGCAAGATCGCAGACTGATAAAACCCAGTGATTCCTTGCCCAATTCCAACTCCCTCATCACCGCTTCCATACCGAATGTCTACACTCTTTCCAATACCGCAGCCCGAGGACGCCCGTCACTCCCTTCCCAACCCCAAATCACATCCCCCTACTCATCCAGCACCTTCAGCTCACCAGTGTTCCACCTCGTGGCCCCCTCCCCCACAAACCCATCCTGATACACCACATGCGCCTGCACCACATGCATAAATCCCTGATTCACCAGCGCCAAATGACTCTCATCCATCGGCAGACTCCAATCCTTTTGCACAAGCCTGCTCATATACTGATGTTTCTCATTCTTCAAATTGAACCGATAAAACTCAACCATATTGCCCACAATTAGGATCGCGGTTCCCTTCTCAATTTGTGAGAGATGGCCGAGATGGTAGCTCATGATGTCGCCGCGCTGACAGGGGTTGGTTTGCCAGGTGGGCTTTGTGGCGAGGGTATCGATCATGATGGCGAGGTACGTGTGTGGGATGGCTATTTCGGTCTCGCTGTTGTCTTCCGGGTCGGTTTCGATGTAGCGTTTCTTTACGACGAAGCCGGTAATTAGGTCGGCCGGGATGAGGTGGTAGGTGGGGTCGACGCTAGGTTCGGGGTTGGATTTGCGCTTGGGGGTCTTGCCCTTTTGGTGCCCGATTTGCTCAGCCGGAAGGGTTTCCATGGACCAACCATATTTGGAGGTTGGGAGTAGGGAGGTGGGTTCTACGATGAAGCCTTGGGAGGATGGGAAGTAGTGTCGGAGAAGAGCGTGGGCGAGGTGCTTGGCGCGCTCGAGGTGCGATTCCATCGTTGCTTTAGGGTGAGAGTAGGCATCGTAGTAGGAGTAGCATTGGGCGCACAAGTCTGGGATTTTGAGCAGTTTTGATTGCGTTATGTCAGGGACCGTGTCGGGGTCGACGCGGATGGCTGGGATTTCATCTGCTTTTCAGTTGGCATGAGGGATTGCAGATGGCCAAAGTCGTTTTGCAGTGCTTACCTGCAACGTCCACATTCAATATCTCGCTATCTTCTACTTCTGAAAATTTCTCTAACGCATCCGTGACCACAGACGCTAGAGATTTCGGCTGCAGCTGGTGCTCGGTATGCAAATCCTCCAGGAGGCTCGGGTCGATATTCATATCATCGACGCCACTGTCTCCTTCTCCATTGCTCGCAGGAGTTGCAAGGTCGTACAGCTCCTGGTCAAGGCAGTTGAGCTCAAGTTCACCGTGGTCAACCATGGTGTGGTTCGGTCGCGTGTATGTTTGGCTTGTTAGAAAGTTGGGTTGTAGCTGGTGTTTATTTTGGCGGGTGAGTATGGGCCGTTGGGAGCGCATGTGTAATAGGCACACCCGGGCAACGGCGCGTAACAATAAAAGTGATTCCATCCAAGGCAGCCGAAGGTGAAGGCAGCACCAGAGCTCGGGAGATTGTCGGCTAGAGTACGTGGGGACATGGCCGACAGCCCCGGAGTGAAAGCGTCCACACGTGTTCCGGGAGCGTGGTAACCACGTAGCGATAAGAGTCACGGAGGAATAATAAGAGAGCGTCTCCCTGCTCCGACCCGGGCGCATCAGACTATGTGGGTTGTGAAAAGGGAGCGAGCTGCGGTGTGGATGGTGGCTTTTGTGTTGTACATTGTCACAGGACGATGTGTATTCACGTAGAATCGTCGCTTACAGCTTCTACACCCTGCTCTCCAACTTGCCCGGCTAGCTTCTTGGCCTTCTCCCTTGCCTTCTTTTTGACCTTCTTTTCTCTATTCCTCCTAGTCCGCTTTTCCCTCTCAGCTTCCTCCTTCTCTTTCGTGAGCTTCTCCTTCTCGGCTAGCTTGATTTGAGTAGCCTGTAGCTTTTTCCTGAGCGCAATTCTTGTCTTCTTCCCCTTGCGCCTTCTCTTTTGTGGCTTTTCCTCCACTGTAACGAGTGACTTAGGATGTCCAACCAAGACGGCTTTCTTAATGCCAGCGGGCGATATTGTCCAGACCTTCCATGGCAAAGCGCAACCCGGCCAGGGTTCGTTCGCCATTTGTAGCACCATCTCGCTCTCAACGGCTGCGGCCTGCAACTCTTTCTCCCTCTCGCTATCGACCCTGTCCGCAAAATAGTAACTCCGAGGTCGTTTCACTACGAACCCTGGGTCGCCATTTTCAGCATCCGGGGATGTGAGTCGGATCTTGTGCGACTGGGGCGCAGATGATGCCGGGGCGGCGAACAGACGGAGCTCGGTTTCGTCGGCATCGCTAACGGTGCGGCCATCCTTTTCGCTGCCGTTCAATTCGGCGGGGGTGAATATGTATTCATCGTGTGCGCGTGAGCGCAGGAGCTCGAAGAGTGTGGGGTCTGGCGATGAGCGTTGGGAGGATTTGGGGGAGTCGAGCTCATTTCGGCGCACTCTAGAGAATGAGGTAAGCAGGTTGATCAATTGACTCCAGGTCATGCTCCGTACCTTTTCGCAGCCGGAATGTCGAACATGTTGGTGGTGGATATAAATGGCTGTGAAGTGAATGCGACATCCCGAGGTCGAAGAGCGGGAGATCGACACGCCAAGGCGCTAGTACATCACGACCCTCTTCTGTCAACCTACGTGCCTACGCAATCATCGTCCTCCCAATATATCTTATAGGGAAAGGGGAATCAACTGTTTCCGTACCGATACCCAATACCAAGCGCTAAGAGCGGAGTGGAAAAGGGGCCTCCTCTTTACTATTATAGCTACACAAACCCTTGGCAGGGCATCGCATAAAGAGAAGTACTCGTGCTTCTTTAGAATAGCGAGTATCAGTGTTTCCTCTGGCTATGGTGCGTGTTGGGTGTCTCTTGATTCAAGTTTTGGTCGTGCACTGATACGAGCCCTCTGCCAAGAATCTAGGATTCTTCGCACCTCGTAAATGTCCGAGTTTCCCAGTCGATCGAGAGCTATCCTCACGTTCCGAATCTTTTGTCCTGACGATAAAATCATCTGGAGCGTTACAGCCAATTGTGTTAGAGACGATATGAAGGCTGCTGTGATGCTTACCCTCCCGTGCCAGGGGTACACAGCTGTAGCCAAAAGCGCAGTGAGGACGCTCAGGAAGAGGAATGAATTGAAAAGCCATCTCCATTTCCGTGGGATGGGAGACCAACCGCTTTGGAGTTGAGGGATCATGAGAGAGTAGATTGCAGCAATACCGATAGTTGTCTGAGAAAGCGCTGACCAGAAATTGCTGTCTATCACGGGGAGGCGATCTGAAGGGCTGCATTTATACACAGCATGGATATTAGCCGCAAGACCAGCAATGCAGAAAACCGACATGATTACGGAAATTACTCGTGGACTCCCGAGGTGCCGTCGAAACCCGCGGCACAAGACATGGAAGCGGAAACTGTATAGCATCTTGTAGGTTGCTGGCTTCGAGGAGAAGTCATGGATCCGGGGATGCGTTTGATCTCGGTATGGGTAAGGCGGAGATGCAAGGTTGTAGACCAATCCTTCCTCCTCGTATCCGGGGGGGTCCATTTTCCCACCATCTGGAAAAGACAGGGTTAGCATCAGTCGCATTTGATTTCTGAAAGGCTTACTCTCAATGGCTTCCTCCAATGTATCCTCTCTCAAGTCCAGCTCTACTAAAAATCGCCGCAAACGGTTTATCATAACAGAAAGGCCGTGCTCAACCGGTCGAAGGTATTCGTCGAAAGGAGCATTGACCTGCCTCTGATCTTCCTGAAATCTTGCTCTAATTTTTTCAAGACCCTCCAGTCCCTCCCTGACGACTGACTTTCGCCGGTGCCATTGTGCATCCAAGGGAGAGATATTGAATGCGCTCTTACAAATGTATTCCCAGCTCGTCGGATAGGAACATTTGCAGTAGGTATCGCCAACGTCATATTCAAAGCGCTCTCCAAAAGACTTTCGAAGTTTCGTCACCCTTTCCACGAACTCGTCGAGGTTATGAGTCAGTCTCGGATGCATAGCTGTGAGGCAGGCCCATCTCATTTCTCTTACCGGAGGCGTGGAAATGGTGAGACAACAATTGGACAAAGACGGAGTGTGTTGACCGCAAGTGTCTAGGGCTATGGCAAATAGGACTTGAGCAATATTGAGAGCGGGAAGCTCTCCAAATCGAGATTTCAGAGCCTCGGCGGCGACTCTCTGCTTGTTCTCCCACACCTTTTCAAATTCATCGGCCTCATTCGCGAGCCTAGTTTTGCTAGTATTGAGACTCCCATTGAGAGTGAATGTACCATTAGTAGCTTCAGTCTCGGGCGTGCATGCTCTCAGCAGATCTCTCAGGCTATCTGTATCCGCTAGTACCGGCATTCTCGCACTGGGGAAGGGAAAAAAAATTCAAAAATCAAGAACTTCGAAAGCAGGACCGATCGAACATGGACGAATCTCAGCCCGGGTCAAAGACCACAACTATGAAAATATGGTCTGCCCTGAACATAGCCACACTCCAATGTGGGGCCGCATATTCTTGCACATGTAAGGCAGTTTTGACTAAGGCGTAAAGTGATGGATACATACGGGGGCACGGTCGTGATTGCAGCGTAGGTATCCTTTTCGGGCCTTAGTCAAAACTGCCTTTATGGCTGTGTGCAGACATACGTGAACCCCATTGGCCTAGAGAGGATTCTGGCGCTGTATTATTCCGATGTGCGGCCGTCCTTGGCGGAAAGACGGCTGGTAAAGCAACAGGAGACGCAAACCGCAAGCGAGGAACGAAGCTTGGATAATTGCAATCTTTAGAGTGCTTGCGATTCCAATAAAGGATGTTTGGAAGTTAGCGAGGTAGCATCTTCAGTAGCTTAAGCCCCTGAACTAAGTTTCAAGTAGCTAAATCACGTAGAAATGCACGGAACCTGAATCTGATTGGTCCCAAAGAGAAAAGTGATGAGTTGTTGTGGTCCCCGCGAATTTTTGAGAAGGCTAGCAGCGCAGAGCGTCCTCTAAGAGCCTTTCGTTACTCAAGGCACTTTCTCACATTGCATTTCTTTCTTGATATTCATGATCCCTTCGAGATAGCTATGCCCGTAGCTATTCGCATACGCAATATAGTCGGAGGCCCCACCACGACGTTCTGCGCATCTGCCTGCCATGGCAGCTCTGTCCCGGTCGGAGATATTCATTTCTAAACTGGCTGGAATCAGATTAACGTCCCTCTCTGCGTCGCGAAAAACCCACCGTGCTAAAAAAATATGAGGGACAGTTACTTCGACTTTACATAGCTAACCTCTACGCATGCCTCGATGCATGCATTAATTCTGCCTGGGTTGCGCGCCCTAGGCAATTCTGAATATGTAGGCACCTTCGCACCTGAAAATTACCATCGCATCGTTGTATCCGTGCCTGATCTACAGAGAGCATCTTTTGATCGTGAAACAGACTCCCCTCATGACGGCGCCGCCATCAAGCTCTTGCCGTTGTTAAAACCCTTAGAAGGGACCAATCTAAGCTTGCAAACCTCACTAGAGCGCTTAAAAGCTACAATCAGCACTGTGACCTCTATCGCACGAAGACTCATGCCAGGTCGCTATCCGCGTTGGTACTCAGTGCACATAGTGAGGACAGCATGGTCAGTTGCGCACATTTGCAGTGTAGAGGCTTGGTGCTGGCGCGCCTAGCCACACCAATGCGAACAGAGGCCCGCGGAGATAACTGGGAACCCTTATCCATCCACCACACAATTTCAAGCAAAAAGTAATCTAACCAAAGATAGCCAACATTAGATACCCGACCGGATTCAGCATTAATGATGCCCTTGGCTGGGGGCTTATAGGTATTATATACCTACCGTGGCCTCTGGCAAACTATGAAGAAACCTTATGCTTTTGTGGGACTTGTTGGAAAATTGAGAGAAATGGCCTAGGATACGCCAAACATTGGAACAACATCGTTATGCGTTTAGAAGGTGAATTTCGTGATGCTACGGTGATGTATCTAAGCATCGTGCAAGTCGCGCATGGGATTAGGGGATGAATGTGAATCATACGCTAGCCAGATTGGGTGGTTTGCGGGGTGCCAAGATGAGCTGACCGCAGCCTATACCTCGTACCCAGCACCTGCAACAGAGCTCTAATACACGAACCGACACTGAAAAGCCGGTCATATCTTCAATAACGAACGCCAGCTCTTGCTGACCTTCTCGTGCATCACCGGCTGGAGCGCCTAGCGTCCTCAGCGCCAAAAACATCACGCCCCCAGCGGTCGCAAAGACAATCTTTCTACTTCCAATCTACAGGCATTCAAACGCTCTCACTACGATTTACACGATGGATGCTACTTCCACTTTGAATGTTGTTTTCAAAGTGCGCCGCTGGTTATCCAAATCGCGACCATCCAGGCCCGATGCCAACAGCCCCAACCTCACCCAACCCACTGGCACGTTTCCCTTCCTCCGTCTCCCCAGCGAGATCCGCAACATGATCTATCGCGAGCTCCTCCTCTGTACATACCCCCTCATCATGTTTTTCCGCGGCGCCTTCTGGTTTGAAAATTCTACGCGACCCTACCCCGCCATCCTGCAAAGTAACCGCCAGATCCACGACGAAGCCGCCGCCGTGTTGTATGGTGAAAACACGTGGTTCAGCGTCGCTCCGCTGTTGGTTTTTCCGTCGTGGGGAGACGCTACTCGCGGCCGGCGGGGTACGTATGATCTCCCTGCTAGCACGTCAGAGATGTACATGTCCAGGATCCGGCGCTTTGTCTTGTTCCCGGATGGCCCGCCTAATTGGATGCGCGATGGAGTTGTTGCGAGGGGGAATGTGGGGACGATGTTAAGGCGTATGGGGTTCGATCACGAGAACTTGACGCATTTTGTTGTTGGATGCTTGACGCCAAAGATGTGCGATGAAGTTGCAAGTGCGAATGAAGATTGGTTGGAAGAGGTAGATGATGAAGATATGAAGAGGAGATATGCGTGGTACAAGTATGGAGATCCGAAGCCATCGCACTGGTTAGTTTTGAAGGAGTAGAGTAAGGCGACCATTAGTAATGTTAGTGAGAGAGCTCCATCTGGATGTAGATAGGGTTAAGGAGTGGCAAAGATCACCGATTAGGATATTAGCAGATTCAACCAGTCGAGATTGTTAGACCTTAGAAAAGGGGCCTGTAGATTCTCGTGTCTTAACCTTAGTGTTAGTGCTGCTGACTAAAAGGTGAAGAATGGACATGAGGCAAGAACAAAAGGATCCGCTACAGAGACCTTAGAGAAAGGCTTTTACTAAACGAGAAGGGATGAAAGAGGAAGAGGGGGTGTTCCATCTAAAACCCTTAGTGGAAAGAAGGTTGGCGCGGGGTCTTTAAAGGGGATAATAGTGACCAAAAATCACGTGAAATGAAGAAAGAGTGAGGATATTGATTGATCAGAATCTAAAAAAGTTTGATGGGGTAGAAACGCCAAAGTTATTCCGAGATTGGGGTGTGCGGTATGAGGCATAGAGACCTTTTCTTCCCCAAGGCATGGTGAACAGTGATAATGTGGCGAGGCTGAAACCTCCTACTTGTTCGATTTTGACTTGAACTCTATACGTTGCGTGAAAGGTCAGCCAATTGCTCAAGTTACGGCTTTACTATTCGAAAAGGCTGATATTCGTGCTAGAGATTACCCCAGAAGCGATGATGTCTTTGACGTAGGCATAGGTGAGCTTCTCCTTCTAGTTGGACGTAGCTTCAAGACTTCCTGGTCTTTGCTCGTGGAGCGGACTGTACCGATGACGACATACCCTCATCCTGGAAGGCGGGCCAAATTTACAAAACCATTTGCGCTCGGGAATGGAAAGACCCTGTAGGATGAACGCATATTGACGAGTTGTACGGCTTCATCTGGGCTGATATGGAAGAAAAACGATTGAAAGATTCTCGGAGTTGTTGGGCATTGGATACTCCACCGCTTTTCCATGACGGGGTTCGCTGCAAGCGGCGTAGACATCCATAGATGGAGCTTGTCGTTCAAGACCCTTGGACGAATTTAGAATGCTGTGCACTGGGAAAGCGTGCTTGATTTGCCGTGAAGGGAGGGGGCTGCTTATGAAGAACGGCAGCCAAGACTTTAGTAATGCTCCGCATTTGCGTGAACTGGACAACGTCTGTAGGACCACTATCAAATCCTTATGAACGAGAACCTTACACACAATTGGAATGGAGCAATACTATACTCCAGAATAGACTGCGTTTGGACGATGTCAACATATAAAGACCCCACCACATCTTGATTATTTCCTTAATTATCCTCGCTTTCACACTTCACGCAACGAGTGATTCTTGATCCCTTTACAACACATCCCTATATATGTAGGGTGCTTTCGAAAACTATTGCTCCCTCAAAAACGAAATGGTTGTCGACAACTTCCAGAACTCCTCGAGAAGAATCGGTAGATGTTCCGCTTCATGTGGGCTTGCAAGGATGGAACTCGCTGCTAATAGAAGCAGGGCTTTTGCATCCAACAACTACGTCCCTCCCACGGATGTGGCATTGCTGAAACTCTACCGAGGAACCAAATGGTCGTGATCAGTAGGAATAATTTCGCTCCTTGTCTGAGTGGGAACTAATAGAGTTGTAGTCTCATGGATGGATCCGCGACTATCTCCTGAGCAGTTCTTCGACTTCGCTCGAGTGGTTATGTGATCTTATTAATACTTCCTATAACTCACGCTTACTGAAAACTCAGAGATGCCCGTTATCCGAGTCGCAGGCGGACGTGCGAAGGGTGCGCTTGACACCCTCCTTGTACTCGACCACGCTTTTTGTCTGGGCCAGACTATCGTTGTCCATCACACCGGTATGCCACGGAGACAGATGGAAAATCTAGTAGACTCAAGCTGATAATTATCCCAGACTGTAGCATGACCCATATGACGAACGAGGTGATCAAAAATGGACTCCTCAATAGATGCCCTGACAAGGCAACTGATATCAGCAAGATGCACTTCGATGAGATTACTGGCGATGATCTCGAGCGCAGTGTCAAGAGCGATGTCAAATGGCTCAGAGTGCAGCCGTACTTTGATGATGAGATTGATGTGGTTGGGGGCATATTTGATCTCAATACCGGCAAGATTGAGATTGTTGAGTAAGTTGTTGAGGAAATTTGGTAGCTTGACACTTGACTGCAACAGGTCTCGGGATCATGTCCCTGTCAAATTACTCAACCTAGTCTCTCATACTTTGCCTTCAGAGGTCTCTAGGCGCAGATTTGACGACTGGCGCTTCTCATTCCCCAAAGCCCCCTTCGGTCATTACTTTTGCCACATCTTTACACTCGATCTCTTGCGCTGTGATGGTTTGCGATTTTTTTTTTGGTGTAGTTTTCGTGCACGTGCTCGTCTGGTTACTTCTCTCGAAGAAGTACGGCAACCTTTGAGAGGTCTTGGAAATGTGGCATGTTACTTCCTTGAGAGGCCTTCTATCTACTCCCTTTTCATTCCCATAACTACCGGAATTTCAAACGCGCCACACAAAGTAGATTCAAGGGACAACATAGCCCTTTACATATCTGAACGAGGCTTCCGGACAGAAAATCTCGTCGCCCGCGCTTCCCCACCCAACTCTCACCACAAACTCCCCCTCAACCCTCACCGACACCAGGCTTCTTAGAAAAGGATTCATCACGCTCGGGGTAAGCGGTTCTTTACCGAGAAACTCAATGATTAGGCGTTTCAACCCTTCCATCTCCCTCAGAACTTTGGCCATGACTTGCAGAGGTCTCTCTCGACTTCTGCAAAGATACTCATGAACTGCGGGCAAAAAGCAGAATTCTAGGTAGCGGATACTCTGCAGGCGATGCGGGAGCAGGGTTGGTGCCAGTTGGACAAAAGGTGCGGGCGATGTGAAGGAGAAAGTATTAGTGGTATATAGAACTGGGATTGCTTCGGAGTATCTGTAGGTGTAGGGTTAGCATTTGACATTTCAACAAAATCAATACACTGATGTGAGCTTACATTTGTCGACACGTCTTCAAAAGCGCCAAAGCTCGGTTCTTCCTCTGCCACCATCGCAGATATCTTTCTTCGAGGTCCCTCGCCCCCAGATGAAAAGCGTCCGAGGGAGTAAAATAAATCTCGCCTTTGTCCCTGATCCAGACAGTGCACCGCGTATGGTCTCTAGACCCTTCCTCGTACTTGCAGACCTCATGATCGAGTCGGTAATAGAAGTCCTGGTGGGCAGATCGTGACCACGGCAGCCGCATGCAGTTTCGTATCCGAACGGGTGGTTGCGTCTTACTTGGCACGAGACAGGGAATAATATGAAGCGTATGGTTACCGACGGTGAATTTCCATATCAGAAATCTTATTTCTGGCGGGAGTTTTGTGAGCAGGAGACTCTGGGATTGGGTGGCTGTTTTCTGGCTGCCTGGGACGAGGCTGCGTAGGTAGGATGGCTTTGAGACTAACGAGAGACTCAAGGCGCGTTTCCTGTGACCTGGGAGGTGAGGAGGAGGGCCTGGTTGTGCGGGCTTCTTCGCGTATGCGAGTCTTGGGATTGGTTTTCTGCGCGTCCAGCTGAATATGGCATTCGTGATGGAGGTGTAGGGTTGGCGGATTAGAAAGTTCCAGGACTTGAGCAGAGTTCTGTGGGGTTGTTTACGACGGTGTAGATCTGTGGACTGCATATTCTCCCTTTTTTTTGGCGACTGTACATGAGGTTTGGGTCAGAGTGCAGCTTGTGAGGAGGGGAAAGTTTGAGGTGGTCGTGATTGTGGCTGTGTCGGTGGCTGAACGATCCCTGCAACTTTCAGCTCGTATAATAGATTGGGATTGCCGAAAAGGTCCGCAGCTATCGTCTTTCGCAGATAGAGCCTCTTGACTTGGAAGTGGAGCTTCAGTCACTGGGTAATCCCACGTATTCATCGTGTACTGCGAACACCATCCGCGCCCATAAAGGAAAGTTTGTTGCCTCAACCATCTAAGCCAGCTGGTAGATAAGTAAGATCTGCTTACCTACTCCACACCTGGCAAGGCAATGGCCAACATCCACGATGAGCTCTGAATGCCAGTCGCACTAGACTTGAGCAGGCACTATGTTTGGACAGTGTTAACATATAAAGACCCTACCATATTGTAAGCGGCCAGAGCTACGTCACATGACTGTACATTTCCTATGACTAAGCTCGATCAAGCACTACAAGAGCCTCTGATTTGTACGATACACATATAAGACAGAATACCACAGAACACATGGGAGCTACACACAATACACACGAGAACACTCAATTCACCCACTATATCTACTCTCTATCTCTAGTGACACCTAGTCCCCACCTGCTTACACATATCCGCTCGATTGATTCCTTATTAGCCTAAGCGTGGCCTCCAAGACTACCCCTCCCTCGTTCTCCCAATCCATCATTCAGTTCTGACCTGAAGGGCGGAAAGTTTCTTTACTTTCCAAATTATCTGCTCGATCCGAGGCCACTATTTCTATGGTGATCGGCGAATGATCTGATGTAATTGTTTTGGAAGTTCAAAGCGAAATGACAAGACATGGGTCCACATACTCTAATCTCCGCTTCAGCCTTGTACAACCAGATTACTCAGCTCCAGCTCGGCTTTTTCTAACCTCTCAATAATATTTTCATGGTCCCTTTCTCGCGCATGATCAATGGCGGCGTGATTATCTCCAATGCCAGTTATCCGTCCAAGTAGCCAAATATTGATTCCGGGATGTTTCAAGAGTAAATCCACCACCGCGGCGTAACCAGACCGAGCCGCGAAAATAAGTGCCGTGCACCCATCGTTATCTTGAACATTGACCTGAATGCCGGGGCAACTTAGGAGAGATCTCACTACTTCCGAGCGCCCGTTCCAAGCCGCGTGAATAAGTGCCGTGCACCCATCCTCATCTTGAACATTGACCTGAATGCCGGGGCAACTCAGGAGAAATCTCACCACTTCCGAGCGCCCGTTCCAAGCCGCGTGAATAAGTGCCGTCCACCCACCGTCATCTTGAACATTGACCTGAATGCCGGGGCAACTCAGGAGAAATCTCACCACTTTCGAGTGCTCTCCGCCAACCGCCAGCAGAAGAGGTGTTCTGTTCCCGGTACTTAGCGCGTTTACATCAACAGCGCGGAATTTTAGCAGAAATTCAACTACATCCGAATGCCCAGATTTAGAAGCATGATGAAGCGGTGTCTGTTCAATGAAATTTCGAGAATTGAGATCAACGTCATCGCGGCCGACAAGATATTTGACGCCTTCCAGGAATCCGGCATTCGCTGCATTGGCAAGAGGTGTTTGACCGAGGAGTGGAAGTACTTTCAGATCAACTGAGACACCTGCTTGCGCTCCAAGAAGCTTCATGATAGTAGTGTGCTTTTGAGACACTGCAATCATGAAAGCGTTTTTCCCGGTCGTGTCCTTAACGTTCATATCAGCACCGTGGTCCAGAAAAGCTTGTACCATAGCTTCGTTTCCCGACGTGACTGCGTCATGCAGAATAGGTCTTCCACTCGGCGAGCATTGATTCGAATCGACTCCGTTGGTAGACAAGAGGAGCTTGACCACTACCTCACGTTTGTTGGTGACTGCATAGTACAGTGGTGTGTGGCCAAAGGCATCCAAGGCATTGGTATCGATATTGGAGGTGGATAGTAATGCTTCGCAGATCCTCAGATTGCCCCTTGATGATGCAACGTGTAAGGCTTGCATACCGTGTAAGGTTTTCTTTCCAGAGTCTGCGCCTAAATCTAGAAGACCCTTGACTGCTTCGACATCTGATCTTAGACAGGCGAGATGTAGGGGTGTGAGACCAAGTATATCCTGTGCATTGATGATCTCTGACTCGAGAATACGCCATAGAGTGATGTATCCATTTCATTCGACTTAGTCTCTCCAAGAATCCGCTTTGCCCTGGTATGAATCCTTGTTTGCAGCTTAGACAACGTTACCACTTCGTCGAAATCAATATCACATGCAAAGCAATGCCGGTAATGCCATTCAAAGCGAGAGCATCTTTCAAAGTACTCTTCCAGTGTGGCATTCCTGCGGCGCAACTCGATCAGGCTTGCTTCGTCTTCGTCCGTGGCCTCACATATTGGGCAGGTCTTGTAATTACCCACAGCGAAGTCTTCTAGAGTTGATAGATCAAGCAGTACAGATTGAATTCTGTGCTGGTTCGTATTTTGTGTTGAAATGAGAAGTTCTCTGCCCGTTGAACGCACGTAGGCTGTCAGCTCTTCGCAGAATTTCTCGAATCTTTTCACTTCCGACTTATCATCAGAAGTGTTCCTTAAATTATGATGAGGTTTCAGCCCGAGCGTTCGACAAATTTCATTTTCGTAGTCATGAAGTCGTCGCATTGCCATTCCCATCAGTTTGTTGAACCCAACTAGGAAAACCCTAGAACAATATGTTAGACGGGTGTGTTGAACTACTCGAATGTGCCATACCAATTTTCAATGAGATCGTCGGGAACTGGCTGGGATGGCGCGTTAACAGGCTCGCCGAGTGAAGTCTGGTCTTGCTGTTTTCGTGAATTTGTCTGTCGTTCTGCTCGTGTGCCCTCTGAACAGGGTAACTCTTTGTCCTCGCAACGGACACATTTCTGGGGCCATTCTCGGTCATGTGGGAGACACTACACTTTCCGTCAGTGGACCAAATCTGAGTCTCATCCTATGCGAATTTCTAGAAAATACAGACGTAGGGAATGGAAGGAGAGACGCATGTAGTGGTGAAGACCGGCTCCAATTTGTAGATTCAGCAACGGTGTGGATGCACCCCAGTACTCTAATCTTGCAGCAAGATGTCCCCCGTCATGCTGTGGGTGCTCGAGGCTGGCAGCTTGGCTTAAGCCCATGTGCAGTGGCTCATTGGAGACAAAGCTTTGGTTTGCTACACCATGCACGACCTCGACAAATAAAAGTAAAAATGAAAATACCTTGACCTTGTCTTTACGACACCTGTCACACTTGACGAGGTCTAGCCGGCGTCTCTTTCGAGCTGGTCGGTCTCCCGGGGCAGTCGCATTGTCGAATGGAGATGTGTACTCGACATGGCGGTATGCGGGGACAGTGGGTGTAGAAAGTGGCGCAGACATGGCACTTCTCAAGCGGCTGGGTTGGAAAAAGCGCAGAGTGCGAAAGGCAAGAGGCAAGTTCGATCGCCCAAACCCAGTCCAGCAAGCAGGTGCGAAGGTGCGACGCTTTATATTCCCACTGAGATGCACGATGAAGCGAGAACCTTGGAAGGCTGTGCCTCCCCTCCATTCACGACGACCGCCAAGCAGCCACAGCTGACACCTGCAGCGCTCAGCATAGCCTTTCGCAAAAATCGCACTTTGCCCCCTGGAAATTGGCCCGGAAAGGCCGCATGTTTGGCTGGCCACCGGTGAACTCCAACCAACACTGAAACTTGGACGAGGCACCTGAAAGTGAGGTCAACGCATCCCAGGGTTCTATTGGCTTCGCACAATATCGCACCGTTCTTCCCTCGTTAGTTGTCTTCGACTAATGCAAGCCACGCGGGACGCGACGCACCTTATCGTCTTCGCAGAAATCGCAGATATCGCACGGAGGCATTCATGGTCATGTTCCTCGTGCGGTGTGTGATTCAACGTTCATTCTAGAAGAACTTATGGCTCACATATATTCCATCACCTGTCCTCACTAGCCTGCTAGCCTACCTCTTTACTCCGTCTGTCTCTCGCATTTTCCATGGTTACCAATTCGACCCTCCGTCTTGCTACCATGGCCGCATCATTGGCGGTTCCTACACCGACCCAGACTTTTCGAGTATTCGAGACGAGCTCATCTTTCCCCATCGCAACTTCGAAGGACTCCTCAAGTCAAACAATCATCTTTGGGGTTTTCGGAACGCTCATCGGGGTCCTCGGCCTTGTTTTCGCCGGCTTCACTCTTCGTCTGATGTATAGAAGTCAGCAGAGAGAGAGTGGGCTTGACCTCCCTCGCTATGTACGTTGAACCCACTCTCCAGTAGGTTGGAGATCAATACTGATGTGTAAAACAGATTTCTCACCCACCGCCATACTTCCAACGAAGGTCCAATACATTTTAACCCACGAAGCCTTCAAGGTCCCGTCGCTCGACGTGCATCGTGTTGATGCGGATAGGCCCGTGGGACGTCTTTGCGCGCAGGGTGGGCCTTTGGATGATAACCTGGAAGGTATCCCGGCGACCGCCACTTCAAAGTGGTCAGGAGCTATGGTGGTTGTTATCATTCCGTTATACCCCGGTTTACTAGTAGCTTCATACTCGGCCGAGTGTGGTCTTGAAGGGATCATCTATATTTTATGTAATATTTGCATTTGGATGGCGATAGGTGCTCCTTTTTAAAAGGGATCTTTGGGATATAGAACTCGGGATCAGCAATATACCAATTTAATTTCTCCGTCTTGTGCCTTCTTCCTAGGCTTGCTCGTGCCCACCTCGGTGATGGATACCCACTTTCAAGTGAGACAAGTAGTGTATTTCAACGTCAACCCCACTGTATATTGTCGCACGGCCTCGTTCATCGGCATCACCCCCACCTCACAGTGGAATGTCCCATTCGCCGGGATTGCGCGGCCCCGCCAGCGAACTCGCATCTCTCTTGATGAACTTTCCATATCCCTTCTTGCCCAACAGTCCCCCATTCTCTTTATCCCATACCACCTGTCCTCTAAGGATTGTATACCTCGGCCACTGCTTCACAGTTCTACCTTCAAATGGCGTGTAATCAACATCGTGATGAAGCATCTCATTCTTCAATGCATATTCCTGCATCTTGCCTGCCGGATACCAAATGTTGATATCGGCATCACTCTCACCCTCAACGAGACCTCCCTTCCTCGGATACAATCCATAAAGCTTCGCGGGATTCGAGCTCGTGACTTCGACGAACTTCTTGAGCTCTAGGCGGTCTGCGCCGAGTGTCAAAGCAAGACGCGTCTCAATTCCCGGACAGCCATTGGGTATGTATTTGAAGTGCCCGACAGGATACTCGTCGGTGATGCACGTCTTCTTCCCCTTTACATTGTCGTCGTACCGGAACGGGCAGTGGTCAGATGAGAGGATGGTGAATGTTCCGTTCGCAAGTCCTTCCCAGATGTGGTCGCAATCGGCCTCACTTTCTCGGGGCGGTGGACTGCATACGCATTTCGCGCCTTCAAAGCCAGGTTTGTCCATATCCTTCTTGGTCAGGAACAGATATTGAGGACATGTCTCCGCATATATGGGCAATCCCTTGTCTTGCGCTTGCTTGATATGAGCGGCGGCTGCTGGAGTCGAAACATGCACAATTAAGATCGGAGTGTCGATGAACTCGCTCAGACTTATAGCACGGTAGGTAGCTTCGATTTCCGCCATGGGTGGGTGACTCGTGCCATGGTATTTCGGCGCAAACATCTTCCTCTTCTCGAGCTGCGCAGTCATCCAGTCGATGACCTGTCCGTTTTCGGCATGGACCATTGTTGTAATCCCCTGCCTTCGAGATTCTAGCAAGACATCTAGGATTTGGCCATCGTGGAGTTGGAGAGCCTACAATCTATATGTAAGAGTCCGCGGAGGTTATGATAGTGACGAACTGACCTCGTATGTCATGTAGATCTTGAGAGAAGAGATACCTTCTTCGCGCAAAGTCTTGAACTCGGAGAGCGCCGTAGGGGAGGGGTTACCGACGAGCAGGTGAAACGAGTAGTCCACATAACAGGTATCTTTGGCTTTGGCATGGGTAGCTCGAAGTGTGTCAAGGAGGGTATCTTCGGATTTCTTCTGGGGCGCAAAGGTAACCATGGTCGTCGTGCCTCCGCATATCGCTGACCGGCTTCCTAGACCTGGTGTTGAGCTGCTGCCGTTTGAACATTTGATCTCCCCTCACCTGTTTCATAATTGTCGGCCGTCGAGCCTTTGCCGAAAAGAGGAGGCTCGTCGAGATGAACATGTGCGTCAATGCCTCCTGGCTAGCCCAAGTTTTAGTTACGTTCTTTAGGAAAGTTTGAGCTCGATTACCATCACATAGCCTCCTTCGGCATCAATCGTCTTCCCGGCCGTCGCATCCTTCAACTCGCCTCTTCGAACAACCTTCACAATCTTTTCTCCTCTGATCGCGACATCGCATTCGCTTATCTCCGTATCCGTAACCGTAACACCGTTCACGATTACGAGGTCGTAGACGTTCGCCATCGCGGTCGCAAGAGGTCTGGTAGATTTGTACGACAATGGACGGTACCACAGAATATCCGCGGCCGAGATATACGGTCGAGAACCGGCATCCGCATATCTAAAGCCATTTTAGACAACGGGTTGTCGCTGGGAGGTTGGCCTAGCGTCTGCGGTGCCAGTCCCTATCATCTGCCCCCCATTTGTTCCCCGCGCCGAGTGCTCGCACCTCACGCGTCGAGCTCCGAGTGCGAGCTTATCGCGCGTCAAACTACCCCCGAAACTACCCACAAATGGCATCTCGGAAGCTGGGTGCAGTCTGTACAGTCATAACTACTTGTCAACCCATCTCCATCGTTTTTGACATGGCTAAAATGTTGCACGACTCCGCTGAGCCTCATTTCTGGATTCCGTTGCGATGGCCGCCCTGAGGATCAACGCCGAACGACTCAACGCCACGCTGCAATCAACATGCACATCATGGGGAGCTCTTGCTGCACCGTCGACAGGAATGTGTCGGTTGACACTTAGCCCAGAGGACAAGAAGACTCGGGACTGGCTTGTCCAGGAATGCGAATCGTTGGGGTGTGAGGTCAAGGTGGATCAGATGGGCAACATCTTCGCGATCAGGCCCGGGACTGCAAAAGACCGGAAACCGATTGCTATGGGGAGCCACATGGATACCCAGCCCGCGGGTACGCATCTCGAACCTCTCTCAGAACGTCCCAGAGTGGATCGCTAACGCGTTCTCAGGAGGAAGATATGACGGTATCCTCGGTGTGCAAGCCGCCCTCGAAGTCCTCCGCACTCTCCACGAAAACAACATGCCAACAAACTGCCCAATCGGCCTGATAGACTGGACAAACGAAGAAGGCGCAAGATTTCCGGGCGCGATGATGGCGTCCGGTGTGTGGAGTACGAAGAGCTCAACGCGACTAGAAGCCTGCTGGGCGACACAAGACCAGGAAGGCTTGCTCATGAAGCAAGCATTAAAAGAGATCGGGTACTTTGGGTCGGTGCTATGTGATTATAGGGAGAATGGGCTGGAATGCCACTTCGAGCTTCACATTGAACAAGGGCCGTTCCTGGAACGCGCGAACAAGACGGTAGGAGTGGTTACGTCGGTACAAGGCATGAAATGGTTTGCGGTCCGGGTCACAGGCGTCGAGGGCCATTCGGGGACTACGCCGATGCCAGATCGTTCAGATGCGTTGGTCACTGCCTCGCGTCTCATCACCGCCGTTCGAGATACGGCACGGCAGACGGAATTGGGCGTGGCAACGGTGGGCGTGATAAACAGCGATACATCGAGCCAGGCAACGATACCCGCAGGCGTAGACTTCATCATTGATATCCGGTGCCCGACAGACGACATGGTGGACCAACTGGCGACCGCCGTCTTCAAGGCTTTCGACTCTGTAGTCCAAGAAGAGGGGAACGGTACCGCCTACGAGATCAAACGCACTTGGGGGCTCCCGGAGTCGAAATTCCACACAAGGTGCATTGATGCCGTGAGAGCGTCTGCACTGAAAGAGGTAAGTGAGGATCAGATCATGGATATGAAGTCGAGAGCCGGTCATGATAGCGCATGGACATCGAGGGTGTGTCCTACGAGCATGATCTTTGTTCCCTCCAAAGACGGGATCTCACACAATCCAAATGAGTACACGAGCCCGGAGCATTGCGCGTTGGGTGCTCAGATCCTGCTGCACGCAGTATTAGAGTACGATGGAAAGGTGCAGAAGGGAGAATATTAGATGACCAATAGCATGAATCGTTACAATTCAAGGGTGCCCATGTATTCTCCATCTCATCATACCCATGGTCTATGTTCAACCGATCCGTATTATTCTGCCTGCACTTAACCTCAAACCAATTTCTTCCCCTCCAGCGGCGCAATCTTCAACGGCAAAAACCACTCTCCTTTCTTCCCCGCCCAAGCGTCCCACAACAACTCACACCGCGTCCAACTCCTTTCATTCAGCTTTTCCTCTTCGGCTACGCTTCGCTCCACCCACCCGTCCCTCTCATCCGCCACCATAATAACCTCTTTCCCGTCCGCCGGGTTATACTCCGTCCAAGGCTGCTTGCCGTTCGCAAAAGTCGTCCACATGCGGGCGTGTTGGTCCGAAATGCGTTTCAATGCTTCCGTAGGATACCTGAACTGATGGCCTCTGAAAACGAAGTAGACGTCTACCCAATGATGCGCGGTTTGATAGAACGGCTGTCCAGGAAAGGGGCTGCGGACGTCAAAGAGATATCGGTAGACCTTTTTGTTGGTATTCAGTGCTAGATGGCGTGCCAGAGTGTGGTTGGACGCTGTGAAGAAGAAATTTAGCAGGAAATTGTGAGGGACTCGAGGGGGAAGACTTGCAGTCAAATATTACATCTCCAATCCATCGTATGGCGGCACTTAGGAACAGATTCGGGTCCATGGTCGGCGTGATGTTGTACGCGCGGAACATCTTCGCGGCCGCTTCTTTGCCGAGCTGCTCCTCGATCGTAGAGATGAAAATAGCCTGAGGAACGAATGATAGCACGGGCATAAACATCATGCCCTAAATACTGGGTCAACATCCCTCTCACATTGCAGCTTCTAGGATGACTTACCTCGATTCCCGTCGTCCCCAGCACAACCTCATCAACCCACTCACACCTCCCCAAAAGCTCCGGAATTCGATCCCAGCTCACACGCTCAAACTCCTCTCCAAACCACTCCTCCGTCACAGTCGGCAACCACATGCCCCCCGACCCAGACAACCAATCACTCACAAACACAATCTTCTCAACCTCCATCCCCCTCAACCTCTCCACCGCCTCCTCCCCCCTCTCCTTAATCTCCAATATCTCACAAACCTGTTCAAACACCTTATCCGCCTCCATCTCCGGAATCGGCGCACACATCGGACCAATAACGCCGCTCATCAACACCACACGATTAAACAGCGGGCCCGACGGCGGCGGCGCAGCGAGCATATGATAACAGATCGACATCCCGCCCGCAGATTCCCCGAACACGGTTACCTTCTTCTCATCGCCGCCGAACCCTTTGATGAATTTCTGGATCCATAGAAGTGCATTGCGTTGATCGTATGGTGCGAAATTGCTGCCTCCAGGGACTTTGAGGTATCCGAGGGCGCCGAGGCGGTATTGGAGACTGACGCTGATGAGGGGTTGGGAGTCGCTGATGGATTGAGAGACGAGGAGGGAGGTGTTGTGTTGGGCGTCGATTTTGCCGAGGACGAAACCGCCGCCGTGGATGTAGACTAGGACGGGGAGGCGGTTGGGGCTGGATTGAGGCTGTAGGCAGGCTAGTGGAACGTTGACTTGGAGGATTAGACAGTCGAGTTCGGATTGGGGGGATGGCCAGGGCTCGCCGGGGAAGGAACCGCCGCCTGCGGCGTCGGGGGGCTGGGAATGGGGACAGGCGAAGCTGGGATTGTGTCAATACTTTTTTGATATTGGTCTTCTCTGGATGGTTACCCATATTTGGTGAAGTCTCGATTTGTTTTCGAGAGATTGTTAAGCAGGATGGAGTGCTTGAAGCGCGCGGGGATCGTTGCGTAGGGGATGGCTCGGAACTGGACTACGTTGTCTGGCGTTATGAGGCCGGTCATAGACCCCAGCTCAGGGTGCTCGAACGTGAACGTCCCAGTGTGGCTGTTCTGTGAACCCATTGTGTGCGATTGTGCCACCGGTTGAATGCTCCAGAAGGTTGAGGATGTTTGATGAAATGGTAGACAGAGACGGAGAGAAACTGGGTATTACTGAGATACTTCTTGAGATTCATATACGTGCTTGCTTTATTGGTAAGCCACAAGTTTAATCCACACAGGATTGCGAGACGTAAGGTTGGAGCCTAAGATCTAAGCTTAATTAAGCTTGTTATGACCCTGGAACGAGGCCCGAGAACCCGGTTGACAAGGCATAAGCCAATGGGCGTTGGGTCGGACGTCGGGATGATTGTACTTTGGCCTACTACCTCGGGGGATAGTTGTCTCCGGGTATAAGTTCGACTATCTCAAACAAATAAACCTACTCTACAGGTGGATACTCACTGTCGTGGAGCTACTGTAATTGAAACTACATATCATCGGGTTTGAGACAAAGGATGATTTATTAATGGATCTTGTATCGTACTCACTGTTCTGCAGAGTAACATTGGTATAGGTGGGTTCGCTGACAGCTGGGGTATCTTTCGCCCGAGCTGAATTGTATGCCCATGCTATTTTGGCGACAGTCGTGGGCAGCGTGCAGAAGGGCGTCCTGGATTCGTAACTTCGAGTACCCAAGACGGGAATATCATCACGTCGCCGCCCTTTTCGAATCTAACATTGCGCCCTATAATAGTGAAATGGTGTTGCGAAGTCCCCGGGCGTCGGAAAGGGCGGGTTGGTGGTAGATTTTCCAAAGATCCAATGACAACGTCAAATATACAAAAGAATGATACCTTGAGACTGAGATCAGTTTGACGGGGTCCATGCGAAATCCTGAGCCCTCATATCGTAGCCATGGGGATCATGATCAATGTTCAGGGCATTTTGGGTCCACGCAAGAGCGAAGTGTCCTTGGAACATTGCAACGTGAGGACGGAATCTATCAGGGCTCCGTGTGACTTTTAGTTCCGCATCTAGCACCTGAAATATGGGGTGATCTCGCAAAGGAATCTTTTCGGCATCCGGCATTCGGTTGACGTTGGTGTAGATTATATGTGGAGGAGGCATCCCCGAATTTCAAGAACGGTAGCGGCTTAGTCATCCGCGATCGACTTTTTAGTTACTCAAACCTCTTATCATCCCAAACCCCCATCTTTCGCCGTCCGCGTTCATGGCGGGGAAGATGCGGCCAACTCCACCTAATCAACGGGCATGTTGGAAGCAGCCGGTCGCCATGGCTCAATCAGGTCAAAGTCGTGCTTATCAGTGCGACAATGTCTATTCGGGGCTTAGGCCAACGACATGAGGCTTGATGAGAGGTGGCTCTATATGCCACAGCAGAGCCGCGACACCTGGCCCCGGTACTAAGGATATGGAACTGCGCCTTTGACATATATTGCAATGCCAGAAATTGAGCATGTGGACGTCTTGGTCGTTGGCGGCGGACCCGTAGGTAATCCACCCCATTCTCGGCCTCCAACACAAGGTCGGTCCCTGACAACAACAGGCCTCATCACCGCCTTCCAGCTTGCCCGCAGCCTCCCACACCCTCACAAAGTCAAGATAATCGAGAAACACGCCAAGTCATCCCAAGACCAGTATGGCCGCGCCATCACGCTCTATCCTCGGAGCTCCGAAATGCTGGACCAGCTCGGTCTCGCCGACGCCCTCGCACAACAATGCTTCGCCTGTAGAGCAACGGCCAATTATGATGGGAATGGGAATGAGGTTCCCGGGAGAGGCTGGGCTTTTATGGAGAACATGAAGGACACGAAGTGGGACTTTGCGCTCGTGCTGCGGCAGAAGTACCAGGAAGAGATATTCCGGCAGGCGCTGAAGCGACACGGCGTAGAGCTCGACGCTCCGTATGCTCTGGTCGCCATTGAAGTGATGGATCATGTTGGACCCAATGGATACAAGGTGTTGGCTACGATCGAACACGGCACCACAAAAGTGAGGAGCATTGTGAAATGCAAGTACCTGATCGGAGCCGACGGAGGTCGGTCCTTCGTCCGGCGGGCAATGGATATCCCATTCGACGGATCCACGAGTGAAGACAAGTGGGTTAGAGTCGATGGTGTCATCGAGACGGATCTACCCAAACCCCGAACGTACTGCGCGATCGAGTCTCCCACGCACGGAAACGTACTATGGGCAGCGCTTGACCACGGAGCAACGAGAATCGGATTCGCATTCACGGCCGAGCGGCAGAAGGCCTACACGGAGTTCAACGAAGAGGCTGCAGTCAAGGAAGCAATTGCCTCCGTGAAGCCTTTCTCGCTGTCATTCAAACAGGTAGATTGGTGGACCATCTACGTCGTCGGCCAACGCATCGCCCGCTCTTTCTTCATCAAAGACTGCATATTCCTCGCAGGCGATGCATGCCACACACACAGCTCCGGCGCCGCACAAGGCATGAACACCGGGATCCACGACGCCGTAAACCTATGCTGGAAACTCGTCCTCGTACTCCAAGGCCTCGCAAAACCAGATCTACTATACACCTACGAGAACGAGCGTCTCCCAAACGTCCACCGACTCATCAACTACGACAAGGCTATCTCCAGACTCATGACAATGCAGCTTCCAGAAGATTGGGAAGGCGATCCAAATGCGGATCCGAACGAGATTCTCGGCACCGTCATGGCGGAAGCAGCAACATTCAGCAGCGGCCTAGGCATCTTTTACAGGCCAGATAATACCCTCAACGACCGTAATACGCCCTCGCTTGCTTCTGTTTCGCCTGGCGAACGAGCCCCGGATGTTGTACTCCAGAAACCGGCGACGTTCGAAACCACGCGCTTGCAGACGGAGACTCCGAATGTTGCACGCTTCTACATTGTCTTGTTCGCGGGGGATGTTGCGAAAACAAAGTCTTCGCTCGCGACTTTTACTAGCTCCGTGGGTGGGATTGATTGGTTGTTCTCGCCAAAGTCTCCCATTGCTTGGGTGTCGGTTTTCGCAGGTCCTGGCGGCCCGTCGGCGTACGAAACACTAGGGGGTATGCCCTTTGGTAGAGTGTTCTACGACGAGGACTACAGCGCCCACAGCCGGTATGGAGTGAATACTTACAAGGGGGCCGTGTTCGTTTTGCGACCAGACGGTTGGGTTGGAACTGTGACTCAATTGGGTTCTGGGGCTGGTGATGCGCTCGCGGCATACTTCAAGAAGTTCCTGATCTTGGATGGACAGGCAAAGCTTTAGGTTGTATGGAAATTTTTCGTTGATAATGTACAAATTCTCGATAAGTGAGATGAAAGATTGAAAATGTGGTCTCCAGCTCGACGCACCATATCCCCTCCTATGCCGAGGTTCTTGATGAACAAGGCCCTCTACTTCCAATATTCATTCCCGGCGACATCGATTCCTCGCTTACCATTCATGAACATGTACCCGTTTCCGAACGTTCGCCGTTCACTAAGCACTCACAGCCACCTCCTTCGCAACACCATTCGTCTGGTTCGGCTTCGGCGCATACAGCGTTCCATCGTTCCACTCACTACTCTTCATATCCTTCTTCCAAGTCGGCACCCACCCTTCCGCAGGCTTCAGCCCCGCACCTTGGAACGCCTGCTCAAAGTCGTGAATGATATCATCAATATGCTCTAGACCCAGCGAGACTCGAATCAGATCCGGTGTTACGCCGCCCTTGATCTTCTCCTCGTCAGGGATCTGCTGATGCGTAGTCCGCCATGGATGGATAATGAGCGTCTTTGCGTCGCCGACATTCGCGAGATGTGAACAGAGTTTTAGATTGTCGACCACTGCTGCGACTTCCTTGATGTTGCCCGCAACACCGAAGGTAAGGACACCGCCTTGGCCTTTTGGGAGGACGCGCTGTGCGAGCTCGTAGTCGGGGTGCGAGGGAAGTCCAGGATAGTTCACCCAGCTCACGCAAGGATGTTTCTCGAGCCAGCGCGCGAAGGTCAGAGTATTGTAGACGTGTCGCTCACCCCTCAGCGCGATGGTCTCAAGCCCCTGGAGGAATAGCCACGCATTGAACGGAGACATGCATGGGCCTAGATCACGCATAGCATCCATGCGGACCTTTGCTGATAGCGCTTTCAGGCCATATGTCTCCCAGAACCGCATGCCATGGTATCCATCGGCGGGTTCAGTCATGCAAGGATATTTGCCCGACGCAGACCAGTCGAAGTGGCCGCCATCGATGACTATGCCGCCCATAGATGTGCCATGGCCGCCGATCCACTTTGTGGCCGAGTGCGTGACGATGTCAGCACCCATGGTGATGGGTTTGGCAAGGTAGCCACCCATGCCAAAGGTATTGTCAACGATCAGGGGGATGCCAGCCTCGTGGGCGACGTTAGCAATAGCGGCAATGTCTGTTACGTTGAATTGCGGGTTTCCGATTGTTTCAATGTAGACGGCGCGGGTGTTCTCGTCGATGGCGTCCTTGATGTCCTGCGGGTTGTGACCTTCAACGAATTTGCAGTGGATGTTGAACTTCTTGAAGTATACGCGGAACTGGAAGCTTCAGTCAGTGCCTGGAACTTGAAGATACGTGAAGAAGTCACACCTGGTTGAAAGTCCCTCCGTACAGATTCATTGTGCTGATAAAGTTGTGTCCAGGCTCCATGATGCTCGTGATGGCCATAAACTGCGCAGCGTGTCCCGAAGCAGTAGCCACGGCTCCGACACCTCCTTCCAGCATTGCCATTCGAGACTCGAAGACGTTGTTGGTGGGGTTGCCCATGCGCGTGTAGACGTAGCCTTCCTTGGACCAAGCGAACTTGCTTGCGCCGTCGGCGGCGTCAGTGAAGTTGTAGGCGCAGGTTTGGTAGAGGGGAAGAGCACGGGAGCCGTTGATGGGATCGGGCTCTTGAGCTCCGTGCAGAGCAATTGTCTCGTACTCTGGTGCTTTGGTCACTTGACCTAGGTGTCCGGAAACCATTGTGAAGATTGTTGGAGTTGGACAAGGGGCTGCGAAAGTTCCCTAGGATATATTGAGAAGAGGCCCCAGGTGTGTGTGAGGACGGAGAGGATGGAGACATGGAATGGACCGGCTGTCGTGAGGTCCTTTGTACCTCCCTCTCCTTTCATCGGGCAGTGACGACCAAGGAGTTTCGGCAGGTCCCCACGTCCCCGTAATCCGTTATCTCCGCCCAGTTTGAGAGAAATGCGGGGATTTCGAGTATCTCCATGGCCATGTCCTCATTCAATGCCCTCTTACATTCCATGGCTCCTGTGTATCTTGCCGCGCCGCTGTCCGGATCGCAGTAAGCGCTTTTTCGGCCGACCCTTATCAACGTCTGACGGCGATCCCCCGGGATAGATCACCCCATTTCTGCGTTGGCATCATCCCGATAGATTTGGTCTCGCAAAACAAGTGGAGCGAAGGGGTTCAAATGGTGTAGGACAGCGCACGTGAGTTGCCGATATCTTGATGCCGAAGATGCCGAGAGCTAAGCACTGCAGCATCGCGGTCGTCGAAGGTGACGGCACGGGCTCATACTGTGAAATTCACCATTCTTGATGACTTCACGACGTGTTAGACGTCGAGATAGGCATGCACCAACTTACACTGCGACTGTCAAGCCCGGAGATGGGTAGTTACATAAGATGGACGCCAAGCGGTCCCCGTCTCACGCAACACGGGAGCGCCCGGCTCCCGCAGGCTTTGACAAAGAACCTGAATCTGGCCATTTTGCTGTTTAGCCTTGGTTGGATTGTGAACTCCACCTCGAAGTCCAGCATATATTGCCATCGAAAGAGAAATTCAGAAGTCAAACCCGTGCCTATTCTTCGGCAGGATTTCTGGAGAGCCGTACACTTCGCCAGACATGACGAATATTCAGATAGAGGAGAGCGGTGGTGGGTACTGTGAAAAGGGCCTGGTGATTCGTAAGTCGATGTTGCCCCCTGAAAAGTGCTTTGAGAATACTGATATCTTTCAAGATCTGAATCACGTACCCAGCACAAACAACGTGTATGAATCTATGGTCAAGAACCAGAAGATTGCACTTGTGTCATCTTTCACTCTTCAGTCCGGCATCAGTTTGGAAAATGTTCCCGTCGCATATTCTACGTGGGGAGCGTTGAACAGTCGACGCGACAACGTGCTGGTTCTGTGTCATGCATTGACTGGAAGTAGCGATGCACAAGACTGGTGGGCGCCTCTCATGGGCGCAGAGAAAGCCCTCGACTATTGCCGATATTTCATATTCTGCGCAAACGTGTTAGGATCACCATACGGGTCGGCATCGCCATTGACAACGGATCCGTCTACAGGCTCCCCTTATGGTCCTACGTTTCCTGCAACAACCATCAGAGACGACATTCGGTGAGAATTTTCATGATTGTACCGTACCACAGCTTGAACTCGGCTGACTGTGACCAGCATTCAGAAGCTCATTCTCGACGCGCTCGGTGTTCGGAGTGTTGCGGCCGTAATCGGCGGTAGCATGGGAGGAATGGCCACACTCGAGTGGCCTCTCTGCACGCCAGCAAGCTATGTGAACAACATAATTCCCATAGCAACCTCCGCATATCACGGAGCTTGGGGAATATCATGGGGTGAAACTCAGCGACAATGCATCCACGGCGATGCATCATTTCTGGGTGGTTGGTACGATCCGTCACCGGACGGTCAACCACGGTCAGGACTGGGAACCGCACGAATGATCGCGATGCTTACGTATCGCTCTGGTGGATCCTTTGAGCATAGATTCGGTCGCAAATCTTCTGCACGGTCAGAGGTCGCGGAACAGGCAACGAGCCTACCAACACCTCCTTGTTCTCATCGAGGAAGCTTGTCCTCAGGTCTGGGCGCAACTGTCAACGCACCTCCTGCAATCGACTTCGCTGCTCAAAGCTACATGCAATATCAGGCCGAAAAATTTCTTCGGCGATTCGATGCAAATTGCTATATCCATTTGACGAAGAAAATGGACGCACACGATATCACTGCCGGTCGAGTCGCACACCAGAGGAACGATGAGCTCCCTCATTTGCCTTCAATTACGCAATTAAATTCGGTGCTCGGCGCCGTACCCCCGAAGGCACTTGTTGTGAGCGTTGAGACAGATATCTTATTCCGACCCGAGCAACAACTGGAGCTAGCGGAGTGCCTGCCTGATGCCAGACTCGTCACACTGGATTCACTGGATGGACATGATGGTTTTTTGTTGGAGTTTGAAACGTTGAATGAAGTCATCAAGGAGCATTTACGGGAAATATGTCCGTGGATATACGAAGGACAAGGAAACAGCTTTCCTTCCCCGAGTGGGAATCCGCATGATGTTGTCAATAGTGTGTTTGGCGAAGCGGAAGTAGACCAATTTTGATTTAAATCCAATTCAAAAGTTTTCATACAGAGAGTTTTATCGAACATTCCAAATCAATTACGACATTCAGAAATGCTCGGCTGATCTGTTTCCTCGATTTGCTGTGACCACCATCGCAACTCCCATAACAAAGCCCCTCGCTGCTTACCACAAGAATCTTCGCGGAGCTTTCCCGGTACTCCAGTTGGATATTCCCGACAAATTTACTATATCCTTATCGCGGCAGTGGGGTTGTGTCCAGAAACCCTGTCACGCTATACTTCTAGGCCGCCACTTTGATGACACCCGCCAAGTTGCCGAGTTCGGCATCCAGCCTTATCCCTAGATCGAGAACCTGTAGGTAGGATCTAGCGGAGATGAAAGGAAGTACGCGTGCGACATTTTCAGTTATCAGGTAGTCCTTAGTTTGCTTCAATCAAGGAGAATATTCCCTACCAAAGTCTGCTTCTTCCAAACCTATCTCGGCAACCTAACAGAGAGTATCAATCATGCCGAAGATCATCAAAGTTGCAGCTGTTCAGGCGGCACCTGTCTGCTTTAACCTTGAGAAGAGCCTGGAAAAGCTTTCTCGTCTTACCGCGGAAGCTGCTGGCAACGGAGCCGATCTGGTCGCGTTTCCGTCCGTACTCAATTCCTATCCAAGAGTTCTCACTAACGAACCGACCACTCTAGTGAAGGTTTCTTATCCGCCTACCCTTGGAGGTACGCGTTCGATGCAACTATTGGCGCCAGAGAGCCAAGAGGTCCGTAATTGCTTTACCGTACCTAGTGCAAGAACTCAATTCACTGAATATCGCAGGTCGTAAGTGGTATGCGAAATACTACAACTCCTCCATCAGCATTTCTTCACCTGAGTTCGTGACGCTGTGTGGAATAGCCGAGAAAAATAAAGTCACCCTTTCTGTCGGTGTCATTGAGAAAGATGGTGCGACGCTGTACTGCACTGCGGTACTGATTGATCGAGATGGAAAACTTTTGTCGACGCATCGCAAGGTAGATAAATCAAGATTCTTCGAAAGTTCTCGAGCTAATCTTATCAGTTGATACCCACCGCTGCGGAAAGACTTGTCTGGGGCCGCGGAGCCGGCGACGGGCTAAAAGTCGTCGACACCGAGCTCGGAAAAGTGGGCGGGCTGATATGCTGGGAGAACTACATGCCTGCTGCGCGAATGGCACTTTATCAACAGGGCATCGAGTATATTCTCCCGCAATATTTTACCCGAAACACGCTGACACCACTTTCTAGAATCTACATAGCACCGAACGCAGATGATCTGCCATATTGGACTGCATCTATGCAGCATATTGCGAAGGAGGGAAGATGTTTTGTGATTAACGTCAACCAATTCTGCAAAGTAGGTAGCTGGGGGTTAGTAGAGGCTCGCGCTGATAGTGATATCAGGTTTCTGATTTCCCCGAGGACTATCCGCCTTTCACGCCGGAACACCATGATAGGCAGCCGGATGGGTCTCCTTGGGTCCCGGATGCGATACTGAATCACGGCGGATCTTGTATAGTTGGGCCTCTAGGGACGCTCATCGCGGAGCCTGTTTGGGACAAGGAAGAGATTGTGTATGCGGAATTGAATAGGGATGATCTAGTTGAATCTAGGGTATGGAGATTCGCATCGCTTTTTGAGGGCTGTGTACTAATATTCCCAGATGGATTTCGATGCTATGGGAAGTTATTCAAGGCCAGACATCTTGTAAGTGGCTGGGCTGGTATTCAACCAGTGGATTTGATACTGATTGGGGTTCTAGCACATTGACCGTTGACACGAAATCATCTGTCAACGTGAAGTTGCAGTAAGGTTCGCAGAGCTGCGGACAAACATGTATCTGGAATGAATTGGAATTCTGGGAGCTTTTCAACCAAGTGTGTTTTGGAATGATCATAGGCTTCGTGGGCGTGACGTCGCGACCGAGGAGTTCTGATGGGCAAACTTTTAGAGTGGAAATGGTAAGAGGGTTATTTCAGGGGCTTTTGAGAGACGGACCCCCAAAGAGGCGGGATTTAAACTAGAAACAATGAGATTCGGGAAATTTATGTGTTGATAAGTGCAGCGTCGACGCTGCCCGTCTGCATCGTGTAAAGGTACTTGGCCTCAAGATATAGAGCGCGTTTCTGAGCATGGTCTGCAAATTCTTGAAAGGCGCTCTATCGGGGCATTCGACCACAAAAATCTTTTTAATTTGCCATACGAATAAATTTAGCAATCCGAGCTTCCAAAACACATGCAACCTTCCTCATCTTCACAATACATAAAATAGTTATAGTGCTCTCGCATGCGCAAACATACTTTCTATTCGGAGACATTTTAGGATTAAGGTTAATTAGGTTACGACAACCGAATATGAGATCGATCCTCGCTCGGAAGAATCGTCAATCGGCATATTCAGAGGTCTTCTCAGTATTCCCAGAAACAACTGCTGTGAAAATTCTGCTTATCGTACCACGGCCGCGGGTTTCGCCTTGGATCGATATTGAAGCTCTGTCTGCAGTGAGGATGGTAGAGATGCCGAGCGATGCCGCTCCGGCATCCCCGATCTCTTCGCATGAATGCAACAACGTTTCGTGGGGGAAAAGAACTCAGTTATAAGTAAACACCGAGCTTTTTAGATCTCCTGAGTAGTTAAAAGAGATGCGATAATAATGCATTTCAGGACTTGTATTCTGGATACAGTGCTATTCCTATCACTTTTTGTGTTGCCATCGGTTCCGGCATCATATCGCGAACCAACTTTGAAAATTCACCCTCATGGCATTAAGTCAAAACGAAGTCAGATCGAAGCCATGGGTTGTTCAGAAATATGGAGGCACTAGTATTGGTAAACTATTAAGTACCATTACGGGTTCAATCATTCCCCAATACCTCGAATCCTACAATGTCGCGGTCGTTTGCTCGGCACGTTCCGGTACCAGTAAATCCAGCGGAACCACCAGTCACCTTCTCGATGCGATTAAGGCAGCCACATCAAATGAGACAGACACAAATCAGCTTGACGATATCATCGATCTGATCAAGCGCGATCATCTCCAAGCCGGTCAGGATGCGATCAACGACAGCGTCGATAAACACATCCTGGCAAACTTGGAACAGGCAATCAAGAAAGACTGTGAGTGGTTACGGAGCTTTCTCAAAGCAACATGGACTCTCGGAGAGATTTCTGGGCGAACTCAAGATAGAGTCCTGGCTGTGGGCGAGCTGCTTTCCTGTCGAATAGTTGCGGCGTCACTGAAAAGCAAGGTACGGAATCTCACACCTCCTACATAACATATCCCACTCTGACATTGCACTAGAGTGTGGGTGCCTATGTTGTAACTCTGGACGATATCGTTCAAGATGCCTATGGAAAAGATCACATGACTCTGTTAAAGGCATACAGAAACGAGCCATCCGGCTTTTTGGGTGGACTGCAACATGCAATCCGATCAAGACTCAGAACCTGTGGGAAGGGCGTCCCCGTTATCACTGGTAGGTGCATATGTGTCTCGATGTTTCACTCCCAACAGCTGACGCGTGTTCCAAGGATTTTTTGGATCGATGCCGGACTCCCTCATACATAGTGTTGGACGTGGCTACTCTGATTTGTGTGCGGCGTTATGCGCGGTCGCCCTCGATGCCGACGAGCTGCAGATATGGAAAGAGGTCGACGGGGTGTTCACAGCGGACCCGAGAAAAATTAAAACTGCTCGCCTGCTTGCTACCATAACATCCGAAGAGGCAGCTGAACTCACTTACTACGGAAGCGAAGTTATACACCCACTTACCATCGAGCAGATAGATACCGCCGGAATTCCATTACGACTAAAGAATGTAAAGGATCCACTCGGAGCAGGCACCATCATTTACCCATCCTCGAGAAGGACCTCAAACCGTTCGTCTCCTGAACGCTCGAGTCTGGATACTGCTTTCGTGGGTGCGGCTTCTAAACTCACCAAGGCAACCTTCATGACTGCCAATGGCTACTATGGCGCCTCCCAGTATCGGCGAACTCCAACGGCGGTCACGGTAAAGGAGAAAATTACCGTATTCAATGTCCGTTCTCATGGGACAATGCGTCCACAAGCATTTCTCGCCAGGGTTGGGGCAATAATGGAGACCCACGACATAACGATTGATCTGATTAGCAGCAGCCAGCAAATGCTCAGTCTAGCGGTGTGCTCAGCTGAATCCCACTCCTTTGGAAACGCGGCGGCAGAACTTGCAAGCCTTGGAACGGTTAACGCTGTGAAAGATATGTGCATTGTTTCGGTCGTCGGGCACAAGATGAGGAATATGGTCGGCGTGGCTGGCGAAATCTTCAATGCGTTGGCGACTGCACGAATTAACATCTATCTCATCAGCCAAGGAGCCAGTGAGATCAACATCTCGTACGTTTTCTTCCATTGCCCCAGCCCGCCTCCGTAAGAACTCGGCTGACTTGCAGAAGCTTCGTCGTCAAGGCTCGGGATGCGCTTCTTGCCATGGAGGTAGTGCATACAAATGTTATGAGGATACCGCTCCATTCTGAGCAAGAAAACACCTTTATAAAAGGGCCATGGTTATATTGAATTCTGATATTCCATTTCATGAATGAACGGATTCGGATTGTCGAGCATCTGTTTGGCCGATGGTGTCTCTCTCGTGCCAAGACACCAGCGGTGTGGAGGTTTCGGTGTGCCCCTCCGCTCATCATCGTCGTCTGTCCATATCCACCCCATCGGCGCTCAATTCACGCCCTATTCATCTATCAACCGCGTTGCCCTCCTCAGCTGGCCGGATGAGGAAATTTCCATGTACAGATGTTTCATCGCCTGAGCCAAGTGATGCTGAACCCCGCACGTGGCGTCTGGGCTGAGCGCTGAGAAGAACGCGCACCCAGGTCGACCGTGGTTGGTAAATGTATTAGCATATAGTCCTCAATAGCCTGGATCTTTTCAACCCTGCGCAGGTAGTTGATATACTGGTCAAAACAAAGCAGATTTTTTGCTTGTCGTTTTATGCCCATTTCCAACCAATGCCAAAGAAAATATGCTCATCAGGCTTCAAGATTTCGGCTGCCTCTTCTACCGGAAATGCAAATTTGATGCAGCCACTGTAGCGCATTCATCCCGTCTCCACCACTTCCTTCCACGATAGGCTTTCCTTGACCGACAACATGCAAGCCCTTCTCGCGCCATAGAAGACGCAGCTTGTTGTCTTCACCAGTCCTTCGCGCCATATGAAGTCAGGTTGCAACATCCGTCATCCTAGACGAAGCCATGTAAGACGAAAAGTAAGACGGGAACTATGGCGCTCGCTTTGCCAAACTTCAGCTATTGAACGCTCCGCAATTAGGTTGTCACCATGCGCCAAGCCGACCGCTTACTGGCTGTGGCTGTTTTATGTACCTATATGCTTTCAGCTTTTTCGGCTCGTCAGCTCGAAGTTAGCGAGAACTTCTGATCAGCTCGACTAATCGCAGCCATGGGGCCTTGGTTTCCCGCCCATTACTACCTCAAGATCAGTATATATATACTCTACTTCCTCAGCGTTCTGCAAACACATCTGACCCCGGAGTGAATTCAATCTCCTCGAGCAATAACCTGATATCATAATATCCTGCCTTCAATTCCAGATCGATTTTGCAGCTTCAATTCATCATCATGGCTCCTCGACATTCAGACGCGCCATGCTGGGTTGCACCACACCCGGATGCCCTCATCCGCCACAGGAGGGAAATCATGAAGCTTCAAGGCACGGCCAATGAGGCTTC
Source organism: Clohesyomyces aquaticus (assembly GCA_002105025.1). Taxonomy (NCBI): domain Eukaryota; kingdom Fungi; phylum Ascomycota; class Dothideomycetes; order Pleosporales; family Lindgomycetaceae; genus Clohesyomyces; species Clohesyomyces aquaticus. The sequence goes on from MCFA01000025.1 coordinate 135,808, forward strand.
ATTGGAGACATTAACTCATTCGCTCACGATGGGCCACGGAAAGATTCCGGGTCTCAATGATGGCACGATATTTCCAAAGTCTCACTTTGACAAGCCCGTGACGGCCATGGCAATGAGTAATGCCGGCTTGGAAAGGACTCCGTTGTCTGGAGCTATCAGGCATGCATGATTTTCTATAGATTTTGCGATACCAAGCTAACTTCATGTAGAGTTGCCGTTGTCTTAGTCGACTTCCAAGACGTCAAGATGGGAGCGGGTGCCAAGCAACGTTTCGAAGACCTACTCTTCTCCACTGGCAAGGTCCCCACCGGCTCTGTCAGCGAATATTATCAAGAAGTCTCAAGGGGCAAGATCTCGCTCACAGGCGAGGTTGTTGGGCCTTTCACGCTCAGCCAAAACCTAGCCTACTACGCGAACAACAACTATGGCAGGGAGTGGCCCGCGCCCAATTCAACGACCATGGCCGATGAAGCATTGACGGCAGCAGATGGTTCAATCAACCTCAAACCATATGACAATGATGGAAATGGATATGTCAGTGAAGCACTCAACTGTTTGGTGCCCTGTTTGGTAGGGTCATTGCTTATTTTTTCCAGGTCGATGCCTTCGTTGTCGTCCACGCTGGAACTGGCGCCGAGCAAACCCTTAACAAGAATGACATATGGAGTGTCAAGTGGACTCTGCCGAACGAGCGACAGGTTAATGGTATGCTTACCTTTGCCCTAATGACATCTCGACTAATCCGTCTCCGTAGGCGTCAAGGTTTATGGCTTCTTGACTGTGCCTGAAGATGCGAAGTGTGGAGTTTGTGCTCACGAGTTTGGACACCTTCGTAAGTTCCCACTATCTGACTTTGACTTTTCCGTCAAAGGGTTGGCTAATGAAAGTACAGTTTTTGGTTGGCCCGATCTGTATGACATCGATAACAGCTCTTGGGGTATTGGTAACTGGTGTTTGATGTCGTTCGGGTCGTGGGGTGGGGGCGGCGACAGGCCCGTGCATCCCTCTGCGTGTATGCATTCTTTTCTACCGCTCTCATGGTGATTTACTGATATATGTTAGGGTGCAAGCAGAACCAGCAGTGGATTGACGTCGTCAACGAGACGGAGAATCATCGAATCACGCTAGAGGACGTGAAGGCTAGTCACAAAACCCATCGTTTGTGGAAGAATGGCGATTCAGCTAGCCATGAGTACTATCTGATCGAGAACCGTCAGCTCACCGGCTATGATGAGTCTCTACCAGGTGCTGGTCTCCTCATCTGGCATATTGACGACGATATCTATACAAACGCGGACGAAAATCACCCCAAGGTCAAGATCATGCAAGCTGATGGCCTTGATCAGCTCAACATCAGGAGTGGGTGGGCAGGCGATGCCGGAGACCCTTTCCCAGGCATAGCCAACAACTCCACGTTCAATTCCATCTCGAATCCGAATAGCAAAGCCTACTCGGGTCAGGACACGTTCGTCTCCGTCACCAACATTCCGCAGCCATCTCCATCCATGACTTTTGATATCACGGTCAAGCCGGTCGGCCAACCAGGTACCCCTTTCAACGATAAGACTTGGTACCGCCTCGAGAATCCATACAAGGGGCCTGGAGTGCCTGTTCCATATGCTCTCGACGTCATCAATGATGGTGCCGGTAATATTGAGGGTCGCATTCAGATGGCGCGCGAGGCGAATGTGTCTGGTCAGTTCTGGCAGATCATCCCTCACCCGGACAGTACCTATGCCTTGCGCACCATGTTCCTTGGCCCGAACAGGCAACTCGATGTGTATGGCAATGACAAAACATTGCCACATTTGGCGCAGGCCGGAAATTATTCTGGTCAGATCTGGTCGATCAAACCTTGGGGTGATGGCACCTGGCATTTGGAGAATGCTTACTCTGGACCGAACTTATATCTCGATACGATGGAAGGGGGTTCGAGGGTGGCCTTGAATCAGTCAAATGTTGGAAGGCCGACCCAGAGATGGACTATCTCGGCCATCCGTCCGATCACGGAGCCAGGTTTCTAAGTATCTCGGCGTTAGCGCTTCGAAGAACTTGGACCCAGGTTAGCGAGAGACTGTCATCCAAAACGGGGGACTTTGAGATGTAAGATGTGATGCTTGATACATCTACAGTACAGAAATGAAGAGTTACGGACGTTAGCCGCATTACGATTTTGATACTATCCCTACTGTCAGAGCAAACTAGCTCTGAAGAATTAGAAGGAAACTGCGTTAATTGAAAAGTAACAAGCGAAAGCTGACTATATAGTCCTGGACCTGCCAAGGAGCTAGATATGACCGGCCTAGCCGTAACACCTACAGACGTGCCCAACAAGTGCAATGTAGCCATTCGGGTCTATTATCTGCCACAGCCGATCCTGTGACGTCAGGTATTCCCTAGCTGTAAGGCGCTCTCCTTTTTCTTTGAGACTCCTTAGTATTCACGAGAACGAGTCTGTAATGGTCCGCTGCGATTTACTTCGACCCATGCGAGATTACATGCATCTAACTTAGATCTAGTTAGCAAAACGCCACCGGAATGTTGGGCTCATGACTACTAGTCTGCACTTATTGATGTCCAAGTTAAGGATATTGAGGTCTTCTCTATAGGCCAGATTCTATGTCTACAATCTTATTATCATGACCGGTTTATCGTGTTAGTGGGCGACTACGATAATCACTTCAATAGTGCCCTTTCACAGCTTTGTATAATATTTCACCCAATACTACTGTAGAAAAACTGTATACTCTCTCCGGCGAGTTCAACGAGCGCAATAGATAAGTCAGTTGAAGTACCCTGGTTCAACCCGACCATTCTTGCAGACTAGCCCTATGATGACATATCGAGCCATGGTCGTGGCCTTCTCTCAGCCTAATCCGCAACCATACTATTCGCCTCTCTCATTATATGAAATTCTACAGCAACTTGGTGAGATAATGTTTTGTACCCTTCTAGCGATCCGCTTTGAACGATAAACGTTCCTTCGAGCGCTAGAAAACCATCAATTGTGATAAAGCACCATTGACGATATATACCTAAGTTTCGATAAAATAGCCTCAGAGACCAGTAAGCGCTGTTATATGGACCAGGTGCGAGATGATTAACTCTATGTTACCTGCTTGGACCCAATTGCTGTGGTTATACGACAGACAAGACAGAGGTCCACATGATTGAAGCCACGCGTGTCGTAGAGCCACAGTAGACATTCAGGTCTCGCGTTCCAATGCAATCTTCCAGCGTCCCGAAGTCCATAGGAGCTGGCAGGGGTGAAAATGGACGGTGGGTATGGAGCTAGCTGTATTTGCCAGAAACTTGCCTTCAGCCTTTCCCTTGATTGGCTCTAACAGAAAGAAAACAAGAAACTGCTATGACCCAAAACAGTACCTGCTTCAGGGATTCCATCAGACGTAAGACGCAGAAGCCGCTCTAAGCTCCGTGGTCTTGGCTCGTCCACCTCGGGTTCGCTTTCGAGCGTTGGTTGCCCCCGAACCCTATAACATCCCTTCTCCCATCAAACCCAGCCATACATTTGTTCATCAATCTCTCTTCATTTTGGATCCTCCGGGGCTCACCCCGACATATTCCTGTGCACGACAATGCTAGCAGTACTGTCGCCTGCAACACAAAGGCTTTCCTCGCACCTCACATTTGAGGCAATGCTTTTCCTCGGAAGCTTCATTGCGCCTCTCAAAACAACTTCCGACGGACCGCCCGCCCCCCCGCTTGTCGCAAGCCTCCCTGGCAAAGTAATGGTGCTCTGTCTTGGCGCAAAAGCCCTCGAAGAGAGAACGGAGAGTTGTGCCAGACACCACGACATTGCGGGACCACTCTCCAACGAAGCCGACAAGAAATCAACTAAAGTAATACCCTTGATTTGGGCTAACTGGTGACACAGATGTGCCTACTAGTCCGCGTTGGAGATGGGCACCGTCTCCCTCGGCGCCGCACAATAAATACGATCACACAACTCGATTGTTGTGGCCCACAGCGTCTCACGTATTCTTCATGAGCACACTCCGCTCCTCCGTCGGGATATCCTCCGCATGGCGAATCTCTGCCCAAACCGGCCTCTTCGGATCAGTACTGCTTCAATCGGATCTTAAGCGTCACATACGGACCTTCTAAACAACGGCCAGGCATCAAGTTGTCGGCGGATACAAGCTCACACATGAGCAAACCCGGGGCACGCCCATAGAGTGTCGACAGTACTTGCATGCAGTTAACGCACCGTGTTGCTAGGTTCATCCAAATCGTCGCCCAAACCCACCGGTGGCCTCGTTCGCCTCGAATTACTTCGATAATAGTTTCGGCGGTCCCACTCTGAAAAAGATCTGCTGTCACTACGACTACCCTCGGAATTCCTGAGATTATGTGGTGCTGTTGCGACGGATCCGTCGACGATATGCATACATGCCACACGCTTTGGCAAGTTGAGGTCTAACTCGGTGGTCGTAGCAACCACGTCCACAACAGTATTATGGAGATAATTTGGGTCTACTGTACATCATGGTCGCATCCCACGTCAATTTTCTTTTCGTCTACGCGTACCAGGCCGGGCATCAACCATAGTGGACATTCACGCGCTCCGTGCCAGTCAGCATTCGCCCCCACCCTTGCTGCGAATTTGGCTCTCCCATTCTCTGGAAAGAACGACATGGAATCTCTGGAATAATCGATCACATTCCCTCTTCACCTTCATAGTTGTGAGGACGTTGGGTGAGGTTCATTCCAAGCCTGATGCCAAGTTTACTGACAACCTGGGTCGGATTGTGGAGAAAGTGTGGAGAACCCACAAAGCTCACGGCGTCCAGGTACGATACTTTCCGATAAAGCGAGATTCCCACCCACACGGATCCGCGATGTGCCTGCTGAGCCATACGAGGATCACAGGGTGGCTGTTCATACAATTTTGCTTCACGGACTGCACACCAACGATCGATACATAGCCGACCATTTTGGAGGGAACAATCCAACGTCGTCGGCTAACTTGGGATTTGCCGAGTGCATCCGAGCGGCAGGGTCGCGTGGGGAAACCCCAGTGTCGGCACTTGTCGCCGTTGAGCAAAGTTGTGGCTGTGGCGTTGGCAGTAGGGCGTGAGTTGGCTAGTACATACATCCTGTTGAGAGGCTGCATGAACGGCAATAGTCCCCAGTGGAGTTTCTTTCGCCCAGTCCGGCAAGGTCGGCGAAGCCGGCGATCTAGGTGCCCTAAATAGGTACACTCTGCGGTGCAGAGGACTTGGTATAGATAGTATATGTCCACGTTGATTTCTCCGTCCGTTCTCTTCCTCTTCGTTGCTTGGTGGATATCTCGCATGACAAAACACAAACGCTTAAATACAGAACCCCTCGCCAATTCTTCCACAGGGTAAACACACCTGCTGTCAACCAGCGATTTGTACTGGCTCTAATACTCTCGACCTCTTGCTCACCAACGGGCTATCTGGTTTGAGGTTGTAGATATCGTGAGCGTCGAGACATGCTTGCCGACTCAAGAGCACCGCGTCGTGCGTGCGCTCCCGCATTTCTGCCTCGTAGAGCTCAACGGCTGCACGCAGGCGCTGCGCATCGTAACCACCCACATATGCTTCGACAATACGCTCACTCAAATTCGCAGCATCTGTTATACCATGGTTGAACGCCTCGCCACGATACATGGTCATCGCATGTGCCGCATCCCCAATCAACGTTACCAATCCTTCCCTGTTATCCCATTCCCGCGTCGGCCAATCCTGGATTTTTATCTCAACAACCTCCGCATCATCTGGAATGTCCCACACGGCGTCGCGTAGCCTCTGCTCAAAGTTCTGTGCCATGAACTTCATTTTCTGCACCCGTTCCTTGTTCGGCGTCGGAATCTCGTCGTGGGGGGTTCGCGCTATCCAGCTCATGTTCAGTTGTCCTTCGTAATACTCCTCGGTTGATCTTCCGATGCTGCCATTTATCTGTGGTGTGCTCAATGTCGAGTACCAGAGAAAGACGCCGGATTGAGGATGGGAGCCTTGAAAGAGCAAAGGATCTATGTCGCGCAGTACCTGGGCCTGGAAGGGAGCTAGTCGTACTGTTACTCCCATGAATCGCACCGGCAGCTGGTGTAGCGTCGCAGCGGTTGGGTCTTTCTCAGCAAAAAGCAACCTCCTTATCCGGGACGAGCTTCCATCGGCCCCCACCAGCAAAGCTCCCTCCACCGTGGTCCCATCTTCAAAGTGCGCAAGAACGGAGCCGGACGTTTGTGTAAAGTTGAGAAGGGCCTTATTCCATAAGATAGGCACTCCGTCCATCAAAAGAGCTCTCAGTAACCGTCGATGGAGCCGCAGCCGTCTGCTGGGAGGAATGATGTATCTTGGCATTGCATTGCTGAGATCTAGGAACATAAACCTCCCGGTATCGTGCCTTCCTTGCTCTGGATCGACCTGAACGTCGCGCAGCCGATGGAAGAGATGGGGTGGCAAACAGGATTCGAAAGCCGGCAAAGCCCAATGGACCGTAATCCCCCAGCCGCCTACCGAGTGCGCTGGAGAAACATCACGCTCGAACACAATGTTGGGTATTCGAGCCTTCTGCAAGGCTTGCGAGAGCGTCAGACCCACGATTCCGCCGCCTATGATCAAAACCGGGAGGTTGGTATTCATGGTCGAGTTGGGCCGTCCGTGTGGGGCCTTGTGGGTGGGGCCTCGAAGTAGGCGAGTTGGAAGGTTTGCTAAGAGACGTCGAAAAAGAGTTTTACTTCAAGATGTACAAGCCTCTAGATCGCCGATTATATTGGTCTTCGAGCTGACGTAGATATTCCAAATTCGACGGGGCCTGATGAAACACCTCTGAGAAGAGTTTGGCAGTGAAGACGTTTGAAAGCGGAGTGTTTGCAGTGACTGGCCGTCCCTGGTGGTGGTCGTTGTACGAGATATCGATGAGCAAATGACCTGGGCCTGGCCGAAGTTATCCGACACTCCGGAGCGGATATCCTCTGCATTGAGCGCCCAAGAGCGCAATCTTCGAATTAGGGATTGGGGGCTATTTTGCTGGATTGCGACGCCTAAGGCAGATCTTGCGTACTCCGGCCAAGGCCTAAAGCTGTCGACAGGTTTTAGATGTTGTGAGACATCCTGGTGCACCCATATTCTAATTTCTATTCATGCCTCTGACTCTATGTCAAGCCTTAGGTACGTTAATACACAGCACTATAGACAAGCTAAGACGATACACGCTTACCCACGTATGGTAGAGTGTTGCCTCCGACGTTCTCCATGCGCCGCATTCCAGATTGGTTAAATCCGCGCGCTGCGATGGCTCGACCAACGGCTCGATGCAGGTGGGCTGGCGCTGGAAGGGTGGCCAAGACCTCTAGCCTGACCAGCCACTCGCCCGCGAACGCTTCTTTCGGTGTGGGGACCGACCTGATTTATCCACCCGTATGGTTGATTAGCCATGGAAAAGGCTTTTGAGGCGTCAATCGAGCGTTTGACATGTGCGGAGTATCCCGGAATCGGGCTCTGGTGACGCGTACCTATCGATAGCAAACGCTTCAAGCTTGGAAAAGACGCCTAGATCGGTCGAGACTAGCCCGAAGACGAACGACGAAAGACGAGGCTGGGTGGACCTGACCCGATGATCGAAATTGAAGAAGCATCCTAGGAGACGCTAGCTTTAAAAGGAGATCCACAATCTCCTATTAGATCCATTTGCCCCTTGTCTGGTCTCGTTGGAACATTCCAATGGCTAATGCGGCCAATTTCTGCGGTAATGTAATTATGAATTTGATTTCTTGACCGCCTTAGACATCATGGCTCCCGCTCGCCCGCAACATGAGATCGCCCGTCTCGGGCGGTCGGACAAAGTCACAGCATGTGGGACCCCCCACAAACCGATCGCACCGACGTGCGTCGGGTTCAGATATTCTGGAAGCCTTGACTCTAAATGGATTCCCGGCTCACAGTTGATAGCTTCCTTCTAAGTCAAACTAATTACAACGGAATAGCAACTAAATGCCGTCTAGTTTCAGTCTAACGATAGTCGTCATGGCGGCTCTCTCCGCGTGGGATTTTCCGCCGTGTGGTCCGAGACCCCTAACTTCACATCAAGATAGACGCGCGTTGCACCACCATGCCTCCTACCATTGAGGCGGCTTGGCGCGCACAAGAGTTTCGTGTGTTTGCTCATTATGCGTACATAACACAAGTCAAAAAAGGTGCAACATTGGGTGCATGTCAAAGACTCCTCGGAACATTTATATCACGAGTCACCCATGGTACGGTCATTTTAAGCTAACGCACGTGAGCACATCATTCATCTGCCCCCGCTTTATCGGTGCGTTGGATCGGATCGACCGGGTTGACCCCGGTTCGCGTCCGCCACAAACAGACCTCTGCCACGTTCCACCCTCCAAAAAGAAGCTGGCTTGTGTCAAAACACGCTTAGCGGTCTTGGCCAAACTCTATGTTCCCGCTCCCCCTCCTGTCACTCCCTAAAGGATCTGCCATGTGGGTGTAAATTTCCACTGCATGGAATCTAAACGGCGTGCACTGTCTTTAATATTGATAGAAAACTCGGCCGCTAATGAGATTACTACAACCGTTACGGAGCAGGACAAGCCGCGTCGTATCGGGCGATATCAGATCAATCCACCTGCACTTTCGACTGGATGTTGGACAATCTGGTAGCGGGACGGGAGGGAATTCGACACGGAGCACGGGGTGTTCTGTCTGAAGAGCGTCATCGCCCTTGTCCGTTCCGCCACAAAGGCCCCACGCTGTATGAAGAACGAACTCCGCGGAATGAGAGACTTGCGAGAAATTTGCAATTTCCACCTTCATGAAACCTTTTATTTAGTATATCAGCCCGTGCTAAACTGCATTAAGAACGCTCCCGGCTCCGCTTCGGATGCGGATGCTACCAGGGACTCGAGCGATAAATATACGAGGACTTGCGAAGCATACCACAGCATGAAAACTGTCAATTATCTCCAACAGTGCTGAGCCACTGATTGCAGCGAAGGGTGTTCCAAACTGTTCCACGCGATTCAGGGTCTTCCACAGTCCGGGACATGCGTCGGTCTTGCATCCGATGGTACGGGTCAGGAACATTCAAGTAATTATGTTTACCTCTAAAATCCCAAAACGTCGAAGTTCGTCTCCCTTCCAAATCCGGAAACGAGGAAGTTCGTTTTCCTTATGCCTTAAACCCTGTTCTCTTATAAGATGAAACAAAGATTCGCGTCCGCGACAGGAAAACGTCATCTGATACAGGTATCCCATTAGATGTACCACATAGCTTGAAGGTGTAGTGACGACTACTAGAGATAGGAGGGATGAAACTACGACATATCCGGTAGCGTCGACGTGAAACTGTGGGTCCGGCGGTTTCGCGAAGGCCACGCGTGACGTTTCTCGGATTAGCAGACGAGGTACGTTGTTCCTGAATATGGATTCCTCTCCTCATCCATTCCAGTATTATAGTACTGTGGAATTATCTTCTCAGTAAATCTGCAATCGTAACCCCAAGAGAAAGTGAAAAGAAAAAACACTCCTTTCCTGACGAACTCTCCGTTTCTAGTCAAGCTCTCATTTCTGCATGGCCTACTGCTCGCACGCGCCGGCATCTCCATATCTCTTGACAATATTTTCGAAAACTTCGTCCAACGTCGCCTTACCCACGCAGTAGAACTCTACTCCCATATCTCCCTTGCATCCCTCCAACAGGCGGATCAATCCCATTAAATCGTTTCCTTCAGCTGGAATCTCAAACCTGATTTGACCTCCTTGTGTCTCACGGCTAATAGTGGCAGTAGGGAACGCGGACTGTATCGATCTCTTCATCTCCTGAAGCTCTGCATCCGAGGTGCGCGGAGCCGAGTGAGCGACAAGATGAATATGGAATGCATCTCCAGCACGACGTTTGAGAGACTCGCGGCCTCCAACGGCAAGCATTCTAGAGCTGACAATGCCAATGCGATCGGCCAGAGCGTCGGCTTCCTCCATGGAATGGGTAGTTAGGACGACAGCGCGGCCTTTGGATATGCCCTGCAAAATGCGCCACATCTTTCGCTTCGCATTGGCGTCATGTCCCGATGAAGGCTCGTCCAGGAGCAGGACTCGTGGGTTTCCTACCAAGGCGACGGCCAGGGAGAGCTTACGTTTCGTTCCGCCCGAGAGCTTCTGTGCAAGTTGGTCGGCCCAGGGCTCGAGGCCACAGGCTGCGATAACGGTGTTAACGTTTCCGGAGACGTCATCGACGCCGCGGATCCTAGCGAAGAATTGGAGGGTCTCTGTTACGGTGAGAACATCGGCGGAATCGAATTGGGGACACACTCCCAGGCTGGAACGGGCGGAAGTTGGTGCAGTGAGAACCGAGTGGCCCGCTACTGTTATCTTCGACTCGGGCGTTGAGGGTTTGATATCACCACGAACCATGCTAATAATGGTAGATTTGCCAGCTTGGTAGAATCTCAGCAGTTGTCTCGAAAAGCACATTTAAGCGAAGGTTCTCCGAGAACCAAGTGATGCTCAGATAAATGGAAAGGTGTTCTTACCTCCGTTCGGGCCCATAAGCGCAAAGATCTCGGAAGTTTGCACTCCAAAGGTAACATTTTCGACGGCCACATACTTTCCAAATTGCTTGGTGACGGACTCAATCTTGAGGTCGGTCCTGTCTGATGATATGCGTTTGATTTCCTCCATTAGGTCTGCAGAATGCATCTCTTGTTCGGAATCTCCCTTGGGTTTGTAATTTCGACGTAAGAAAGAGGGCCTTGCGAAAGATCTATCCCACCAGAGTAGGAGCCCAAGGAGTATAATGCACTGAAGAAGAAGGTACAATATAGGACCTCCGTACATCATAAGTGCGCCTCTGGGGTGACGGTAGCATAACGTAGCAAACTGGCCCAAGGCAATCGTAAGTGCCCTTTCTAGGCTGACTATTGGTGAAATTAAGGCCATCGAAAAATAGACCTTCTTGTTCACACTCTCGAGATCCTCGAATGCATTTTTACTTTGGATCTCCAGCAGCGCGCCGAAGTACGCAAAATACATGGCGATGTTGAAGATAGCGCTGAAAAACCAGGCCCCGACGGGTGACTTTGCAAACATGGATATGATGTCTGAATAATATCAGTGTTGAACACGGGATAAGTCGGTAGAGCTTACAGCTTATCAGCGTTGACGCAACTCCATAAAGAACCATGACGACCCAAAGCAACGTTAGGCCATACCACACTGGTGTGGACGCGGATATCAGAGCAATACCCAGAACTGTGACGACTAATATGATTATTCCATCGAAGGCAAGATGCGAAAGCCACAGCGGGGTGGGTCGGATCCCGTTTGAGTACCTATTCCAATTGGTCAGCAAGCCAGTAGCATCCGGCAGCGGCTAGCATTGATTCTCCACTTACTGCATTGATCGAACGTTAGTTAGACGCTCATATGTGGGATACAACGCAAAGAACGCGGGGTACACCGCCATGATCAAGCCGTAATAGATCATGAACATGAGTGGTTTAAGATTATAGACACTCGGCATCGTGGTGGAGGGGAATTGCGAATAGCCCGCGGAAATCGGAACGTTGCTAAGCCAGTTGCTCAATAAATTGTTGGACTTCAGAGCTTCAGCGGCCTCTCCAGCGTTGAATGCGATGGTAGGCTTGTCTCCGACCCAAATATACGCGTAAGAAGAACCAAAGTACGCACTGCGATTCTTCTGGAGAAAAGTCGAGAACTCTTCGTAGGTGTCGACCAATATAAATCGATCTTTGAACTCCTTGAGACTATTGAAGCCAAGGGAGTCCGAAATACCTGAGCGGTTTGAGGAATAGATATCTACAATCTGTTCTAGCTTCTCGTCGTTGAACGCTTCGGCAGGCCCAAAAACGTATTTCAAATCAACGTAGGCGGCGTCAAGAGTGAGATCAGACCGGTAGAAGTATTGATCATAGAGAAGTTCGGACGGGTTGGGACAGGCCATGGGCTGTTTGAAGCTTTTGATGAGCAATGGTGAAACTCCAGCCCCAAGAATCGCGAGACCGATGGTAAACATGTAGGGCACATATCTTCTTCGAAGGACGCGGAATCGTTTGCAGAAGAGCAACCACCACTGCTTGAATACAGAAATCTCTAGACTATTGGTTAACAATAATTCATCCAGCGGCGACCGAGACTGACCTTTGCCATTGCTCAGTTTATAACCACCACTTGCGTCGCTAATAGCCAGAGGAGAATCCTTGTCCTCATGTTCATCACTGGTGGCATCGAATTTAGGCGGAGTAGGGTCTGGCTCTAGCCTATCCCCGGTGGCCTTCATGAACAGTTCCTCCATCGTAGGGCCGGAAACTTGATAGTCGTATATTTTGAGTTGCTCCAGCTGCCCCATGAGCTCAACTGCAAGGGACGCCGTACTGACCCGATAGGTTGTTTGATGCCTCGTTACCTCCTTCTCCATATGCCCAGGCAATTTGATGTCAAGATTCAAGTTGTCTGGGAGCTTTATTGTGTAACCGTTCCCGAAGGTATTCTTCAACGTCGCTGTGGTTCCCTCGGCTTTCAGTGTCCCCTTATACATGATGGCAATGCTATCCGCTAGGTAATCTGCCTCGTCTAGGAAACTAAAATCGGGGCCACACTGTTAGCTCAGCTCTATGTTTGAAGGCTTCAGTTTAGGAGTTGGTACATCGGGGTCAAGCTAGTACTTATGTAGCTTTTCCAAGATGCAGGACATGTGAGACTTGGGCTGGGGCTTACTTACTGGGTCGTCATGATAATGGTTCGTCTCGTGCGCTCCGCCAGAAGGATCTCCCAGATTCTTCGTCGAGAGATTGGATCTAAGCCGGTGCTGACCTCATCTACACAACAAACGTTCGAGCCTCCAGCAAACATCATGGCGAGTTGCAATTTTCGCTTCTGGCCGCCGGAGAGGGTTTTGGCCTTCGATTGAAGCTTGTGTCCCAAGTCACAGGATTTAACGAGCTCACTCAAGACCTCTTCATTGACCGGGGCTACGCATTTCAGATCGCTGAAGATGCGGATATGTTCGTCGACCGTGAGCTCTTCCCACATAACGTTGTTTTGCGGGGCGAAACCAAGACCTCCCGTCGGATCGATGGTGATGTTGCCCGACGTTACTTTTAGCTGCCCGGCAATACAATTAAGAGCTGATAGATATTAGTGTATGTGGAAGGAATTTTGTACAGAGAACCACTCACTGGTTGATTTCCCACTGCCATTAGGGCCAAGCAGACAAAGGATCTGGCCCTTAAACGCGTTGAGATTTAGACCCACAACTGCACGCACATCCTTGCCCGTTCTGAACACCCTCTTGAGTAAGGTTGGCTTGTATCTAGGACTATTAAGACGAGTTTCATTAGATTATACCGAAATAAAGGGCCACCTACGTCTTGCAAAACCCAACTAGAGAAACAGTGGGCGTGTCTGAAGTGGTTTGTTGGGAAAAACCACGACCGGGTGAAGTCGTACCAAAAAGTACATGCTCAAGAGTAAAAGCCAGACACGGGTAAACGAGTATTTGAATCGCCAAAAAGATCCAGTGCACATATAAGGCGATACGCCAAGGATCTACCGGACCAAAAACAGGAAATGCGAGGCTAAATGTAGGCTCAGCCTTCATCATGTTCACTTTTTGGTCAGCAATTTCCCACACTGCAAGACCGGTGATGAAGTAAGTATAGTTGGCGGAAGGAAAGATTAGACTGAAAATCGCGACCTGTGCCCTGGTCTGGTTTGAAAGAACTTGGGGAAGAATGGCGAAAACAAAGACAATTACGACCATGATGCTCCCACTCAGTGGAGCTTTTCTGAAAAAGGAAGCGCCAAAAAGTGAAAAGGAGCAGAATGCGAGCCCCGAGAAGATATGGTAGGCAATAGGGATTCCACGTGAACTAAATGTAGGGCCAAGGGGTTAGCACATTTCATCAAAGGGAGGTCTGGGTTATAGGGTCTGGCGAACGGATCTTTAGATGTAACACGTCTTAGACAGCCGAGCTGCCACCTGAGATGCATTGACCTTGGAGCATGGATTTACGTACGTCTTGGGGAACACGACTTCCGAGATCACGATTCCCACGACGAGCCAACTGGGGAGATAGACAACCGCAAACGAACAATAGGTGGCCGCCAGTCGAACAAATCGGGCGCGAAACTTGCCACCCCCGGGTATCATGGTGTCAATGAGATTGGACATGCCCATTTCGCGCTCGGTAGCGACAAACGAGGTTATGTGGTAAACAATTCCTATCATTGCCAAGGAGAAGATGGCCCCAAAAATGTAGATGCAAAGCGCAAGGTAGTTATTTTCTCTCGACCGTTCCAGCTGGCTTTGGTCTTCAAAGGTGTAGATTATGTCGTTCGTTGATGGTAGCGTGGATGTGTTATTGGCAGCTGATCGGGATATAATCTCCATGTCGATGGATCGTTGCAGTGGTAGAAGATACACCTCCGGGCCGTTGTCGGCGTTCTTGACATTGACGTAACTGTCGCCAGACCCAGCAGAGTCAACTCGGATTGTATAGTTCCATGTTCCCTTGGCGCTATCCTGGCTGCCTTCCAGAGGGCTGGAGTTAAACACCACGGCGCCTGAAAAGGGAAAGCGCAGGGTTAGTACAGTTCGCGGAGGATGTGTACCTTGACTTCGACGCCGCGTAGTGGTTGAACATGTAAGGATGGGGTGACGAACCATAGCATTTGGAGGACCCCTTGTAGTCCATGCTGCAATCCTTGGATAGCTCCTCGGGACTGCTGTATCTTCTTGGTGACATCCCCAGTTCGCTGACGATTCGCGACACGGAATCAATGACGGATGAAACCGCGCCTCCCTTCATGCCGTTATCAACAAACCCGACGACATAACGCGCGGAGCTTGCACTTAGTCCATCCTTGAGAGATCTTATCTGTGCTGTGTTAGCAAGACACGGGCTGGAAATTGGTGCAGCGCGAGGATGGCTCCAGTGGTTGGAAACGTACTGGATGTTGACCAGAGACCCCCCATTGTTGATTTGATGAGAAGAGTTCTTTGCAAAATGCAACTACCAATACGACGACGAGTGGAATAGCAATTGCCCGAATGAACGTTGAGATAGGTCTTCTGGAACAAATGAGGATGAGATTCTTGCGTGTTAGCGCCCAGATTTGTCTGAGCAAGAGATTCATCGTGAAAGAGAGCCGGAATAGGGGCGTAAGAACGCGCGAGGAGCAGCAACGGCGAAAGTTTGAAGATACTGGGGAAATGCTAGGTGTTTATTGAACATATCGTTAGGCGGATCGTTTAGTTTTCCCTGTGCATTGGAGATCCCTGAAACGCACGTCGAGGCGCAGTCGGGTCCAGAGTCAGGGAAGAAATCCCCGGCGTCTGTAGGGCAGGCGACCTCGTATTCCAAGAAGCGCATTGTATTGGGAACACGCAGTGCTGTACAAACGACACGATGATTAGAGATGCCGTAAGCGTTGCTTGATCCTTGGGGAAGAAAGACGGAAAGGGAACGGAAAGCGGCTGTGCCCGCCGAGGTGTGCCCACACCTCTAAATAAGACCTACCGGTGCGTACATAAACGTGCCCACCACTCTTCCTCGCAAAACACAGCGATTTTCGCTCCAGCCTTGCCAAATGTGTCAGGCCTTTTTCTAGCAGTTACGTGCAGCGACTGTCAACCTTGGAAAGCTCCACCTAGGTAGAACTTTTGGAATCAGCCAAATCAAAGGTAGACGCTCCAGAAAAAAAGACATTCGATGACTAAAGAAGTGGCAAGGCAACCGAGCAGCACCACGTAGCTGCTTCACCCATGTTACCACCATTCGTCAAGGTTACATTTTCAAGTACGTACCTCGAGGTAGCCCGCATGTCAACTGTGCGACTACCCGGATAAATTATTATTCCTGTCCTATGCCAACTCACTGGTGCCCGCGTGAAGAGCTACCACTCCTTCCAAAATCTCGCTGCGCTGTGGCCATGTCACATTGCTCAGGACTACGCTCTCTTCCAACGCGTAGAACTCTACCCCGCGGGAAATTGTTTCCATAAATCAGGCTTGCAGATCAATGACGAGGGATCCGTGTTATTCTTATCAATGCTGTCTCGATGAGAGGGGTTGCGCTCCTTACGTTGGGCTCGGAGATGGAGATGCAATGCTCGGCGGGAGCAGGATCGCCATGGCATGTATGTTTCGAATACTAAGACTGTTTCGTCTTCTTTTCTGCGCCGAGTAGATGGCCATTGATTAAATTGCACCTTAAGCGAGTCGTCTGATTTGTGCTGCTGGTTCGCCGAACGCTGCGCCCCTAACAATGACGAGTCCCAGAACCAATACTGTACACGAAAGGATTGCTCAGGCGAACGAGGCAGATTTGGGCGAAATCGCAAGGCTAACTAACTCTGGCGATTGGACCTGATAAGACCCACATACCTACATGGTGAGCTACTCGCCATCCAGTCCCGTCTGAACTCTCATATGTTCTGGTCCTTCGTGAAGGGTCAATTAGTTTTGACACCTGTTGCGCAGGTGGTGCAGATGAGCTGAGAGCTTCTGCTAAGCTGATGCTGGATGTTTGGGAAGACCTGAGTTGGCCTCAGCCCGGACTCAATCAAATAAGTGAGATTCAATTGAGAACCCTCAGTTCGCAACGTCAACTTAGAGTTCGAGGCGGCAACATAATGAGATGACTAAATCGAGGCAAATTAGATCCGTCCCAGAAGGGGGGCACTGACGATATGCCGCTTAGATCGGCGTGTATGTGCGTTCTACATATTACTTCATAGCTTGACAATGTGCATCCTCTTGAGAGTTTCCAATCCATACTCGAGTCCTCGGAATTAAGGCTGAGGGGGCTTGCATAGCCTCTTCAATACCGATAACGTCTATACGACGTTGTCGGCTTGCGGCCTCTTCCATCCTGATATTTCTATACGGCGTTTTCAGCTTGTGAAGAGTGTGCCAAGCAGCTCACGAAGAGGGGCGTTCAACGCTTCCGATCATTATCCAATGGTATAAAACCGGGAGGCGCAGTTGTACTCTCCGGCCAAGTGATTTCGTTAACATCTTGAGACGAGCCCGTCACCGCTGGAGCTTCTTTCATGCCGAACATTTTAATCCCATCTTCATGCGTCTCGACGTTGGTAGCCTCTTCAATCTTGCTCCAGCTCATATTCTGGGACCATCTACGAATGTAGTCCAGTCGGTACGGTCGTAGATCGGGGTGGGTGTTGGCGCTTAAGCCACGTTTTACGACAATGAGGACCTCTTTCTCTTGCCCAGGACCATTTAGCCCTTGCCTGTTACAGGTCAACCCGAAAGGCGTAGGGTTGTTTGGTGATCGCTTCTGCTCGAAGGGTTCGCGATTGTTTGGGGATGAAATAGAGCCTGGTGCATTCGCGGTTTTGGACAGGAAGATTTGGACCGAGACACAGGAGTCCCTCCCATCACGAATTGACAACTTTCCCTGCCATTTCTGAGGCTGTAGGTCGCGAATATTTTTGCGCAAGTACCAATTATTAGGATGAAACGTAACGGAGTGTCTTGAAACAAGAGCCCCATTTCACCAAGCGGTCGAGACAGTGGTACGATTTATGTACAGAATCTGACTCTAGTACTGTCAAATTTGCTAAACACAAGGAAGGAATTAATGCAAGGACGGTGTAAGTATCGTAGGTAACCGTCTCGTAGCCGTGGGTGCCGGGAGTGCTTGGAGTGAATATCGTGAGCGAGTTTCCAGACACACGGACATGACGGGTTTGGTCCCGAATCGAAGGGAAAATGGAAGATAGCTTGTCAAGTAATGTTTCTAGGCTCCCAAAGCTGAACAGTATTTGTTTTATTTATATTCCCTCGGTGTCTAGGTATATTTGACCGGAGACCCGTAGGAGTGACAAAGAATGTGGCTGACTCAACATGTGGTGCTTTTTGATTCTCGGTGCAAAGCGCTTCCCAAATATGAGACTTGTCGAGCCAAATACAAGGACATAGATCTCGTCTCGGAGTTCTTGGGGCAACTGGAGGAAACGACTTGCAGGTTGGGGCGATGCTACCAGGGACGCTGCAAACCACAGAACACTTTCTTTTCCGTTGATATGATGACGACATTTCGGGGACTCGGAAAGACTGGTGTGAAAATTAGGTCAATTGAATCGAAAGGACAGATGGGAAAAGTAGGTCGGTCGAGGTGAAAGAGCCAGAGGTGGGCATGGGTGGGCCAAAGCCCGTAGCCCGCCCAGCCCGCCCATGTCCAACCCTTTCAAAGAGAAGAAGCGATTTAGCTTAGTTTTTACTAGCCCAGCTAGGAAAGGTGCCGGTTGACAGATTAGGTATCCTGACAACCCCAGGTAGTTGTCAACGGCATACACTTTCATTGCCCCAAGTAGGATGGTATCTAATTTTTACATCGAAGGCTATTCCATCGTAAGTTTTAGATACAAGATTACCGGTAGACACCAGTAAATCCCGAGGTCTCTGCAAAAGTCATGCATAGCTCTACGAATACGCACGACTGGAAAACTATTGCCATCATAGCTTGTCTTCGCTCAGTTATTTTCATCGGCCACTTGATTGCTGCCAATAAAGATCACATCGCAAGGGTAAGCTTCCCAAGCGCACTTTTCAAATCAATCCCGAATCATCTCAAAATCTTGGGACCCTGCAGAACCAGAAGGCAAAAGTCTCTGGTCAGTTATTGGTGTTTGGGTGTATCTACAGATAGACCACGCTTGAAAGCAATCTTGGGCGAGGAGGAAATTTGTCGAATGGCTCAGGTGCAATCTTCGGTTGCTTTCAGGTCCAACATGCTCTAGGAGCTGGAGTACTTGCCCTGCTCCCTCGCACGGGATGGCAGGCACTGTAAGTCTCATCGATAGAAGCTTCCTATATACGCTTTATTACTAACAAGATCTTCCTAGCCCCGGAAACATGGGAATGACGCATGCGAAGGCTTGGATCAGTGAATTCGTCAACCAGTATCTTCCCGCTCGAGCGATCATTGAGATCCTCGACATGTATGTGGTCTCTAAGCTGAAAGCTGGAGATTCCGATTTCGATATGCTTGTGTTAGATATGCTCGATCAGGATGTGTCTGATAAGAATCTGGTCTCTAGCGTTGTTTCGGGGAGAGTGCGTTGAGCTGCAGGAAAGCGTCCCTCCCGAAACACCTCATGACATCCCCAACTAGATATTCCGGGCCGGTGATTTGTCAGCTTGGGTTAGCTCTAGAAAATAGTGCATCAGTAGACGATCTGAGTCTGTTGACGGGTGCTGGAATTTCAGGGTTTGGATGTTTCTTGATTCGTTAGTGACAACAATTTTTCCTCTCGGACTACTATTCCAGGCACTAACCTCTAACTTGAATCCAAATTACAGCGTCCACCAAACACATTCCCCTACCACCATCCCCTCCGACCCTCATCATGTCGTCTCCAAAAAATCTGGACCCTTGATCCTCACACCTGCCCCCTCCGGCTCCATTTCATCCAAGATCCCACCATACCCAAGAGACGACCGCCTCATCCGTCTCGTATGCTTATCATCTGAACCAGCTGAAGCGCTAGTTGTATGCTCACTACCATAGTACCTCGTTGACCCCGTCCCCCACCCCCTACGGTCCCATTCCTCATATTCTCCCAAGGCATCCAGTGTCACTCTCCCACGAGTCTGATTACGATTACAACGCGGGAAACGCGCGGAGAGGGGATGTACGAGGTCTTTCGCCGTAGTTTTGGTCTTCGTCCATAGCTCTCGATTTTGTGGGTCTTTGTGGAGGGTTGGGGATGGGTTGGCTGGACTGTATATCGTCGCCCGGGGGTGGCGTGGAAAGGATGTTGCTGATGGTGTGGGTGTCAAGTGTCAAGGTCGCCCATGTGAGGGAAAGAAGCCCGACAGGCTGGCGTATGGTTATGCAGGTGTCGCCGTATGTTCTATTTCCAGCTCCATTTCCATATCCATGACCAATGGTGCCTAATCGGGAATCCCTTCCACCGAGGCTGTTAGCTTCAGCGGGACAAAACGTGGGCTCCTCGGCCTCAGCATCATGTATGCGTCGGGTCCATTCCGGTCGCTTTCTATCGATTCGCGCTGCCAAGTCTGGAGTATTCCCGGAATGTCGCCCTGCGTTGACCACGTGGGACACTGGCGGGATTTCGGTTCCACGAGCGTTTCTGGAGTGACAGGTACAGAGAACAGAGTGAAATGATTATGAACATGCATACAAGAGTAAGGGGGATAGTACCCAGCGGCCAGGAGGGGAGTGCACGAGGGTTTGGGAAGGGCGAGATCGCGTCTCGTTCTGTGATACTAGTGTTCGTCTCAATCGAAACTTCCATTTTACGGGCGACTCTGACTATGGTGTGTGGCTTTGGGACACTGTGGTCGTCAGGTCGATCAACGGAATCGGTGTCGATGTTGAAGCAGCCTGAGTTAATTGTGTGGTATTCGTCAGGTGGCTCTGCTTGTTGTTTAAGATGGGTGAGGGGAAAGCTCGGATGTAGCGCCAAGCCGAAGAGAGACATGAATGCGCTGTATGATAGAGCTTTTGTAGGACAAGGTCTGCAGCTGTCATGATGAGAGTACGATGACAGTCGATCTACTGAGTTCAGATATAGATTCAAGAGGTTCATATTTACGAAAGATAGCCTTGTTCAAGCTGGCACAAGGAATGAGTGTGGGAACATTGCCAAACCTGGCATCATGAGCAAATGGACATAAAGTCGAACCACGACGCGACGGGCATACCCGGTGACATAGCAGCTTTCAATGCGGGCCTCGTTAGTGCCAGGGTATAGAAGTTTATCCTCACGATCTGCGAGCGACGGCAATAATCTCGCACGCTCTTCCCCCTACCTCGTTTGCATCCTGGACCTGCACCTCCCAAGGACTCGCAAAGGAGGGCATGTAGTCAGTCCAGTCCGCATTTGGACCAATCCAAATCACCGTCCTAAGTGCACCATGCCCATATCTCTTCAAGTATTCGTCCAACAGCCCAACCCGCCTTGGGTATACGAGCAGCCATGTGTGAGCCTCGTCGGCGAGATGATCCAAGCCTCGCGTGCCGTAGACTTCGCGATGATTAGGCCGCGGAAGGAAGCGATTCGAGCTCGGCTGTACCTCGACACCGATGAGGTTGGGGGTTGGGTGCGAAGAGAGCAGGTGTGCTTCAAGGAGCCCGTACCCGCTTCCTATCGAGAGGCTCAGGCGGGGAGGGGCGGGGAGGAGGGAGACGAGGTGCGAGACCAGCGGGGCGCTGAGGGCCAGACAGCAGCCCGCGTAAACGACTGGGAGGGGTCCCAGTACAGCTGAGGGAAGCTGCGGGCTGGGAGTCGTGGTCGCCTTTGTCGTGGGTGCAGAGGAGTCCGACCGCACTTCACGATGCGCGCCTGCTGCATCGGAGTTGGCAGGCATTGCGGCGGTCACACGGCATGTTCTTGATGCTTCACAAGGCTGGGGTGTCACGCTCGTGCCACAAGGCTTTCACCGCTTCCTCATGGCGCGATCGCGGGAGAGTCGGATCACGACGGTGTTGCGTTGAGGATCGAGGCTTCGCTGCTGGGGCACGTGTGGGGTTAACTACCACGTAACTAAGCAGTCCAGTTTACTAACTCGTTAACTAACTAGTTAACTAGTTAGTTATGCGTTCGCGAGAGGGGCTTACTAAGCGGCCACCCGTCGACATCATTCGTCTCCCCGCAGCTCTCCAAGCTCCTGCCTCCAACCACCATCCGCCGCGAGTCTGCAGCCAAACGCCACTCGACGTGTCTCTTCATCTTCATGCATCAATAAACACCTCTCGGAGCTGCACATGGCTCGTCTCAGCAATCCCCTGGCTTTCACGCCACTTCCCGTTACCATCGTGACTTGCCTCACCTACATTGCTCTCTTTGCCGCTCTGCTCAGCACCCATCTCACTGTGCCCCCTCACCCCCGCTCCACCCCGGCAGGCACTAATCTCACAGAAGCATGGCTCGACCTGGAGACCATAACCCGCCAATATCATCCATACAATAGCCACGCCAACGACGAGGTTCGAAAATATCTCCTGTCTCGCATAAAAAGCATTGTTGCCTCGAAGCATCTGGGCAGCGACCGCGTTCAAGTCATCGACGACAATGTATCCAATGCCACCTTCTCTGAAAAAAAGACTAGCATATACTTCGAAGGCACCAATATCATTGTTGCTATTCGGGGATCTGAAGACAAGGAGTCATTCTGGCCCCGCTCCCAAACTCCCCTGATCTCCTCCCGTACCGCGAACAGCGGGGGCGTCCTGGTCAATGCCCATTATGATTCCGTCAGTACGGGCTTTGGAGCAACCGATGACGGGGTTGGCACTGTTACGTTACTTCAGCTTCTTTCCTACTTCACCGAGCCTCGCAATTGGCCAAAGCGCACTATCGTTCTACTATTGAACAATGGAGAAGAAGACTTTTTGAACGGGGCAAAAGCTTTCATGAGGCACCCGATTTCTCAAGTTCCACATACGTTCCTCAATCTCGAGGGCGCTGGAGCTGGCGGACGAGCAACTCTTTTCAGAAGCACCGACACCGAAGTTACCAGGTTCTACAAGAGGGCGAGTAACCCCTTTGGCACAGTCATCAGCAGTGACGGATTTCGGAAGCACCTTATCCGCAGCCAGACAGACTACGTAGTCTTCAATGGAGAGCTGGGTCTGCGAGGACTGGACGTGGCTTTCATGGAGCCCCGAGCTCGATATCACACCTTTGAGGATTCGACCCGCGAGACGTCAATGAACTCCCTGTGGCACATGTTATCTGCGTCGATGGCGACGGTATCTGGACTGGCGTCAGATACCAGCTCCACTTTTAGTGGTAGTGGAAAGCCGCGAGAAGACGGAAAGGTCGATGCAGGAACCGGCACTGATGCTGTCTGGTTCGACATTTTCGGCAAAGCTTTTGTCATCTTCCGTCTGCATACGATGTTCGCACTCTCCGTCACTCTTCTTGTCGTTGCCCCTTTGACTTTGATACTTCTCACGGTGGGACTCTCAAAGGCCGACAAGTACTACCTGTTCGCCAGGAAGAAGTACATTCATTCTTCTGATGATGACGAAGCAATTGAGCTGAACGGCTGGCGTGGCTTCTTCCGCTTTCCCATTGCCTTCGTGATCGCTACAGCTATGCCTATAGCCCTAGCATATCTGATTGCGAGAGTCAATCCGTACATTGTGTACAGCAGCCCATTCGCCGTGTGGAGGTGAGTTCTGCCTAGTCCATGGGAGTCGTCTACTAACACTCACACAGCATGATGCTTACTTCGTGGTTCATTGTCGCTTGGTTTATCCTACGTGGAGCCAGCTCCATGCGACCTTCTGCTCTTCAGCGCATGTACACCCTTATTTGGCTCTTCATTGGTGCGTTCGCAGCGCTTATCTTCGTGACCATCCTAGCACAAAACTCTCACATTGCGGGCGGCTACTTCATCATGTTCTACTTTGCAGGGATCTTCTTCGCACTCCTCATCTCTTACGTTGAACTCTTCTTCGTCCCAAGCAAGGCCGCGTACGTTGGGCATTTCGACAGTGACGATAGCACCCGCCGCAACTCAGAATCCGCAGGTAGTCGACCCTTGACAGGCACTACTGGGGGAGGGAGGTCCGACGATCGTCCGGTTGTCGATGACGATGCCACCGAGACTACTTCCCTCCTCCGAGGCGACCGACAGAGCTTCGTAAGATACGGAGGTGGACGACACTCCACCAGCGAGGGAACCGATGGCGGGGATCGACAAGGTCCCTTGGATCTGGGGAATCCATACCCAGGCGAGCAGGAGTGGAGTGGCAAACTGCCCGGTTGGCTCTGGATCCTGCAGTTCCTTCTCCTGGTTCCCTTTGTCGTAATTCTGGTAGGACAGGTGTCCTTGCTTGGAACATCAGCGTTGTATCAAACCCCGGCCGACGGAAGCTCTGCGCTTCTCATTTATGTGGCCTTCGCCGTTCTCGCCACTCTCCTACTTGCACCAACCGGGCCTTTCCTCCATCGCTTCACTTACCATGTGCCAACCTTTCTGTTCTTCGTGTGCATTGGCACCGTCATCTACAGTCTGGTTGCATTCCCATTCTCCCGGGATCATCGTTTAAAAGTCTATTTCGTGCAACAAGTGGACTGCGACACTGGTGTGAATAACGTGTCACTGACTGGACTTGACGAGTATGTGCAGAGAGTTATCAGGGCAATACCCAGCGCGCAAGGACAGGTCATCAACTGCACGGCGCCCCACATTGCAGTTCGCAAGGAATTGAGGACTTGTGCGTGGCACGGCTTGCCTGCCAAGGTCGTGCCCCGCGGCGCGGAGGTCGCGCCCTTCAGCAATAGAACATATCACGACACCTGGCTGGAATACTCCATCGCCAAAAGCAAGGATTCCAACGAAGCCACGATCCGCGTCGTCGGGCAGAACACGCGCGCGTGTCGTGTTCTCTTTGACGCGCCGGTTGTTGATGTGCGGATCGACGGCGGCGTTTCAGACCCCCGCTTTAATGCAACTGGTGAGACGGGCTCACGCGAACTGCGCCTTTGGCATCGCGAGTGGTCTCAACCCTGGAATGTCAGTGTCAGGTGGAACAGCGACGCGAACGCGACGTTTTCTGGAAGCATCGTCTGCCTGTGGTCGGACGCTAACACGGGCGCAATTCCGGCCTATGATGAAGTGCTGCACTACATGCCCCCTTGGTCAATCGCGACGAAACTTGGGGACGGTCTGGTCGAAGGGAGGAAGCGTTTCAGCATCTAAGTAATCCTGCCAGAGTCCTCTCGCCCAAGGACCTGGCTCCTGACTCCTGAGGCCCATGCTGTTGCTTTTCTGTTGGCCATCTCCTTTCCTCTGCATTTAGTACAGGCGTTCCTTGAGCATTGTCCTGACACGTCATTTATGACGTTTAATTCCCCCTCTTTTTGTTGAAATTACCCTCGATTCCCTTTCACTTCTTCTGCATTCCCTGCGTTGATTGCGCAGGTGTTGTTCGGGTCTTTTCATTCGCATTGCCTGTCCCAGCTGCAGCATGTATCCAAGCTAGTTGACCACTAAATGGAAACGATTACTACGACTTGACGAACCCAATCACGTTGCATTTGACCTTCTGGAGCCACGCCCACCACGAGAACGACGATTCCGTCTTGCCCCATGAGATCCTATCTTCCCAAGTTTGTCCCTCAAACTGGTCTTGCCCATTCTTACTCGCCACCAATCACCTCTGACGTTGACCATGGCAAGTGCGTTGAACTCAATCCGAGATTACACGCAGAGTCATCCAGTCTCTGTGGCCACTGGATTCATCATTGCGTTACCTGGGGCCTATCTACTTCTTACAGGACAGGCATGCACAACGCCTGGGGCGGAAATTGTTGCGAAGAGCATTGGGCTTTGCTGTGATGCGCCTGGTCCCTCGCACTCGCCTGCTGCTCGGATTACGAATTCGCTGTCGTTGTACGAAACTCCGCTGGACGTGCGATTGCACCTGCCAATTTCGAGGTGGAAGGACAAACCGACTCCGACATTCTTGCTGCACCTGGTGGACGGTACTTGCGAGAACGTTAGATCTTTCCTGGCCGGCGCCAAGGGCCACCTCGCCCTCTTCATCCATGATCTTCCGCGTTCGATGGAAAACCGCTGGGAAAACCACTATTCACTTCCTCGAGGCATTTCCGTTGCCATATCGAGCGCAATTCCCGGTGTTTTTCTTCTGTTCGTGCGACATCATCCCCAATCTTGGGCGGCCAAGCGTCAAACTCAGATAGCAAACGTGTTACAAGTCCTTGCCCTCATCACGGTCGCAAATCAACGATTATCGATCCAGGATTTACTGGTCACAGTCCTGGTCATGACTTCTTTTGAAGTGTGGCAGAGGCGGATCACGCAGGGCACGATTCAGACCGGGCATCCTGACACGCCGTCGGCTGTTGAAACACTGCTTTCTTCTACCCACTCTGCGGTTGCCAAGTCGGATATTGTGATGTTACCTACCGAGAAGACCATTCGTGGACAACAGCCCGCAGGAACATCGCGTCACGACTTTGCTATTACGAATTCCAAGGACGAGGGAATTGCTCATCTACGAAAGAGCTTTGTCGAATTGCAAACGAAGGACAAGAGCAAAGACACCGATCTCGAGCGGACGAGGCAGGAGCTCCAAAATACCCGAGAGAAACTCAATGAAACCTTTGCCGAGTACACGAGCCTGCGAGATGAGCTCAAGACCTTGAAGGCAAATGGCGGTCGCGATCACCAAGCTGCCATCTATCGCAAGGACATTGAATTGTTTGCCCTACGCAAATCCATCGAGCAGAAGGATGCATATGCCCAAGAGAGAGACGTGAAATTGGAGGAGATTCGACGGCATTACAAGGCGGCCCTCGACCTCAAAGAGGCCCAACTACGAAGTCTAAAGCAGCGAGTCGGAACACCAGACAGTGCCGATAAACAGTCAACGCACAGCCGAACCAAGAGTGAAGGCGAGCATCAGTCCGCTCTACAGGTCAAGCTGTACAAGGTGAAGGGTCGCAGCTCAGATGAGGTTGACCGCAACAGCGAGGAGAAGGATGCCGAGATTGAAAAGCTCAGGGAGCGTCTGGCGGAAGCGGAAAGGTCGTCTGGGAACTTGGCGCATGCACAAGCGGAATTGCGAAGGTCGTGGAACGCCACATTGGAAGCAGAACAGGCCTTGAGGCAAGAACGGGACAATCATACACATACACGGAATGAGCTTCAGGAAATCGCCAGCCGTTTGGAGGAAGAGTTGAGGAAGACCAGTCAAAAGAATTCCCCAGCCAGGCTGCCCACCATTGACGAACAAGATCGAAGGGAATTAGAGGCCATGTTCAACGCAGCGCAACAAGACAACCTCCGCCTTCACTCCGACCTCGAGGCTATGGACAAGGAGCTACGATCTGCCAATGCTCGTCTCGCAACGAAGGAAGAGGAGGTGGAGTCCCTGCAAGCGAAGCTCAGGCTTGAGCAGGCCATTAGCACTGACATGGAGGGCGCTCGACCAAGTGTTGTGCATCGCGTCCACTTCCAGCGCATGGAAGGCCAACTGAAGGAATCGAGAGAACTGCTGGCTGCTAAGGATCATGAGATTGAGCAGCTGCAGTGCAAGACCGCGGCGAACGACAGTAAGATCAATGATCTGAAGAAGGACGTGGAGTCGTCAATGAAGACCCGGGCCGAGCTCGAGGCGGAAAATACGAACCTCAAGAAGTCAGTGACTGAGCTTGAAGCCACGAAAGAACAGCTCATGTTCGATCATGAAAGGCTGGCCAAGCACAGGACACGAGAGCGCAACTCGCACAGTACGCCCGACCACGCATCAGCAAGATCGAGCGGAGCAACTCTCATCACGGAACCAATAAATGTTATAGCTACATCTGATGTGCCGCTTCCGCCCCGACCGGTCACGATTGCCGGCGAGAGCAGTCCAGTGGATAGCCCCATGGCGCCCGACTTCTCAATGATTTCCAACGACATTCCACCTCAAGAGCTGCGTTCGACGCGCCGCAAGAGCCTCACTTTGAAAGGCTTGATGCGAAAGATGACGGGCAAAGAGCACGGCGAACATTTTGACAAGGAACGAAAGGAGGAAATCAAAGAAGCGCCTCGACCAAAGACAGCTCTAGCACCAAAGGATAAGAACGCACATATGAGACCAAAGACCGCGGTGGCGAGCATGCCCAAGAAGGAAGAGATTCGGCCAAGATACTACCAGAACATGTTGTCGAATGCAACGGCGACTAGCGACGAGGTGGCCAAGCCTAAGACATCGGCGGCGCAGAAGGAGAACGATGTGAGCGCAGACACGCAGCGGCCAAAGTCGAGAGGGTGGGGAAGTCAATCGTAAGTTCTACCTCACATCCTACCAGACACACTGACTGACATTCGATAGGCGCAAGCTGGTGCGTAAGTCACTGATTTGAGCGCAATGATTTACAGCCTTTCATAATCGCCTATGGTTCGGCGCGTTTTTATAGATACCTCCGTGGGAATGACGCGAAGATACTGCAGGCAAAGAATATCCGGGCATGATATTATGCACAATTTCAGATTATTCCATGGTCTCCATTTTTCGTGCAGTGTCATGTGCTCTCCAATGCCACCCGTGCAATCCTCAAATACCAATCGCGTCGCCACGCCTTTCATGGTCATCAACATCAGATGAATCTCTTCACCCAATATTTCAAGCCTCTTTCTTCCGCTTGTTGTTTAATTGTCCCTCACTTCACCGTCACACCTTATTTCTTTGTCTTTATGTGGGCCAAACAACGCTGCTCAAACGATGTTTCAGAACGATTGTCTATGTTCTAAGGTCTGGGGACCAAGCTCTATTTTGCGACACAAAGGAAACTTTGTCCAGGTCATCACAAAGACATCTTGCCAGACCTCATTCTGCCAGCTCACCGACATCGTTTAAGCTGGTGTCACCGCAGTCCACTTGTCTAAGACAGACAGTACAGCAATTAAGACATACACTCACTACCACTAATCCACTCATTTAACAGCATAAAAGCAACACCAAATCTCTGCCTTCATTCTCATCACCACCTGCCAGCGAACTCATTTCACTCATCTTCTATTACACGACACTGCTAGATCTGACAATCCATCCTCCTTCGCGCTTCCATCATGGCGGGCGTCTTCCTAAATGGCCCCTTCGAACTCCTACAGTTTGGATTGGCGGTTGTGATTGCGCCGCTCATCGCAGGGCATTGGGGAAATAAGGCGGTCGAGCTTGCGCGCGGTTCGGGTTTGCCGGATTCTGTGACCAATACCGCGACGGGCGGTCACTCGTCGTCAACCACGAGCACGATAGCGGCGGCTACAAGCATTGCGTCATTTGGAGGGAGTGTGATTTCAAACACTCCTGAGGATGTGAGTGACTTTATCTCTAAGCTCACGGATAGCCGGCCTGGGGGTACAGTTATCACTGTTACGCTGGAGGATGTGAGTTCGAGTATCGCCAACGTGACGAGCAGTGGCGACGTGACGTCCCCAGTGAGTGAGAAAATTTTGTCAGTCGTCGGGAAGGTAGTTTCTCCGTTCGTGGGAAGCCAGACTGGAGGCGGTGTTCCTGCTTCTCCTCCCACAACGACGCCTGAAATTCCCACCACAAGCGGCGCGACAACTCCCACGACGACAAGCATCGCAACAACGTCGACGACGCTCACAACAACTTGTACCCAACCGTTCAGCGCCCCGTTGCTAGGCGAATACGTCATGGACGATATCCGCGCCCTCTGCATGTACGGTCGCGCGTCCCTCCTTATGACCTGCGATTTTTTCTCTTGGCTTTTTGCAGGCTGTTTCGGCTGGCTGTGGAACGGCTCTCTCGTTCGCAAAGTCCAGGATCTCACCAAAATTACGTCCGCATACGTACCCGACCTCTCGATAGGTCTTGCCAACATTCCAAGTATTATCCTCTACAGTATCGACAAGGTGTTGAACTCAATATTGAACCCGTTTCTAAACAATCAATATTTGAACAAAGACGCCATGTGCGGGCTCTGCGCCAACTTCACATGGCTCTCGCTCGGAGCCATCTTCATCGGCATTGCCGCTATGGTTTCTGAACGCTGGGCTGGGGCTTCACAACAAAATCTCGTCATCCGAACTCTCCGATATGGGCTTGTGGTCTTTCTCTGGGGTCTACTTGTCAATAGCAACGCAACATTCTTTCGGAATGTCGGCGTTACGATCATCTACCTTGGACTTGTGGCTCTTCTCAATTGGTCAATTCCAAATGGTGCCTTCAAGGCTTCTTTCCGATGGCTTCAAGACACGCTTGAAGACAGCTGGGTGGATATTCGCGTACCCTATCTGAACTATTGGAAACCCGTGCCCTCCTTGGTATTTATCCTCTTCCTGGCGGTTGCTATGATCTGGATCAGGATAATTGTCTGTATTCCTGGGGAGCTGTCGCAGAGCGAGGATGTGCAGTTTTATACCCACTCCGGGTTGTGGGATCTACTTCCTTTGGCTCTTCTGGTCGGCTTGCGACTACACCCATACTTTGCACTGTTAAACGTGCCCCTGCTCGGATGTGCCATGCTCGTATCCGGATATACGGTCCCCTTTGTTGGGAATTGGACCAAAAGTCCGAATGTGCAATATTATACCGATTCCTGGTTCTGGTATCTGGCTCCCGTGCTCGTCCCGGTACTTTACCGATCCTCTCGCGTCGGGTCTCTCCGGCTTTTCTTACATGGCTGCGCTGGCATTACTGCTCTTTGTTACTTGATATCGCTCGCTACATCACGGACATGGGACGTTGGTTGGGCAGGGGCGATCGGATCGGCCTCCAGCATCATCGGGTCATCCTGGTCAATTGAAAATAGCTCCCTCAGCACCACAGCATCACTCATCAAACCACGGCAATGGATCATGAGCTTAACAGACGTGGCCGGACTGGCCTTCAGCATCATCAATTCATACTGGTCAAGTGCAACTGGCTATCCAAATGTCATTCGCAGCGCTATTTTGGTGGGGATATGTATCTCCGCCTACCTTTTCTACCAGAACCTGCGATCCCGTGATCTTCCGGCTGCGTGGTTGCCGACTTTGGTTCTCGCATACGAATTCCAACCATGGTTCACTGCCCCTGCCCTTAGGATCCCGGTTATTGCGTTGTTTTCGCGTCGAATCGATATCCACTGGCCTTTCTCGGCTAATACGAGCAAGAGCATGATCTACTCAATTGGAGTGGGATTGTGTTGGTTGATCTTGTTCGGTCCTGATCTTGGTACATTCTTGGCATCTAGGTCTGCCTGGAACGCTTCCCTCTCAGAACTAGTCCGACTCGGCATCACGAAGGGTTTACCAGTTGTTTCCTTGCTCTTCTATTTTACTTTCGTCCACAGCTACGAATTGGGTATCGCCGCTCTGAAATATGCGACCTGGATTATCGTCTTGTATGGATTAGGCACCCTGGGCTATTTCTACGGTATCCCATACATCGCCGATATCTTGCACCACATTCCCGGCCTCGGCCCCATTATCTTGACCATTTTCTATTGGGTATTGCAACTCGAATTCTGGATCATAATAGACCGCTACGACGCACAACTCTTCGGATCTTCCATCTTAGTGCTTAGGATATACTTCATGTACCATGAAGGGAAACTAGACATTAATACGTACGCCGATGTTGCAGCTTACTTTCTCGGTGGCTTATACACCGCCTGGCGATTCAGCGACTATCGACACGAAATCCAAAAGGCTTCATCTGGGACCCCTATTTATAATCCCTTCTACCGCATCTCCCAATCCACAATTGTCCAGCGACCTTGGCACTGGGCTATCGATAGGCTGTCTTGGTTTCACGAGCTCGCGGTTCTTGTTGAGGGTATTGCGTTCATCGACATTCCCGAATACTTCTCCCTTGCTGTGTGGTTCTATAAGACTGCCTATAATTGCATTCGAGGTTTGAAGGGCCTGGTCCTACTTTATGTCGTCTTTGAAGCAGGGATGAGGGTTTATGTCCAATATGTGTACGATTATTCTAGAGTGTTCGGACTAGTTAGGGCGTGGTCACGAGAATACAAGACCACCAACCCACCTGTCGACACTCCCATCAAGGAATCCGCTTTAATTCCCTACACGGCAGCGGTATGGACCTTCCTTCTCGCCAGTCTCAAGATTTTTCTGAAAGCCGTTGGATACACTCCCATACTTGGCGTAGTCGTTGGGCTGCTCACAATAGCCTATGGGTATCGGCACACGATCCAGAATGGCATGTTGACGGTTCTAAGTTGGATCTGGCGGCAATTCAAGCTTATGTTGCAATGGCTGTGGGTTCGGTTCATGGGTTTTATCGCTCGGTTTGCGGATCTCAATGGACAGGGCGGAGGTCCAGGTCCGGGTGACGGTGGACCTCAGGGCGGTGGGGCCCCGTATTGTGGTTATCTGGGCGGCGCACCGCCTTCTGGACATTTCCCGCCAGGGAATGGAGACCCCGCTGGTGGTAATGCGGGTGTAGTGCCTCCCCCGAGCGGCCATACTCCAGTCGTCAACCCACCAGTCGTCAACCCTCGAGTCGCCAACCCTCCATTCGTCAACCCTCCATTCGTCAACCCTCCAGTCGTCAACCCTCCAGTCGTCAACCCTCCAGTCGTCAACCCTCCAGTCGTCAACCCTCCAGTCGCCAACCCTCTACTCGGAGGCACTCCTAGGGGTGGTGCCCCGCTCATATTTGACCCGGAGAAGCAGAAACCTCCTCCAGCTTCTAAGAACAATGGTAGCACTGGACCAAGCAATCCCGCTCCTCCTTCACGAACTAGACCACTTCCTGCAATATCCCCTCTCCCCAAGCAGACGTCAGAGCTCACCGAAGAAAAGCTCGCTCGCCGAAAGGAAGAGTGGGAGGATGAAGAGCGAGTCCGCAAGCAATTGGAAGCCAACGAGCGGCGACGGAGAAGTAACCCTGAAGGGTATGCGAAAGAGCAAACGCTCAAAGAATTAGATAAGATACATGATAAGAGGGAACATAGTAAGCGTAAGGGTGTAGGTATGGATGTGCAGTTAAATAAGTGGGGAGGGTTTGGTGCTGCGCCAGAGAAAGAGGAAAAGGATCCTGGGGAGGAGGAACTTAGGAAGAAGCAAAAGGATGAGGAGAGGAAGAGAAGAGAAGAAGGAAAGAAGAAGAGGATAGAGGAACGGGAGAGGAAGAGAAGAGAAGAAGGAAAGAAGAAGAGGATAGAGGAACGGGAGAGGAAGAGAAGAGAAGAAGGAAAGAAGAAGAGGATAGAGGAACGGGAGAGGAAGAAGAAGGACGCGGAGGAGAGGAGGATGCAGAAGCAACAAGAGGAAGAGGAAAAGGAGAGAAAGGAGAAAGAAGAGCTTGCAGCCCATCAACACGCTGAACAGGAACAAGAAGAGAAGGAGCGTGAGGAGCAGGAAGCAAAAGATGAGGCGGAGGCCGATCTGCAGAAGAAGAAGGAAATGGAAGAAGCTGAGGGGAAGACTGTAGAAGAGGCCGAGAGGATGGCTGCAGAGGAAGCTACTCAGGCTGCCAAGAACGATCTGGCAGCTGCAAAGCCGAACCACCATCCTACTCCTCCAGCTCCCCAGGGCAGTGCTCTTGGGCGTTCTCGAGCTGCCGCAGGTTGTGGTAGGGATAATAGTAGCAGTTCAAGCGATAGTGGTGGCGGCGGAAGCTCGCCGCTGAGCTATGTACCATCCGACCCAGATTATAGCGGAATTTCCGATCCTATGGCTGGCCCTGGATATAACAGTAATGTGCCAGGCGGTATGGTTCCTTCAGGATCAGAGCGTCAAGAGCCCGTGAGCACTCTTGATGGAGGTAGGGTAGAAGGCATTGAAACCGGACAGACCGAGGGCGATGATATGGAGATCAGTGAAGCAGGACCGGCCTTTTCACAAACTCAGAACAACGATCAGCAAGGCTCCTTCATGGAAGGCATCGAAGAGCACAACCTTACTCAGGATCTCGGAAATGGAACTCAAGGAACGACTACTCCTGCACCGGTCGACCCAGGCAACGAAAACGAGATGGAGGGTGTTGAAGAGCAGGGCCGCTCTCAGGGATTTGGAAATGGAGCGCAAGAAAGGAAAAAGCCTGCACCTCTAGTGCTGAATCTACCAGCTCCCACTGGTCTAAGCATTGGAAACGATATGGATGGCGTTGGAAACATACAACTGACACCTGCAAATGTGGTACAACAACCGTCGCAGGCACCAACTTCCATTCCGAACTCTCTCTTCACATTCTCGAAACCGTCACCATTGGGGGCCTCTAAGCCTGCATCTGCATTTGGAAGTGGTACAACTACCCCTAATACCTTGAATTTCGGGGGTCAGTCGACCACTCCACAATTCAGTCCATCCACGAATAAGGATGGGCTGAATCCAGCCGACATGGGAAAGCTGAAAGAAGATCTGCTTTCAAAGTTCAACAGTCAACCAGGCGAGCCAGGTACACCTAAAATCTCATACGTCTTTAGCAACATGGAGAACCCATTCGCCTTTAGCAATGCAACCCCATTCGCTCACGGTAATGCAACCCTAACCTCTCCCGGCTATTCGAACCCACACTCTCTCGGCCATACACAAGGCCAGAATCATCCGAACGGCTCGACAGGTTTTCAACAGGGATGGAGTTGGCCGAAAATAGCTCCACTGGGTCAGGGGAGGGCTCCCAAATTCGACCCTAGTAAGTGGAGGAAAAGTCTTGACGAAGCTATGATCAAGGGGAATAAGAAATCCGTACAGAGTACATCAAAGACGGCTAGGAGTAATCCGGCCACCTCCTCCCCATCCTATCTCAACTTTGGTAGGCCCCGGAAGGGCCCTTCATAC
Source organism: Clohesyomyces aquaticus (assembly GCA_002105025.1). NCBI lineage: Eukaryota > Fungi > Ascomycota > Dothideomycetes > Pleosporales > Lindgomycetaceae > Clohesyomyces > Clohesyomyces aquaticus. Next base: position 170,095 of record MCFA01000025.1, read on the forward strand.
TATCCGACAACCGATGGGAGGGACGCGGATGGGAATAGTGTGCCCGTGTTTAAATCCCCCGACGGATCCGTGGTGTCTGGAAGCATAGGAGACATAGCGCCACCACCTTCCAGGTTTAACACTCCGACCAATGCTAGCGGACTGCGGCCAGAGACAGACCCAACAGAGAACAGCAAGTTGGATGACGATGTTGATCCAGACGTTGCTAGGGATATTATGGATGGGTTAGGGAAGGGTTGGGGCGGCGACGATGACGACGACGAAAACTCAAATACCCGATAACCATACAGGTCCTTATCGTGGCGGCCGCGAGGACCAGTCGATTCCGCAGAAGAAACAGAACAAGAGTAAAGCATTCGTTACGCCAAGTGATGATGAGTCGGAGTCAGATTCAAAGCAAGAGTTCGAGACGGTGGCTACGAACGCACAAACTCCGCCGCTACCGAGACTGAGACCCCAGTCAACCAAGGAGGAAAAGAGAAGCTGGTACTGGAGCTCGGATATGTAGCTGCTTTTGAAGAGGAGGAGGGGAATAGACTGGGGCTTGGTAAGTGGAGTTAGAGGCAGAGTAGAGCGGGAGAAATATTATGAGACAGTAGAGCATGCGGGGTGATTCAAGATGGCCGTAATAGGAAAACAGTGGAGGAGGAAAAGGATGGGAGAAGGTGGACGGCAAGGAGAGGGTTTATGGACATTGATTCAGCGTTTTCGTGTTTTGGGAATGCGGGGAGGGAAAAGCGTGGTTTGCTTGACTGTTTTTGAATTACGGCATCCTAGTTCTTTCCGCGAGCCGTGCATAGAGTAAATTCCAACCGCTCTTGAGGCAACGAATACAAATAAGGCTCTGGCAAGTAGATGGCGAACTGCGTCTGCTAAAGTGTTTAACAAAGCAAAATCTTTGTTTTCGAAAGCGACTCAGAGCAGTCTGTAGAGGCGAGAGATTGAATTTGGATCATATGTACTTATATTCAGTCTTAGCGTTCGACCCGTTGACTTGTGCTACCACAATTTCATGCTATAGAAGTAAATACATCAAATGCCAACTAAGGGTGCAGAGACAGAAGTCTGCACCTTATAAGAAAGCGTTGCCGTTCACGTGAGAGCTCACGCCACCTGAAGTTCACGATTAGTATCTGCAGTTGAAACGTGATAATGATGCGTACCTGGACAATTCGCGGGCGCAGATGAGAAAAAGAAGAACCACCGACTCTTCTCCCTACAGGTCTTGGCCAATTTCTCGAGATCTAGCATCTCGCCAAGTGGCATTCCCCAGAGTGCCAGGATGTACTCGTGTAGATGGTAATCTTGGTATTGTATTAGCAGGACTTCTTTCCAGCGATTTTCGGCGCCATTCGGGCACCAAAAGGATTCAACTTACTCTCATGTGTCGGCCATGCCTCGAAAGCAGGCGCATCACCCGCAACGGTCGCGAAGTAGCAGTCGTGAAGCCAATCCAGAATCTTCTGCTCCTGGCTCAATCCTGCATACCGCTGGCCATCTTCGCCATCTTTGCCGCTTCCGTGTCTCAATGCGGCCTTGGCGCGATCGTCTGGGGACTTCGAATCGTAGGCCTCCTTCCATCCACTCCGCACGAAAAGCATGTCTCCAATCTTGATGTCACCACCTTGTGCGCCGGGCCGAATATCGACTCCTTGGTCTTTTCCGCACTGATATAGCTCTTCCCAAGAAATTGGGTAGTAGTCGTACGGATCGTAGTTGATGCCCTTCTTATGAGCGTAGCCTCGGTAATCTAGGAGAATACCACGTCCAGCGATACCATGTTCAGCCCAGTGGTGCATAGAGCACTTGTGGTTCGCGCTGGGGCCGATGATGTCGGAGCCCTTGGTCTGATCACGGGTTAGATCCATGGGGGTCTTCAAAGCAAGGGTCCACTCACGCCGTTGTAGAAAGAGCCTGACTCCATATGCGCGAACTGCAACACTATCAGCCTGTTCCAAGGGAGATGAATACAAGTTCGTGATTTTCATACATGTCGGAAACCATCCCATTGCGTACCACTCTGGGTATTCATGTGGTAAATGTCGTCATACGCCAGATTCTCCGCGAGAACTTTGATCTCGTGCGTAAAAACCTCGCGACCGAAAGCAGGCTGGTTGGGGGTATCTAGGGGCATGCTACTTTGTGTCAGACAAGCAAATCTCTGTGAACCGAGCTGCTACGTACTTTACGGGAATTATTTCGCCTGTCTTGATCTCTTTCGCCGCTGCTGCAACCCGCGTAGGAGTCAGTAGGTTTATGCGCCCGATCTGTGGCATTGTCAGCTCTGCATCTATTAGAACGGCCCAGAAGTGTCACGAACGTAGTCGCTATCCCCCCAAACCCAGGCCGCCTCCGCTGGAGCTCCAGGTATATTGGGAAGCGCTTGTCGCGTAGGGAACTTTGTGCAGTCAGGGTCCCATGGAATCGTTGTGGCCGTTTTGTTCATTGTCAAAAAGTCTTTGATCTGCGTCAGTCGCTGATTCGCAGTATTCTTTGGCTCGGCCATGTTTGTGACGGTGGTGGTATTGATCAAATCTCGTTGATGTGATTGAAGCACTGAGGTAGCTAGCACTTTACAGAGCGAACATTGACTGAGGTTCCATGGCAATATAGGACCCACATACCCCGCGACCGCTCCCGCACTATGACGAACACCCCGCATTTCTTCGCGTTTGATGCATTGCTCCAGGCCGCACCGAGGCATGGAGACTTGCTGTCGGAGAGCCTAGTCTTCTGACTATCGTGCGATGACTCGTTCGACCAATCATAGCTGCGACTCGGTGTGGCTTTTTAAGCACGATGTGAATGTGTTCCCAGCAGCGCGGATATCCTACTGGTGGCACAATATAAGTTAGTTGACAACGCGGACGAGATTGAGTTTGCGATTCCGGGTGAGCATCATGTTGTTTCCGCGGCTTTTGGATCCCGTCATCGTTTGTGGCATAGATACCAAAGCCAAGCGTTCCCGGTTTAGCGCGCCATCTTCCCCATCTAAAGTCTTCACTCCTCTTTGCGCTAATTGAATTTGACGCAGATGCAATGGAATGCAAAGGCAGGATCTCTCATGGGCCAGTGTCTACACAAAGGGATACTTCACTTGGAAACGAATAGGTAGGCAGCCTTTCTACATACTTGATAAAGTGAATAGAAGGTTTTCTAGACACCATGACTGCTAGACGCTCCCCAGTCGGGAGCCTAGGCTATGTTCTTTGGTTCCCGCAAACTCGTTTCCGTGCTTGACGTTCTTCTATCGGACGCCAAGCCAGCGATTTGACAAGTCGAATGGGGAAAGAGCGCCCCGCCCCACCACTCAGGCCCCGAATCCGCACCAATCATCGACGAAGCATCGCAATTCATGCCCAATTCGCTTCAGGTGTCGCAAAACCAAGATACCACACGATTTTTATCGTTTTCTTTACTATATATACCGTGCAAGTTGAAGGAACGTCATTCATTGCCCGCTTGGCTTAGTGGTACAGCGTCTCACTCGTATTGTTTATGTGATGAGAAGATCCTCGGTTCGATTCCGAGAGTGGGCACAGGATTTCTCTTTTGCGTTTCGTTCCTTTTTGCTATTCTCAACTTCGCACGTAGATTCGCCCACTTTTTGCGTAAAGGAGTGGATAGCGTAGACGAGTAAAATCTACCCAACACCGAGAACATGACACTAGCTACGGAATGCCCTGCTCCTGCCCTCTCGCCTGTGATAACCAAAACCTTTGACGCATTGTATTCTCTCCAGTGCGTGGCGTCTGACACCTAGAACACAGATGTTCTCTCGTCTCACCGAGGTTATTTCGGCTCAAAGAGTAAGTTTCCTCAAAGTTCATTCGTTACGCATACTTGACCTTGGAGGTCGACAACGGCCCTTGTCCACTATTCTCTTCCTTCCTTCTTATTCTCCCATTTTCTCAAGAATTTGTGAAGCGCATCGCTATGTATTGCATGTCTTACGCTCGCCTAACAAACCACCTAACGCCATTTACTAATATCTGGGCAACACAGACTGGCTCGACATGGCCGCCTGATGAGAAATCCAAAGTAAATCGCACGTAATTCTTCCCTCGGCCCTTTTCGCACTCAGGAGCGAAGCGATAATATCTGAAGTCGAGGCTGTGCAGAGCCGCGATGCCTAGTACGTAGGCAATATACGGGGATAAATTATTTGCGGCCTAATTCTCCGAAACGACATGCACGAATACCCTTTCGGAACGTCATCGATCCCGAGGTTTGGTAATTACAGGGAGGAAACAAACAGCAGTTGCCGAATTTAATTGCCTCTACCCTTCGCTTCACATGCTCGGGTTAACGGCCCCCAGACTTTTAATCTATCCCCACATTCGACAAGCCCCGTTAACGACCTTCATCCACATAGTCATCTAGCTCGTGCTCCCCAAGGAAGTCATCCAGCAACTCTGCCACCTTGTCGTTATCCGAATCTGCAAATGGGATATGCGAGCTACCCTTTAATCCCGCATCGTCTCCCAATTTCAACACCGTGGCATTCCCGCCATACTGATTGATGAGCTTGGCTGCCAGACGCGACTGCCGAACATATTCATAACTGTCGCTCCGGTGATCACCCCAGACAAATTGGATGGATGCCAGCTTTGTCAGCTTTTTGAACCGCTCGAGAGGAACGACGAAAGGACCAAAGCCGCCTTGACCGGCAGTCACATTCGCGGTGTCTGGGAAAACATATCCGATGCTTTCGTACGTGACAATGCCTTTGATGTTCGTGCCGTTTGCCTTGGTGGCGGTCATCATTGCTCGAAGTCCGCCTGCTGAGTTCGTGAGGTACACAATGCTGTTTCCCAGCTTCCCGGAGTCGGCTGCGATGGAAGCAGCATTTGAATGCAATTCGACGTTCTCTTTGGTATCATACTCGACATATCGAGCGCTCGTTGCTTGTTGCCACGCCTCGGAATCTTGTGTCGGGAACTGTACGTCTGGCCACCAGACTCCGAACGAAGGGCCCAAGTTCCACGCAACAAAATTCGACTGATCTTGGTATGAGGGGAGGTACGACGTGGGTTCACATGCCCAGTTGGCGCGGCCTACTCGCGGACCATCCCATATGTACACCGGGTAGTTGCGGCGCAGAAACATGTCCTTATAGCCTTCACCACCACCCCATCGATTTTGCCATACCTGCGAGCTCGAGCTGTGCCACATGATAAGGCTAGTCTTACGTGGTCGCCATGGGTGAAAGTACTCCACGTATCCATGGTCGCAGGAGAGGGTCCGGTTGGGAAAGGTGGGATGGCTAATGATCTTGCCTCCGATTTGAAAGCCTCCGGACTTCTCTAGGACGATTGGGCCTCGGGACTTTGAGGTTTCAGAAAGTGCTCCAGGACCAAAGACAACGAGAGCCAAAGCGAGTATAGGTAGAAACATTTTGAAAAGATCTATTTCGTCGTTTGTGCTTGCTCACCCCAGACTTCCTTCTTCAACATAATTTCTCACATCGCTGCCCCACTTCAAAGTCGATGAGCAGGATCTGAGCTTTTGTATGCTATGGTATTCTGTCCCACGTCCCCTCACGCCGAGATGTAAGATTCCCTCATTTCGAGGTCATTCTTCTATCGAAATTTTGCGATCGTTCGGCACCCAGTTGCGGCCCCCGATGTTGTGGGGCGCTCTGTATGACACGTTCAAACCTTCAGGTAAATTTTGTTCATAGAAGGCTATGAAGAATCCTCCATGTGAGACGGTGGTCACGATACTCCTTTAGGAAAGACGGGAAACTACGCGGAATGTCGTGATAGGCGGCACTTATTCCCAGGATTCGGTTGGGTCTTTTACCAAATTGCCGGGCGCAGTCACTCACGCCTCAAATTCAGCCGTCGGATAACGTCCGCTTTTTGGAATCTCAGGCGCGCTCAGAGTTCCCGACCGTTGAATGCTATTCTCCGATTTATAAGCCTCAAGCGATGAGCGAAGAGCGATGAACGAATAGCGAGAAGCGGATGATTTTGATTTTGCACGTGCGCGTGAATCCAGCATGGGTAAACGGACGACCGAGCAGATTCAAGTCTGAACGCGATCGTTTGTTCCGTACGGCAAATTTAGACCAAGACACGGTATTCTAGAGAAGTCGGCTTTTTGCTCAGGATATACTATTACTAGGTTTTGGCGAGGTATTTCAAGTACATGACCGAGTTGGTGACGCATTTTTGGAGTGAATGGTTTGAAGACTGCCTCGGTGTCCATTCACTGGACCCGAGTAGAATCCCATCATGACGATTTTGAACCTTCAATCTCGGCGCCCTTGAAGATGTTGTACCCTGATATAACTTGGTCTCAATCGAATTGACGCTGAGAAGAGGTTCCCCTTTTTAGGCCGGGAGCGAAGTTGATTCCCGAGAGCCGTTCGAAAACTATGTACCTGATATATGGTTAGATGACCCGCCGTCGATTTTGCATTTTGTGGTAGATCCGTTTGGACCACAGAAGCTTCGTGTTGGATATACTTTGCCCAAGGGATTGAAATCTATAGCACCTTAGATTGAAGTTATATATCCCAATGTACCGTATGTTGTGCATGAATCTCGGAGCAGTTCATTCAAAGCTGAGATCGACCGGGAGGCCATGCTGAAGCTTTTCGTTAAACTTCTTGAGGTCGTGCTATTGAGCCATCAAGTTTGTAAAGAAGCCATGACGAAGCCACGACCTAGGGTCGCTGTCCTAAATCGATTGGTCCGGACGATGATAATCTACCAAGTGTCTATTTCTTGCGATCTTTGTGATCTTTAGACCATCCATAAAATCCATGTTGCCGTGATACTTGGCCATTCCGGTTCAGGGATTTGACTATATGACAATCTCGCATTGCGTAGTGCTCTGAGTAGTTTTTGTTTCAACTCCGTCTCGCGCTTCCTCGTATTTTCGTGATAACTCCGTGATAACTCTCGAGACGCAGCAGCAGATTTGAACTCAAGAGGATAAAATTTGGCACGCAGTAGAAGGAGCCGCAGGTTTTAGGCGTGGAAGACTGTGTACCGCAAGTCTTGGCTACTAACACAGTCGCGGAGAGGAGCCGACCACTTAAGCGATATCAGCCGGTTCACAAGCCGCCCACTAGAAAGGCATCATCTCCGTCCTAACGGATAATTAGTTCAGCTCGAGCGTGTGCGTGCGCGAACTGGGACCAAGGTAATTCTTGAGAACCCCATACGTCTTGCAGGTGTCAATGCGCGGATATCACCTTTTCTTCCCATTCAGCCTGGTTTTTCAGACAATTCCGGTACTGGGCGTTTGCGGCTTCCGGCAAGTATCACAAACCTAGGGAATTGGCCCGAGATAGCCGCGCATCTTTGACAGCCTCGATAACGATTTCTTTATCTACAGCATCTTTCAGGTGCAATGAATTGTTTGCGTCCTATCTTCTTGGTATAATTGCTCCGGGTACTTCGTTTCTCGTCTCTTCGTCTGCGCGATTGCATTACCTTGAAACCACATTTCAAACAACATAAGTTTCTCCAAGTCCTTCCACTTCGGTAATGTCCTCCATTGCCCGTTTTCGTCAAGACTCTCTTCCATCTTTTTCCATTCATCCCTTAGAATACTCTCTCTCGTTTGACTACGCGCAGTTATCTTGACTGCAAACTCAGTCGGATGCACAGCCAGCCCTTCAGTCAGATCATCGGGATCGGGGAGTATTTTCCGCCCGTCTGTGTCGACTGGTGGCTAGAAATCGAATGCCCACAGCAATCGCGCCATGGCAAGGAACAATGAGCGCTCAGCTACGTGTATACCCTGACATACGCGACGCCCAGCGCCAAATGTGAAGTGATCACGTTTCGTTACATCGCCATTCGAGGCTTCCTCAGAAGTTGTCTGATAGTTATTGCTATACCGCGTCGGATAGAAAACCCTGGGATTTGGATAACGCTTCTCGTCATTGTGGAGGGCCTTGGTGTCCGTTACTGGAGAATCCAGGAAGACATAAGGTTGGAGCGGTGTACCCACCACACATCCCAAACCACCCCAGCTCCTTTTGGTATCTTATATCCCATGTATTCATCATCTCGGATGACGCTATGGGGAGCCCCTAAAATAGCCGTTGGCATCTATCGCATACTCTCCTTCACGCAGCCCCGGATATACTGCATATTTGGCTCGTCGTCAAGCGTAGGGAGACGTTCGCCGCACACGCGATCTATCTCAGCCTGTGCAGCCTTTGTGACCTCTGGGAAGAGCAGCATTGCTTGCATCCAGCCATTGAGCGTGTTGTATGTTGTATCCGATCCGGCTTCCAGGAGTGATCCACTGATTTATGCTGCCAAATCATCGGAGAACCCTTCGGTTTCTTGGGACTTTATCAATTCGACGCAGATGCAAGGCTAGAAAGACGGTGAGAAGAATTAAAAACTGACATTCGCAGGTCTCTTACATTTGCAGTCCCGTTCTTGGCAGCCTTCTTCACACCCAACCAATGTCCAAGATACAGCTCGCTCTCCTTCTCGTGGAACTCTCTCGCGCGCTTCTTGATTGGAAGAAGAGCCTCGGGCAAAGGCTTGAGGAACGGGAACGCATCCACGACATTCGCAGCCGGCGCCATAATAGTCTGCGAGAAATTTGCGGAACCCTGGACATGGTAAGTTCGACTACATACTTCGAACAAATAATCGCTTACACCAAAAAGCTGCAGCAGTTTTCTATCCTCATTACTCGTCGCCTGAAACCCAAACACTATCTGCGTGGTCAACGAATTCGTATACCGTCTCAAATGCGCATCCCATTGCTCCGGCTCCTCTAGAAAGCCAAGCAACATGTCTTTATTCTCCACGTCCTGGTACGGTATGTATGACTTCGCGGCTGTGATACTCAAGTGGTTGTGCACGGTTCGCCGAATCATTCTCCACGTCTCGCCGTATTGCTGGGAAGGTTAATTCACACTCCCATTCCCGGAGCATCGTCACGGTGTCGCATTCCTTTTATACATACCATGAGAAGCATCCTATAGCCTCCACTGAGTACATGTCCAATATACAAGTCCGGCCGCGAGGAATAGATATTGCTGCGCTTGTCCAGTAGCTCTTTGACTGCGACATCAGTAGATAAGGCGACCATGACAGAGGTACCTAGGATCAGCGAATACACGGGTCCGAACTTGTCTGCCCATTTCTTGAACTGGTGATGTGGCTTTGGGGATGGTATGTGATGAATGTTCCCGATGATGGGAAGGGTCGGTGGCCCAGGAGGGTAGTTTTTGGGACGCCGGCCCACATTGCGAATCCGGTACAGGCCAAGGAGGAGTGTGGAGATGGCTATGAGGAGAAGGGCGCCCATGGTGGGATATAGAGACGACGAAAAACTTGCGTTATTTGAATACAGGTGAAAAAGAAGGAATTCCTAGCCATATTAATATTATCTCCTGTAGCTCATTCTCTCCATGAGGATCCGCCAACGCACCTATCCTTCGCATCTCGGATCTTTCATGTGGTCATCCATGGTATCATGCTCATTCAAGTATCCAAGGCAGCTTCAATCATACCAGACGTGGTTCCCCGCTTCTTGTGTCCGTCTGGATTCGCTTACCTAGGTAGGATGTCTTAGACGAGGCTGACGCCCGCGACATCGTTCAAGGATATAGATGAGTTGTAGGGATGGACTCTGTGGAGTGATTTATACCAAATCGGCAGCCTTGTATGCTGGTCTCACTGTGTTAGAATATCAGTGTTGTTGAATTGCTAATCGACGAACGACGTCGAGTCTGAATAACGGCCTGACAATTGATGTGGAATCAACTGATCTGGAAAAGAATCTTACTTTCCACCGTATCAGCGCACCTAATACCATGTCTCTAGGTCTTACTCAGATCGAGTATTCATGAGCCCAAAGCTCTCGGATAGATGTATGCAAGTGCAGCAGCCGAATGTGGATTAGTGTGATGGAAGCGACGGGGCACCCCAAGCGGTTCAGAACCCCACCATTCCTCTCAAGGCTCGTTGCGCGAGAAGCTGGGAGAGCCGGCGTAACAGAAGGTAGCACAGCAGATCGCTTCGCAATCCAGGAACAACCATTAATAGTTTCAGCTGCTTCCACGAATACATACAAAATCCTCCAGCAGCAAATCGGAGTTTCGAGACAGATTAACGTCGCAAGTCTCCGTTCCATGCGCAATCAGGGAGATGCCATATGAACCGCGCGCATATTAAGATTTCCGTGCAGCTCGCCATTTACGGGTCGCCTTATGGGTATTCCCGAGGAAGTCAACCGTTCGCACTGCTTGTATTCAGCAGAAAAAGGGCCCAAACACGCGTCAAGCCATGCTCTTATACACACACGAGGTACCTAGGTACTACGTGCCCTTCATGGCTGCAGAAGTTAAAGGCTTCTCCCTACCTGGAAAGCAACCGGTTGGACATCCACTTTGTGAAACGATTTTACCCATATTTCTTCGCAAACCACAACCGCTAAGTCCTTACCTATGATGGAAAATCCTATCCCAGACCCCCATGTATTTGTGCCAGACAAAAGACTAGAGCCCATTTCGCTGCGAAGGATTGAGCGATTAGTGTGGCTGTACATATAATCAGTTCATCACCATCATTACCTTCACGCTCGCCAGTCTACATAAAAACTTACCTACCAAGTGCCCCTTCGACCTCTAGCACACAATATTCTCCGCACCCCCCACCAATCCACAACCAACCATGCATCTCCACCACCTATTCTCCCTCGCCCCTCTCCTCCTCTCCATCCCCATCTCCGCCCAAAACACCACCGCCCCCCTCTCCCCCCTCTCATTCCAGCTCCTCCACTGCCACAGTCCCACATATAATACCCCGTCCGGGTTGCCCCCGCCCGGGTCGCCCCCCGCCTCACGAATGGGGTCTCATGTCCATGGAATCGCCCAACGGGACTTTATACCCCATGCCCGGGGGCGCGGACCCGTATCACAGGTGGGAAGGATTCAACACTAGCGCTTTCTTTCTAAGTAGGGATACGGATAAGATGCTGCCGTATGGATTTGCGCGAGTGAAAATCCCGGAGCACGCGAAGGGATATAAGGCGTATGTTGCGGCCGGGCAGGTGGTGTTCGAAGGGGAGGTGTTTCCTTGTGAGAATCATTATGGGACAAGGGATTTTTTTGCAGGGGTGGATGTTTTGTAGTTTGAGGTAAGAATCCATGATTGTGTGGATTGTTTGTCTTTTGGGGTGGGGATGGATGGATGGGATGAATGATGGTCGATTGTTGGGGTTAGATTGGAATGATGAATGGGGAAATGGACGAGTGGATGAATTCTGAAGTATAAAGCTGATCGTTACAGGTATACTTGCAAGCAGCGGGTCCAGCCGTTGAGGAAAAACGAAGATGTGGTTTGTCCGGTGAAGAACGGGCCCGGAAATCTGTTTTAGGATCGTTGTTATCCGGAGTGGAAGAGTGAGAGTGGAAGTACAGCGCCAGTTTGTTGATGGAAAAAAGAGAAAGCTTGGAGGAGTTTTAAGTGAGTGGAGATGATACCTAGAGCTGTTGGACGAATATTGAGGGAGAAGGTTGTAAGGCGATTTACTCAAAAGTACTTGAATAGCAATCTCGTTGGGGTCTGTTTTACCACTGCTTGGGTATAGAGATTGCGAGGACATCACCCAGGCCATTCACCAAGACCGAGGATTCACGAGTGCAAGGTTCTTAGCTTAGGTAGATGCACGCCAGCCGCAGGGTAGCAGGTAGTGCAGCGAGTTTTACCGAAATAGATTAGCGTGATCGAGTCTGAAGCGACAGAGCAGGTGCGATCCTGTTCCTCCCGCCGGCCTTCCTATCTATCGCTACCACTAGTCCTCGACTCTGCTTATCTCACACCTAGATACACACATAATCGAGAACCAACATGCGAAGTCCGGATGACCTGCGAAAGAGGCTCTTGACTAAGACCCTGCCACCACCACCAACCACCTTGCCAGAATCCACCACCCCAAACCCCTTACGACAGATCCCGAGCACAGCTCCTGAGAACTATGCGAAGCAAAAATCCCTCCCTCCAAAGCCGCTTCCAGAAGCCCCGGATTCCCAGGATCTGGATCCCTGGACCCTATGTCTCTGGATCTTGGGGTTTGCGGCGTGGTTTCTAGGCATCGTAGTGCTGTTGCCGGTTATAACGGAAAGAGATGCTATGCCAGGATTTAATCGGTGGTTGAGGAGGTTGATAAGTTGGGGTGTTTCAAGAGTGTGGTGGATGAAGGACGAAACCTAGGTCGACCTTTCTAGGTTGTGAGAAGACTTATCCGAGGCGGTAAAATTTCCATGCAGTTCAGCCCTAAGGTTTAGTGAGGCATGCAAGGCTGAGGTAACTTGCGGCCTACGCTCATGACATCGTCGCGCCATCCCGGTAATTCCAAGGGAATTCTCGGTTCCGGCCCGGCCTCAATCCTCGCTCCGCTACCGGCATTTCATTTTCGGGCGGATCAACGCCATCAATTGAACTATCTACACGCGCCCAACGAGTCCATCTTTCCTCATAGTTTTGAGTCCTTACCGGTCGCATCCGTCAAACTCTTCCTGCCGCCAAACCCGAAAAGATATGCCGCAACCTTCCTCATCTGGATCTCCTCGCTGCCCTCGGTAATCCGGTATCGTCTATGATGTCTCCAGATATGCTCGAACGGGTAATGTCTCGAGTAGCCATTGCCACCGTGGACTTGGATAGCTCTGTCTGCAGCTTCGGTACATAGCCGATTGGCCCAGTAATTGCACATGGAGACTTTATCGCCGATGCGCTTTTCCACCTCGATGTGTGGCATTGAGTCCATCTCGAGCGCAGTCTTACGGATCAGTTGACGTAGCATCTCGCATTGGGTGTGTAGCTCGACGAGGGGGAATTGAATGCCTTGATTGTGTGACAGGGGTGTGCCGAAGGGTTTGCTCTTGTTGGCGTATTTGACGGATTGCTGGACGCAGTAGACAGCGGCGCCGAGCGAGGAGGCCGCTTGTCGGATGCGGTTCTCGTGGACGAAGGCTTGGGCAACACCGAGGCCGCGGTCGAGCTCGCCTAGGATGTTGGCCGCGGGGACCCAGACGTCCTTGATGGAGACGGTGGCGTGGTCGGTGGGCATGTTGAGGGTCCTAACGCGCTGTCAGCGGAGAATCGGGATACAGAGAAAGGGAGACATACCACTCGTAGCTCTCTGCCTTCACACCAGGATCACTGGTCGGCACAATGAAGCACGTTATCCCCGTCGCCTCGCCATCTTTACCGCTGGTCCTCGCAAAGACGAAGGAATGGGTCGCAGAGTGCATACCGGTCTGCCACCGCTTGAACCCATTCACCACGAACCCGTCCACGCCACCCCGCCTCTCCGGTCTGCCCCTCGTCGCCATATGCGTCGCATCACTCCCATGTCCCGGCTCCGTCAAGCCAAACGTAATCCTCACCTTCCCCTCCAATTGCCCCCTAATATACTCCTCCTTCTGCTTCCGACTCCCATAATGCAGCAACATAATTATCGTCGGGAAGTTCCCCACCATACTATGCTCATTCTGCAAATCATTAAACAAGCCCAGTCCCTTGCTAGCAAGGTGTTCTCGTATCACCGCCATCCAGAGATTGCTTCCGCGGCCATCGCTCGAGTTCTGCCCGCCAAACTCCTTCGGCAGAGAGAGTCGGTAGAAGCCGGCCTCATCGGCCAGTTTCTTGGATTGTCGGAGCAGGTTCTCCCAGTCCTCGCGCGGGAGGCCACCGTTGTCCCAGTCGGTGCGGGCGTGCTCGCGGCGGTGGTCGAAGAAGCGGTTGTTGTCGTCGCGGTTCTGGAGGGGCACGATCTTGTCCTCGATGAAGCGGTCGAGGTCCGCGAGGTACTGCTGGAGGTCGGGAGGAACAGAAAAGTTCATGGTGGACATGGTGGTGGCAGTGGGTCTTTGGAGTACGACTCGCGAAGGCTTGCTGAGAAGACGAGTGTGTAAGGGGGTGAATGTTAGATGGACACTTTAGCGATGTGGATACGATATATGGTGGTAATAGCTTGTTTGAATTGCTATATGAACATTGCTCGGCTGCAAAGGCAGAGACATGGCCATGACTCGCAGGTGCGTGGTCGCGGTGGGTTGGCCATGGAGATGTGTGGAGGTTTGCGGGGAAATGCACTGGCCCGCCAAGACCTCTCAGCCTCGGCCAATCTGGGGCAATTCACCGAGCTTGTACGAAGTACTTAGACACCTACAACTCGAGAGATCAACTCACTGTCACTGTTGCGGTTTTGCCATAACCTCCTCTACACTCCCCCACAGCCTGCACGGTAGGCGGAGCTGTCGATCCAACCACGGACCCTGATCGATGAACTGTTATCTAATTGTACATCGCAAAACAGCAGGATTCATTTGTCCAGTCACAGTTTTCCGCACTCAATATTAGTTCACTCTTGGCGTCGCGGCATTTGACCTATTATCTTTTCGTTTGTCGTTAACGATTACTACCCTGAAGTGCCATTACAGCTTGCATCCTCTACCATCAAATGGTCCACTCGTCTTCCTTGGACCAACACCAAATTCGCCTTGAACGGCAAGGCTGAAAGCGGAATTGGGAAGCTCCTCCAAGTCGCTATTCTCATATGAACCCCCAGAGTCAACGGCCCGACCCCTTCTCTCCGCCTCGCGGTTTCGGATGAGCCTGCGCCCAGCACCGTCTTTCTCCACCCCCGGATTTGCGACTCCAATTCCGCATTGCCAGCACGCGGGTTGCTTACATTTCGCACACTTGTCCGTTGGGTCACCGAGCCCACAGTTTCGCTCGCCGCAGCGACAGCAGAGCCAGCCCATGGTGTGGATGTGCGTAGTTGTTTAAAGGTATCTCTATGTACGGTTGGTTCCGGGTTTAGAGCGTTGGGGTTTAGTGCCAGTAAAAACTCTAGGTGGTTTATAAATGGCAGTACTGACCCGCAGTGAGTCTGTCTCTGAGTGACATATGTACTTGTGTAGATTCACGACCTACTCTTGCTCGTGCCATGGAGGGTGTGAATGTACAGGCGCCATGGACCGGGACTTTAGAGCAAGTAGTACATTCAATCCCAAACCGCCGGCTCCCTTCATCGCGGGCTCCGGCATGCTCTCTCATTACATCCATCCAAGTCTCTCTGATACGTGTCTCAGAAACATTATTGTGCCTGCCATGGTGCTTCGTTCAATATCTGTATCCCTTAGACAAGTCTCCAGTCGACCTGTCGACTCGGGCCTCGCTTCCCTTCACGGCACTCTACAAACCAGACCGTCCAAGCGAAATCCATGCATGTCCCACAACCAGAGACCGCGTACACTAAATTTTGTTCCACTTGACTGCATCTAATTATCTCTGTTCTTGTTGCCTCGCTTGTTTGCCTTTTCTTGAACTGCCACCTCATTGTGGCTTGCGCCTGGCCGGAAAGGCAGCCTCCGACCGATGTGTTCACTCATCGACGACCAGCGACAATGAAGTCCGCTACATAAACTACTTCTACGGTGGCACATCTCGGTCGGGAGACCTGACCTTCAGCGAGTATGTTAGAGATCCGAAACTTACATGAGAAACTCTCCTTAACTAATATCTTATTCAGTATGTATAAACCGCCTGAATATTGGATAAGGTCGCAAAGGAAGCATAATTCTAGTGCAGAGTCCAGCGATATCCGTGGCGACACTCTCCAAACCCATGATCAGCGTCCATCACTACGTCAATGGCGACCAGAACTGCACGTGGCACATAGCAAGGTCTCGCTTTGCGTTATCCGCCCCGTCGATCTGGTCTACATGGCTCCAAGTACCGATCCCATATTTCCGGCTACCGTCCAACCAGCTACTATCGGGAACGGTGACCCATTATTCTCGAATCCTCACCAACGCTCCACCATCCGCGCATGTGCCGACAACATAGCTTTCCGCCCCCATCCCGACTCCCGTTCAATTTGGCACCCGCGATATCAGCACCTTACCCAGCTAGTCGATCCCTAATGGCAGCACGTACTACCGAGCCTGCATATAGTGAATATGTCATGCTTGGCCTCCGAGTTCTTCGGATCAAGGTAGGAGAGTATGGCCGCGCACTTCGACGCCCCATGTAGAATACGGAACTTTTATTCCTCACCAGTGGATGCTGAACAGTGGAAGCTTGAAGTGCGGAAAATGTTCAACGCCAGGTTAGCTTTGTTGCAGTTTCACGTACGGGGTACTGCGCAGGGTTTAGGTCATGACTTACCACGAGCAAGGAATGTATTGCTGGAGGCTGGTGTCGATGCTGGAGGGAAGATACTGTTTCATGCGAAAGGGTGGAAGAATATCAGCTGAAGTAGCTTGCTTGGGTTTCTGGCACTAGCGGCCGGGGTTTGGGGCCATTGTTGAAATCAGGGAGATGGAGGTCATCCATTGGGCAATCAAGGGACTACGCATCATTGTCGACTGGATTTGGGCGTTCGAAAAGGCAAATTTCAAGGTGCTAAATTTAGTGGTGACGAGGGCGCGGAACATTGATTTCGATGAGATCTCCACGTGGGTGGAGGTTAAGCTTGGCCGATTGAATGGCTAACTCCGATAATTGAACATTTTCCTTCTCCGGGCACAATCTATACTTCAGTCTACACGGAACGCCTGATCCCAAAAACTATTTCAAAGTATGGCACAACAGCCTGCCCCTTTCTCTGAGCCTGGTGGTGGTCCCACACATCCCTTCGACTCCGCCATGGTCCCTGTACACCCTCGGACCCCCTTCTCCACCTTTGGATTCTCGACCCTAATCCCGCATTGCCAGCACGCGGGTTGTTTGCATTTGTTGTTCGCACACTTATCTGTTGGGTTGCCAAGCCCGAAGTTGTGTTTGCCGCAGGGGCAGCAGATCCAACCCATATTGTGAATCTGGGCGTCTGGTTGCTTTCGGGTGATAGATTGTTAGAGATCAGTGAGAGAAACGTGTCTAAAAGGTGGTTGCAGTTGTTGGTAGTGCCGATCTAAGTGGGCAGATATCTCAAGTATGTCCTAGATTGATGTATGTACTCGTGTACTGTTTTGAACGGGCCTCCTCATGACACAATGCTTGTGAATCTCGCGTTACCATGTAGTGAAGGAATGGCTACAAAACTTGCCCAGTGAATCGTCGTTTCATGGCCACTTGAATTGGAGATTCAATATAACGATTTAAGTACGTTTAGTTAGACCGCAATTCTTCCATGGCTCCGCGTGACCTCCACGCTCAAAATCAACGTTTCCAGTATTATTTGCAATCATTTGGTCTTTTTCGACTCCTTCTCTTTGAACCAGGCAACTGTTCTGCGTATACCATCCTCGGTGGTCACCTTCGGCTCATAGCCCAGCCTTGCCCTCGCCTTTTCTATCGACAGCCTGGTTCCTTTCCGAATATACGTAAAGTTCTGTCGAGACACAGACGGCCACCCACGGCCCAATGTTGCGATCTCATAAACCCATTCCCAGACCGCAAGCAATGATAGCAGGAGCCACATCGGAACGACTATAAACCTCGGATCTCGACTATTCATGTTCTTGTCTCCAGCTTCTTTGTATATTGTCCGTACGAACTGATGGAACTTCATAGATTTTCCGTCTGTGACAAAGAAAGCTTCACCGCCTATTCCATTGGGGTTTTCGAGCAGTTTCCTCGCCGTCAAGACGTGAGCGAGAACACAATTGTCGATATAGAGCCATTCGTGAACCGGGATATCTGAACCCCATTGAACCCGGGCGCCAAGTGTATTCACCATGCCAAAAATAGGCTCGCTCATCGTAGTGTCGCGAGGTCCATAGAGTCCCGGAGTGCGTAAAGATGCTGTGAGAAGGTGGCCACTCCAATTCTCTGCGTCGCTCGGTTTTGGAGAATTGGCTTTCAGCACCAGGGTATCAGTAGCTCCTTTCGTTCGGTAGTACCAATACACGCCGGTATCAAGAGTGTTCGGTTGAACTTCCTCCTCGCGCAAGGGACTGGAGAGGTGACCAAACGCGGAAGAGCAGGCTCCAAGAGAGCTAGTGTAGATCAACGCCTGCACACTTTCGCTTTCGCGTGCGATTTCCAGGAGATTTCTTGTGGCGATGTAGCTCACCTCGAGCTGGAGTCTTTTTGGTGCGAATGGACCCGGCGATATGGTGTGGAAGATCACCTTTGGCCGGACGCGCTCTATGAGTTCTTTCATTTTCTCTCGGTTCGTGATTTCGCATATTTCTAGTCGCGACTTGGGAATAGATTGACGCGTCTTCTTTGGATTCTGGGCTGTCGCGATGACCTGGGTGACTTCGGGCATGGCGGCAAGCGCTTCGACGAGGTGTGATCCCACGAAACCCCCTCCTCCTGTAACGAGGACGGTTTGCCACGAATTGTTCACCATACTGCCAGTCAATTGTGGTTAGCTTAGGGTGGAGTGTTGAGTTGTTGCTGTAATGCAGGTTGAAAAGGAAGTTAAAAGGTGTTAGTTACAAACGATTGCGGCGTGTATATATGACTACTAGGATTTCTCGCGCGAGATGTGCACAGACGGCCGATGAACTTCCTGGGGTTCAACAGAGTAACCCCATTATTTTCTCCTGTACAATTTCTAGTAGAGCACCACAGCAACTGCTGTTACTATATTCTGCAAGTGTGATGACCTTCACGAGTTATAACACTCAGAGAACTTCTTGCCAACCGCGCTATTCACAGCCAGTTACGCCTACAATCAAAGTAACTGTACCGCGTTTGTCAATTTTGGGTGTCGAGAAATGTATTGCACTCTCCTTCTGTTAAAGGAGAAATAAATATCTTATGCAGGGAATATCAAATTGTAGGTTAACATGTCAAGCCTACTGCTGATTTGGCTTGTTGCAGTGGCCGCAGTTTGAGTCGCATGGCGCACTTGGCCGTTCACACCAGAAACGTGTCTTTGGTCGCAAGTTAACAAGACTTGTCAGACGTTAGAAATCGCGCGCAATAGGGTTCCCATGAACAACTAGAGCGCAGAGGACTCAATCCGTGGGGAACATTATACCCCAAATCTTGAATTTCAGGGCCGGTGGTTCCGCACTATAGAGTACTTAAAAGTGAATGAAATAGGAGAAATGTAGTATTTTAGAAGCTTCTAAGAATAGACTTCGAATGCAGAGAGTATCATTTAGTTCCTACTAGCGGCCCGGATGTGTAGGTGAATGTCTATACCCCAATCTCAGTTTTTCGAATTTTCGGCTTTGATCTTCTGTTTAGGTTGCTAGTAAGATTGAAAGGATACTGCACAAACATCTTTCGCCACTAGGATGTCGTATCTTTGGATAATGTTACGATGAAGGTAATCTTCTTGAAGACAGCGTGGGCGTATGCTACGAAGGGCGCGAGGCCTTTCGAAACGTCGAATGACTCCGCCAAGTCCTCCTCATCGATGCAGGGCCATTATTTGGGTTCATCTTTGCGGTAAGCACTGCAGACGCTCTCGATGCCGGTGGAACAATTCGGCGAGATAAAGCCGTTATCGATACACTTCAGATCATCTGCTTTCAGGTCCGTCCGTCGCAGATCGAGTTCCGCGGCCATGATGCTGAGGGCTATCAGTTGGAGTAAAGTGTGGCTTGTAAATCGCCGTGGGACTTGCCTAGGGTGAATTGTGACTTGAAAATCCGCGGGAGACTTGTCTGAGGGTCAGCGTGATGACGGTGAATATTCGTGATGTCTGGGTTTTGGTCTGCAACGCTGGGAAATGGTCGAAATCCCGGGGATATGGTTCTGGATGGCGGGGGCGTTGGTAATTACGGGAGTGGAAGGTTGACGGAGATTAGTTTTGGGGAAGATGAGGTAGAGGGGAAGGAAAGATGGAAGAGAAGGGTAGGTGGAGTAGAGGTTTTGACATCAAGGTAAAGGTGGGTTATAAGAGGAAAACCGGCTCCAAAAGATGTGATCAAGTGAGAGAGATGGCCACCTTGCAAACGCGGTGTATGTTGGTATACTCGGAAGCTCGTGGTCATTATTTTTATTCACATCATCATCTTGTTATCTTTTAACAGCCTTTTCAAGTTCTGTTTAAGACGCTACGCTTGGTAGTATCATACACTTCCAGGCGCCAAGCACGGCCAACTCTCTACACTCGAAACATTTCCAATTCCATCCCACTTGCTAATCTGCAAGTACACACAGTGACGTCTCCGGCTCTGCACTTCCCTACCCCCTTGTTATTTAAATCCTTTGTCCAAATCGTGTGATCAGGGGCAGCTCCATTTTCAACCCATCACCAATGCATACAAGGCATTGCGCTCTGGATCTAACCTTCTATAGTCCCAAGGGTAAGATTGCGCATTTCTAATGGACCATGTCCCCGGACCCGTGGAGCAGTGATGCACCGGGAATAAAGAAGAGTCGATAGATGGATTGTATCTCATAAAGACTGAGATTGAGTGAGGTTTGAACTCCAGTGAAGAAGCGCTCTGGGAGAGCTGATTTTACGGTCTGACATCAGTTTAAAACATACTTCGCACAATGTCTTAGTATTTCAAGGCTTGGTACGTGCCTCATCATTCCTGCCATGGTAGCTAAGTATTTTTCCACCTCGCTTATAGAGTGTTGACAGGTCAGTTTTGCTAGCGGTCACGCCCTAAGGATTCACTTTGATGGCGAAGTCCATGTCTGTCTCATTGACGTTTCCCGGTGTCCATTCCGTACCCTTGTAGACCGCACCTTCCAGAAGTCCTGCAAGATTGTGTAACTGAGTTTCGCGGTGCCGTAGACCTAGTTGGCAGACAATACCCCCAGTATTCGATCCCAACTCGAAGCTCGGATACAATATGGGGCCGGCCGTGTTTGTGATGGTTCATAATCCTTCCTTACTGATTCTACCTGTGCTGGGCTTAGTTACTACGATGAATTGAGCAGTCCAGTTCCACAGCCCAGAAGCGCAGGGTCATAGGCTGACGAATTATGGCATGGTCATCCGATCCTCCGGGCGAGGATTCCTTTCTATGCTACGATGTGCAACCAACTGATACCCAGTGATCCGGCCATTACTCCATCAAATATTCAGGGTATAGAGGGGCTTCTTGAAAAGCTTGCCGTCCCCCTGTGCTGCAGCCTGCATAATAGCTCTTTGATGTGAAAGGTGGAAATCCTTCAAAGTAGAGAACTTGATTGATTGATGGATGAGGCTCGAGGACCCATATATATACTCAGGGGCCAAGCCTCACTAGTACTGAAGTAGTGTAGAACCGTCACATTTGACGCTCTACGGCCGTAGTATTGCGACACAGCTTCTTTCCCAATTTCGACTTCGACTTCGACTTAAACCGCGCGATGCCCGGAATCATTCAGCACCTCAGGTTAGTCCAGGAAGAAGTCGAAGGCGACGGACCCGTTGTGTCCTGCATTTGTTCCAAATGAGGCAAATCCAAGCTTAGCTCCATTTTGAATGGTCTGACAATTGATGCAACCGCCGATACCTCCATTACTAATTGCAAGCAGTCGTCCGCTCCATTGATCTAGGAGCCAGGCTTTGATCTGAACGGCACTAGACGCTGATGTTTGGACAGAGAGTACCACACCACATAACTGTGCTGTAATGTTCGCGGTAGCTTTGGGTCCACCACACGAAGCTACAGTTCCTGGGAGTTCAATTTGAGAATCATTGGAGTAATGAGAGGCTGAAATGACGGTAGCCTTTGGAAGAGAGAAAGCAGCCAGCTGGCACCTGATGCTAGCGCCTCGAACGAGAGCAGTAGCCGTATAAACGATCGCCAAGAGATATATGAAACCCATAGCTAGTATTGGGTTGGGGAGCTTGAAATACTTCACATATCTTCTCACCTGCTTCTTATACCAATTAATTAACCTCCGAGGTTCTTCGTGTAAACTAGAATTGCATTGTTGAGAAAGTCCGCTGCCGGTAGTTACCCCGCTCTCTTGTACAAATAGCCCTTAGTATGGCAAGTGATTTGGCCCATGGACCATAATTTTTCCGCTGTTCAGATTTTTTGACGTTGCGGAACCCACTAAGGTAGATCGTCATCCGTGGAAAAGTTTCTGCTGGCTTGTAGAGTGGGGCTTGGAGAATCCCTGCATTAGGCTCAGCTCGACATCTTTTGGTGATGGTAAATTGCTACCCTCTAAACTATTTTTACTTATATGTATTTTCACATTAACCTCTAGCTAGCTAGGGTTAAAAGACAAGCTTAGGCCGGAAACTGTAGAAAGGCAGTGGAAACCGTATTGACACGCAACCAAGCAGCATATCCCAAAGACGCTTTGATAGTCAAGCCAGTATCTAACGAGCTCGGAGGTCAGTTGAAAAGCAACTCAATCGTCCCTTTTCCCATGCGCCATCTTCAATCCCAGTTATCTTAGGCTTCTAATACCTTTTCATCCAGAGCTAGGGAAAAGATTGTCCCCGAAACTCCAATTCGGCCCTGCTGTATCTGCGACCGAGCCCAGTAGCGCGTCGCATGCTTGAAATAATTCGGCGACTTCAATGATTTTGACGATCCCAAACGAGCCAGAATGCGAATGCGCCTGACAGAGTCCGCCACAGAATCTAACCTCAAGTCGCACATTGTACTCGTTTTTATCGTACATCTCGCGGTCCCCGCTCTCAAACCCAATACACCCAGTACGAATCATCACCACTAATATCGATACACTTATTATCCACCTTGTGATAATTCCCGCTGGGACCCGGTTTGCAATACGGGTCCGGAAATGTGAGCACTATTAGTCCACGCGTTAGTCCTGCTATCAAATGAAAAGTCAACGATCGCCGTTTCTGTACAGCCCTCCTTCAACCACCAGATTTTCATGCCTATGTTATGCCCATCTGGAAATTCTCGGCAGTGGCCGTAGTGGTTGTTGACTGTGTCGCTATCGTCGAGTTGGCCTCCCGCGCAATGCCCGTCCTGAAATGTTCCGATGATTGCGGTGGTTCCTAGGTATTGTCTTGAGATCAGACGGCTAGCGGAGGACGTTCCTGCGAGAAGGGCGAGGAGGAGCGTAGGGGTGGAGAGATGCATGGCGCACGGTATTTCTCAAAATGGAGTCTAGGTATTGCAATAGGTGGAAGTTCGATTTTGATGAATGGCGATGATTAGATGGAGGGAAAGAGACAGTGGTGGAAACCTGAATGATGGGAGTGAGTAAGATGCAGCAAGGCCCTTATAGTATTAAGAAACCATTTGCATTTCTTGAGTAATTTCACATTTCACGACATCTTCAATTAAACACCCATTCCGACTCGCGCCAAATCTATTTTAATTATGGAGGTACCGGCGTTTTGGGTGGAGCTCGAGCGAATCCCAGTCGAGCGCAGCTGAACTCCCCAGCAGTCCGACTGACTAGACGTTCGGTGTCTCCGCTACGCACCGGTGACTTGGTATAGCTGCGAAATACATTGAATTAATTACGATGAGTAGTAATCAATCCGGTCGTGCGCTTGTGCTGTATTCCCCAATTGCTAATTAAGATTAGCACATGTCCTGCTGCTTGGCTAAGGCTGTGCAAGTAGTGTATGTGGCAGCGTGCGCTAGGACAACAATGGAGTGCCTCTATAGATATCGTTCTTGGCCTTGCATATCCTGGGACGAAAGCAAAGGCTAGGTCTTTCTTTCAACGTAGATTTAGTAAAGGAAGTGGACTTACGATTGCTCCATTTACTCCAGCGTGCACCTTGACGCTGCACTATAGTATTCCGCTCCCAACAACATCTCCAAAGACCCACCTAAAGCAGAAAACAATTGAACAATCGCGGGTGTATTAGGCCATGGCAGAAATTTATCACCAAGGACCTAGTATCATTCCAAACGAGTCAACGTGATCTCAAAACTGAGCTGACTCGTTTTGGATGACGAAATTCTCTTGCACTGCAGATATCCATTTCGCTCCTTGGCCAAGCGCAAACTTGAAAATGGCGTGAGGACGTAGAATATTGCAAATAATGTAACTCGTACCTGTAACACATGATCGGCCATCCTTATCTCCTTACTCTGCCAGTCTCACCATCATGAATTTTCGAAGCCTTCACAACAGACATCACAGTTATTCATCGCTACAGTTTTTTGTCTTAGTCCCCTTTCCAGCTCCACAACCTCCTTTTCCAGCCGCTAATTCCCAGCCCTTACCTGTCAATCTCCTCTGCGAGCTCAAGCGGAGATTCGAGGTCAATATTCGATAGATGGGCCCGAGTGTATATAGAAGGTGGCGATAATAAGTCTCGCATTGGAATAGCTACTGCTGAGTGTGCAGCAATATCATTACATTATATCCCCCATAATTTCTCATGTGCGCGGTTCACAATACCACGATTTCCACACATCAGCGACTTCAGATAAGAACACAGCATCCTAGCAACTTCCTGCCCTCACATCTTCACATCCTTCGAATCACTTTCCACGGTCTTCCCAGCTTCCCTCATGCTCTCCCTCTGAAAATGCGCCTCGACGTCCTTCTCCCCTTCTCCCCACCCCTTAAACCATCCCTCAAAATATTTATGATGTTTTCCAGCAGGGACCTCACGCTTCTCCAGCATCCCCTTCACCGGCCGCACATCCTCCAATCCATTCTCCTTCCTCAGCCTGGCCATTTTGTTCTGGTAGTCAGCCTTCTGTGCCTTGGACGCTGGATGATTCTCGCTCGCCGCGTGGGTGAGCGCGCTGTCCAGGACAGGAGTCTTATGGTCGAGGTACTAGATCAGAGAAGAAGACTAGAAGATTGCATCTGCGTAGCCCTCGGGCATGGCGCACCCCGGTGTTGAAGCCCGGCGCTCTGGAGCTGGAGACACCGAATACACAGGCCCTGACAGTGAAGCTAACTCTTCCGTGTTTGAGATTAGCGGGCTTCATACATCGAAGACAGAGACTATAGCACTTGGCGACGCCGGCGTCTTTAAGACACGGCGGCATGCCGCAGCCATCGCCCCTTCAGGCATAATAGTCGTCTGAGAGGCCGCCAGCACCCGGGTGGTCGTTCTGGATGGTCATGGTCGTGGTCGTGCAGGGCAAGGAAGAGGGGAATGAGGTGAGGGGCTCAGATGTTGGTATGCTCCGCCCGCTTATGCTATCTGCGGTGACCCAGTACCCGGTCGTGTTGCCACGTGATCGGGCTTTCACTCTGATTCCGCCACCGCCTTTTCGCGTCGAGGGGTCAGCACCCCAGAAGCAGCATCGGCCTATATTTCCAAGGTCACTCCTGACACCACCTATGTTTCGTTAAAGCCACTTTTCCAGAACTGAAGCGTCACTTAACAAGACGTTGTAGAGTAACGCAATCCCCCCACGGCCTATTCGCTGCTGCTCATATCGGTGAATAGTAAGTGAAGCTAGTAAATGCATTGGGGTATGAATAGGCCAAAGTAGATGCGCAGCGAGGCATCATGTATCGCGGAAACTTTTCAAACCCAATTTGGAACGAATCGGGGTTTGCACTCTTCCACGTAAACATCAGTAGTAGTTACATCGCGCGTACCTCGCCGTGTGAGTAGCCAAGACCAGATACTTTTCTTCTAAAGATCCTAACTTCCCCCTTACATCCTCCAGTCCGACACCACCGCCCCTATCCCGTTAACGCCAATCTAGCATCAAACTCCATCTACTCATCCCCGCTTCATTTCCGCATATTCTCGACCGGTAAATAAACATCAACTCCAATACTTCACAATGCTAATGGAATGAACCCGATGGATGAGTATGTTCTAGAGTTAGGCTCGCAGCTCTACACTACCAAATATTCTTGGTAACTATATCCTACCAACTCATCATCGTAATATAGTAGCCGACGACAGGAGCCATGTGGACTTATGTCAAGCCGCCAGATTCTCCCATAGCTTTTGTTGGAGATACAAACGATTCCCTCCGCGTATAAATCCATGTATCAGTCGATGAATGCAACCACCGACACCTGGTGATATCTCTCCCAGATCCTCTGGGATCGAGAGGGCTCTGCGCCTCACTTTTTCCATCCACGACACACCGAAAAACATGATATCCGGGCCCATTCCAACCTCATCAAAACAAAACCACACCAACTCCGAGTTCCGTTCCTACCTTCGATCCGAGGTATTCGGACGTTGGAACCCATGCGAAATATGTTTGCGCCGACGATGCATATGCAGGTGCGTGTCCTCACCGCAAGTAAAAAGAAGAAATTTCATCACTCCTCCATCTTCACATCCCCACCCGCATCCACCTCCCCCCTCAACCCTGGGGGTAACCTCTCCCTAATCGCCTCAAACGCAACCTGAGCCTGCCTCGCATCCATCCCCAACCCATTATTCATGAAAGTCTTCACACAAAGCCCATACGCAACCGCCTGCCACAAACTACTCCTACTCCCTTTCGCCACACTCCTCACCGCCCTCGCACTCTTAATGCCCTGTTCCCCCATCACATCCGCAAAAAACTTACTCGTCATATACGTCAGCGCCATAACCACAAACTGACCGTTTGCGTTTTGAACAGCGCGGGATGCGTTGACCGCGTTCGAGATGAGCGTTTTCTGACGGTTGATGGATTGCTCCTCGGTGACAAGGGCGCGGATGATTTTGAATGCGGCTTCGAAGTATTTGTTTGGGTGAGCGGCGCAGAGGGGCTCGAGTTGGCTGAAGAGGGTGCCTGTTAGGAAGTGTTCCGGGTGGGTGGGGTCGCGGATTATGAGGAGGCGGTTCATGGTTGCGAGGATGGCGAGATCGGTTGCGAAGTCTGTGTGGCTTGCGTTGGAGTCTGGTAGGGAGAAGAGAGGGGATTGGTAGGTGGTTAGGGCGTAGTTGAGGGCGCCGTGGCTTTGGTCGAGGATGCCGGAGAGGTAGGTCGACATTCGCGTGTAATTGTCGACGTTGTTCAATGGTGGCTGCATTTCTAGTTTGTGAAGGGATGCTAGAGTTGACTGGGCAGCAGCTCTGTCCTCGTGATGACATGCGATGATGCCAAGGGCAAATCTGACTTGCCAATCCAGATTCATCATCCACCTTCTCTGAGTGATGGCATCCTGGATCGACGATGGGTAGGAACGAGGACGTTGCAGAGCGTCTGAACAAATTAATACTAGAAAGTAGCCATCTGGGGAGTAGAGCATACCTGACGTCAGCTTCAATCCCTCCTGCAGATAGCTCACACCCTTGCTTTCCTGCAGAGAGGTCATGCCGCTAAGATAGTACGCCAAAATCTTTAGGTCGTTCTTTGGCAGCCAAGACAGTGTCAGCTCGTCCCTTCCATCATCTGCCTTCTTCAGGACACCCCCCGTATAGAGCGTCGTGTTGCCACCAAAACTCTTCTCAATAAGGACGGAAAAGACCCCATTGGCTGGCCCAGGCGTTTTGTCCACCTTCTGTTGCAACTCGGTCATTTTATCGGAGTTGGGTGCACCATGCTGCAGGCTGCACGCAATATCAATGCAGTCAACCAATGCTGCAATTGAACCAAGCTGCTTCACCGACGTCTGAAGTTGAAGACTTCGCGCAGCAGCTATAGCGCGCTGAGTATGTTCTAGATGATCGGGTCCAGAAGTGCGTAGATGAATCATCGCTTCTAGGGCAGAACATGTTACAAAGACTGCTCGGTCTCCGAGTCGATCTGCGTGATTTGCAATTGCATGCAGCTGCTGCAGGGCAGAAGCCGTTTCCGGACGGCCCGGTACTTGCAGCGCCAGAGAGACCTTTAGAAAGCGGAAGGCATATACCCAGCACGTGTGTTGGAATCTGGAAATGTCAAAACTTGCAAGCAGAAGAAAGGCGGCTACTTACGTCTCCGTCTCGGATATCGGTTGGTCTAGAGATTTTAGGGCTGCGCGATGATTGCTCTTGAACTGATAACGGGCTTGGAGATGCTGCATCGCGTACTTCAGGTCAGGCAGTCGACTCCTCTGACACAGAGCTATTCCCTTGATCAAGACGTCCTCAATCTCCACATCATTGTCCGTCTCTTCAACCAGCAGACTGGCATATCTGAGTCGTAGTTTCGCCTCCTCGCGTGGCTGCTGATTGTACTTTTTCAACACAGCTTCCATACAGCCAAGGCCAGTCGCCATAAGCTTGTAGTATTGCTGCTTCTCAGCCTCCCTGTTTATCATGGCCGCGATTGGGCCCATTCCCCGCGCTGCTTTAATATATTCGTCCGCCATCGACAGAAGCATAACGGAGAAGTCGGCGGGGAGGGGTTGTGCTGGTGGGGCATTCTGAGTTCTTGCAGGCGTTGGCGTTGATTGTGGCGTATGCTTCTTGATAACCACCTGGGGGTGTGGCCGCGACTGGGAGGAGGGATGGGGTAGTGAGGAGGGCCGGTGCTGGCTCGAAGGGGTCTGAGAGGAGGTACGGTTTTGAGGTGTCGCGTGCGGCTGCAGGGGAGCGCGGTGTTGGTTCGAGGAAGACACGCTGGGTGTCCGTTGCTGCTGCTGCTGCTGCTGCTGCTGCTGGTACTTCGGTGGGTTCTCCTGAAAGGACTGAGATCTCTGTACCGACTTCGACACCGGCGTCTGAGCTTGGCGCGCATTGGGCGAATCTCTACTCATGACTCCTGCGCTGGAAACCCTCTGAACCGGCCGCTGCACAGAGACCTGCACTTGTCGAATTCGCGGTTGGCTCATCTGGGGTAGGCCGCCTGGGTTCCTCGAAGGAATTACGACCTGAGGCTGCCCAACCCGTTGCTGCACTCGGTTTGGGTCCTGCATTGGCGCATACTGGCTCGCGCGAGGGGTGATAACCACGCGGGGGTGATTCGATGCCGGTTGCGACTGAGGGAATGGTTGCGCCATTGGCTGCGGGGGATATTGGGGCATGTAGCCATTGGCGGGATAGCTATTGGGAGGCGGTACGGGGGGAGGATATTGGCCGTTCGGAGGGCCTTGGGGAGGCCACTGGTACCGCGGGTCCATGGTAGGTTTGATAGGGAGCGGAAATATCGCCGGGTCAAGTTTTCAGGGCCAGCGCATGGTGGGCGGTGAATGTGTTGAGTGAAGAGTGCTCGTCCAGCGTTCCGACGATGTCAGGGTGGCGTTCACGCGACGCGCTTCTGCGGGTATCGCGTCTATTCCGGCCAATCGACGAGTAGTGGGGGCGAACCGAGGCATCAGAGCTCGACGCAACTGCTTGTCTTAACTTGCACCCAATCCACTTTTCCTCTGACTGCCTTGATGTACGGATAGATTCCTTTGAAAAAATTGAACCCTGTCCTTCAAGTTACATTCAACACATCAGATTCGCCTATTCTGTGCTATATCCTATCCCATTCCATCATCATATCCAGACCTTACCAGCAGCCATGTCCTGGCTCCTAGGCCACGGCAAGACATTCTACACCCACCACTCATCTCCCATCTCCCTAACCACAACCTCCGGCTCCCAAATCACCCTCTCCGAACTCTCCAAATTCGCCATCCCCCCCTGCAGACTAAACCCCCTCCTCTTCAACGGACACCTCCAAACCTTCTGGACCGCCGTCAAAGACGCCGGACCCACCATCCACTACAAGCGCCAATACTTCCAAAGCATACACACCGTCTACCCCGGCCAATTCGCCATCGATTTCGTAGTCCCAGAGTCCAGTCTCCCAGACCCGGAGCTCCCGGAACGCACGACGTACTATTCGGAGAAAGAGTTTGAGAGTCTTGGCGCGCAGGATGAGACGCCCATGCTGATATGCTTACATGGCTTGACGGGCGGTTCTCACGAAGTTTATTTAAGACAAGTTATTGCGCCGCTTTTGGATGCGGGGTGGGCGGCTTGCGTTGTGAATTCGAGGGGGTGTGCGGGAACCAAGATCACGAGTCCCGAGCTGTATAATGCGCGCTCGACGTGGGATGTTCGGCAGTCGGTGAAGTGGCTGAGGGAGACTTTTCCAAACCGGCCGCTATTTGCTGTTGGATTCTCGCTGGGCGCGAACGTTCTGACGAATTATGTGGCCGAAGAGGGTGTAAAGTGTGAACTTAAGGCTGCGGTTGTCTGCTCGAATCCGTGGGACCTGGAAGTGTGTAATCTGGCGCTGAAGAGGTCGTATATTGGGCGCGAGGTATATTCGAAGACGATGGGACAGAACATGAAGAATCTGTACGAGACGCACAAGGAGCAGATATTGAAGAATCCGAAGATCGACCCGGAACGAGTCATGGCATGCAAGTACTTGTTCGAGTTCGACAGGTGAGTTTGTGCACGCAATGCATAGATTCGTACTAATGGCTGGATAATAGGGTTATACAAGCTCCTACGTGGGGATACCCGACTGAAGGGGCTTACTATCGAGATGCTCAATCCTGCGATGCAGTGACTGCCATCAAGATCCCATTCTTGGCAATAAACGCTGAAGATGACCCTGTAAGCCGCATTCCGATCTTCAACCAATCGCGAATATACCCTTGACGTATATAGATATCCTCTATCGAAGCCATTCCGTTCGAAGAGTTCAAGCAGAACCCGTACACCGTCCTTTGCACCACCAACTGGGGCGGTCACTTGAGTTGGTTCCAAATTGGGGGAAACAGGTGGTTTGCTACGGCGGTTGCAGAGTTTCTGAAGAAGCTGCAGAACGATGTCGATCTCAAGGCACCCAGAGAAGGCTTGCAATCGAACGGAAGTGTGGTGCCGACGCAAAAATATCCGACATGGAACCCGTCACATAGACGGTTGATTCTTCCCTCGTGATCAGATGGTATTCCAGACTCTTGTATATATAGACCGTAAACTCCCGACCGGGTATAGACTCGCAGCAATTGCATAGACATGCTCAACCAAAGGACACTTTCTTCTTCTTCGGGTTCGGCGCGGCGGATGTCTGGCCGTCCACATCTAGCTTGTCGGGGTCGATGGTGTGCCTGCCCTTGCGCTTCTTCTTCAGCTTTTGCTTTACATCCTCCTACTTGACATTAGCATGCGCCGTGCGACAACAACGACGTGGACTTACAAAAGACGCCTTCTTGTCCTCACTCCGCTTCGCAGCCTCCGCGCGCTTAGCCTCCCGCACCTCCTCCAACTGTCTCGCCCTCATAATCTTGCTCTCAATATGGCCTTCCTTCTCCGCATTTACCACGCTCATAATCGCCAGCATACCCTCTGCATCATCCACGAACACCTTGCCCTTCTTCTGACCATGCGGTTTCGCGATTCCGGCAGGAATAATCCCATTCAGCTTTGGAATATTGAGCTCCGTTTCCGAATACACGCGCCTCTTCTTCTTCCTCGGATCCGACGGTTTCGACTTCGTTTTCTGCGCACCGCCCGGTTTCGCAAGCGCAAGACCTTTCTGCTTCCGTTTCGAGATGCCCGTTGGAGCTGATCCGGCGGATTTCGATGGTTTCGACGGCTTTCCTCCTTTTTTGGATGATGCGCCCTGGTTTCCTTTCCCCTTGGAAGGCTTTGACGACTTCGTGGGCGCCATTGTGAAGTTCGACGAGTGTGGGGAAAAAGTCGAGGCCGTCCGAACTTTTTCGAAGCTTGGACATGATTGCAGGTGCTGGTGCAGTCGGGAGTTTGAAACGCCGAGGTCTTGGCGGAGGACCCGACCTGACGACACCCCAGCCCAGCCTCGCAGCGCGGCTGCGGACGACTCCAGCATCACCGACTCGCAGCTCCACAGCTCCACAGCTCGACGACCGCACCCCCAGCTCCCCTTTTTCTTTGCAATCTATATTCGAGGAAATGATCATGTCCTCCCACCGCCTCTTCCGCTTCCCCAAGCCCGCCTGGCTCAACAGCGCCAACACCCGTACCTTCGGCGTCTACGCCGCTGGCGCCCTCGTAGGCACCCTTCCCCTCTCTCCCTTTCTCTCCTCTAACTAAACCCCAACCTCCAGTTCTCGCTCGGCTTCTACATCCTAATCGACTGCGCCGTCTTCTCCAAGTCCGCGCTCAACCCCTCGGACCCGCCCGTGCACATCACCTTCGTAGACTGGATCCCGGGCATCTGCTCCGCGCTCGGCATGCTGGTCATCAACTCCATCGACAAGTCTCGGCTGTCCGCAGACTCGTTTTCGTATTCTGGGAACGGGGTTGCGTGGAAAGCGCGCTTGGTACTGTTTTTGGGGTTTGCGCTGTTGGCGGGTGGCTTAGCGGGCAGTGTGGTGATATTGGTGTTGAAGTATATTGTGCCTGAGTATGTGTGGCCGACGATTTGGATGGGGGTTGGAAATGTGGTGGCGAATGGGTTGGTTATGCTTAGGTGAGTTGATGAAGCTCGATGGGGGGATGAGGGGGTGTTGGATACAATTGCTGACTTAATTCTAGTTCTGCTGTACTCTGGGTGGCGCAGAATATGGAGGATGAGTATACTTACAACCTTGCCCTCTGAGAGGGCGACGAGGAAATGGAGGGAGAGAAAGTCAAGGCCGGAGCTGCAGTGTGGCGCAGCACGTGAGCGTGTAGTATACCTCGGTTTTCAGATCACACGTCTTTGTATTGAGGTCTAGTGGTACTGTGCGGTTAGCTACTGGAGTAGTGGATAGTTGGTTATATCTATATCTGAGCATTCATTCATCACCAACAAGCACAAGATGTAACGGCTGAACATAGTGATATATCTCCAAGGAAACCATGCGATATAGACGACATGTTCGTACAAGAACGCCACCCAAGGATACTTCCATACAACCAGAGCCTGTGATAACAACACACAGGCTTGTCCAGACCAAGCCAGTGCTCCCTCCATCGGTTCCCAGCCCCAAACCAACCCTGCGACGGGGACATATCTGCATCCTCTACATATCTGCACTCATTCCTCCCCGCCCCGTGTCTGTCAGAATTCTTGCTCCTCCTGGAAGAAGAGCGTAAAGCTCATAATGGTGGCATATATCAGTAGTCCGCCGACAACCGACATGACCATAGCTCCACCCGCGATCTGCGCCGAGTGGTACAATAACGCAGGAAGTGCTATAACACAGTTAGCGCTATCTCCTCAGTGCAGACCCGCATGTCCATCTTCCCAGCGGGAATGGATAGCTCGACTGCCTCCAGCTGAACCGCGGGGTTGCGTCGCACTTACCAACACCCATGACGACAAAGAAGCCAGTCAAGAATCTCCCGAAATCGATTACCCCCGACCCAGCAGACTCCATGAAGTCGTCCGGGTTTGCGGCGCGGCCGCAGATCCAGTTTGGCAGTGGCGCAATCACGTAGGTAGCGACGACCAGCATGGTGAGGTAGTTGTGGTAGAGGGCGGAGGAGAGGATCACGAGCAGAAAGCCGATCGCTAGCACCTAAAGAGGATGTGAGTATTACTTTCATCGTGGGAATACGGCCGCGAAAGCGCTGGACGTACGAAGGAGAGCGCAATGATGGTCTTTAGACCGGCCATGGCTGCTGCTGCTGTTGCTGAGAGCCTGGAGGACCTGCGGGGTTGCGGATATGCGAGGGGCGCTGGGAGAGCTGGGAGAGCTGGGAGATGTTCCGGACTTGGTTGGGAGATGCGTGGAGAGATTGTCGACCGTGGCTGCGAGGTTGCCGGGAGTGAATGTGGTGAGGGTGAGGTTGCGTAGCGCCCGTGAGGCTGGGTATGATCCCTGTTGCTGCGGCTTGGCGTTGGAGCTCGCTGGGAGCTTCCGTTACGAATACTGCTGAGCTGCCTTGGGCGGTCGTACCCACCACACTTTCAACGCCTCACAACTCTAAGAGCTCCCACCCAACGCAAACCCTCAACTCCCACACAGCACAAGCGCTCAAATCCCCACACATCGCGCACACGGTCTTCCATCTAAACTCTCTGCCCCCGCCATCGGCGACCTCCACACTTCACCTTCACCATGTTCAGAAACAACTACGACAACGACTCGGTGACGTTGTAAGTACACTAGCTACGTTTTCATTTGCACCTGCTAAGCATTCCAGCTCACCTCAAGGCCGCATCTTCCAAGTCGAATACGCATCAGAGGCCGTGAAGCAGGGCTCAGTCGTCGTGGGCGTCGTTAGCAAGACACACGCCGTGCTGGCCGCAATCAAGGTCCGCTCCAATCCCCACCCCAAGTCCAACCACTAAGCTTACAAACCCCACAGCGCAATGCTGAAGAGCTCTCATCCTACCAGAAGAAGATCATCCCGATAGACAGCCACTATGGTATCGCCCTTGCCGGCCTCGCCTCCGACGCCCGCGTCCTCTCCAACTTCATGAAGCAGCAATCGCTGGCCTCCCGCCTGACGTACGACCGCGCGATCCCGCTCTCCGAAATCACGCTGCGCATCGCCGACCGCGCCCAGACGAACACGCAGCAGTACGGCAAGCGGCCCTATGGCGTCGGGCTGCTGATTGCGGGTGTGGACAGCAAGGGCCCGCACCTGTTCGAGTTCCAGCCCAGCGGCGTTACGCAGGAGATGGTTGCGTGTGGGATTGGTGCTCGGAGTCAGATGGCGAGAACCTATCTGGAACGCCATCTAGAATCGTTTGAGGACTGTGGACGTGAAGAGCTTATCAAGCATGCGTTGAGGGCCCTCAAGGAGAGCCTCAGCCAGGACAAGGAATTGACGGTGGACAATACCAGTGTTGGCGTAGGTGGCATTGGGGAGAACTTCGCGCTCTACGAGGGGCAGGATATCGCCGGGTGGTTGGATGCCACGTTCGAGAATCGGGAAGGCGGGACGAGGAAGGTGGGGATGCTATGGAGACGGACTCATGAGCGCGAGAGGTTAGAGTGGGCTGAAGGCTGATTCATCTTCTCTCTGGAGAGCTGGTACGGGCTGCTTGCCTGTACATCGATAGAAGTAGTTCT
This sequence comes from Clohesyomyces aquaticus, assembly GCA_002105025.1. Taxonomy (NCBI): domain Eukaryota; kingdom Fungi; phylum Ascomycota; class Dothideomycetes; order Pleosporales; family Lindgomycetaceae; genus Clohesyomyces; species Clohesyomyces aquaticus. The sequence continues at coordinate 204,672 of MCFA01000025.1, forward strand.
AGCATGAATCTGGAATGAAACATGCAACAATATCTGCCACTAACTTTACAACTTGTTCCCGTTGATCTGACTAGACACATACGGTAACTATAAACTATTTAGAAGATTGTTAAAGTGATATAGATAGAATTCAGATCATGGCCTCTGCATCAAATTACTTATGATATTAGCAATCTGGCCATCATTTGCTCAAGAAATACTAACTGCTTCGGATGCTGCCCGCCGCGCAAGTCACGTGCCCGGCATTTTCCAAGCCACCCGAAATCCTCGGCGATCTTCAAGCTCAACACCTCAACCTACCTCTCGCGCCCACGCACTCCTCTCCAAACCTCCAACCAACGTCCAACCATCACAATGGCATTTGCCTGGAAAGCCGCCGGTCTCACGTACCTATCCCCGCTCCCATGTCCCCGGAACCATGGCAATTGACCCGTTGACAGCTACAACCGCTACCTCGCAGTCGCATCCCGCGTCGTGCGCCGCTCGCTCAAGGAGGAAAAGCGCATCGCTGCGGAACGGAGGGGCGAAATGGATCTCAGGTTTGCGAAGTGGCAGGTGAGCGATTTGGTTGAGTGATGGGACGGAATGAGGGCTGATGCAGAACAGAATGGAAAGCAGGGCGAGGTCAAGCAATTGAGCACGGCGAATGAGGCTGCGATGGCAGAGCATGCTTCGGGATCTAGCTCATAAACGTGTGCATCGCTGAGGTGAGGGGTCTGATGCGTGGAATGGCGGCGGAGAGAGGCGGGCTGCGGGTGGAGGGATAGACGGCATCTGTATATTCTGTACGCTATCGGAAGGCGCGCGAAAGGCTGCGAGCAAAAACTCCTCGAATGCAATGCACGGCAAACTTTGACATGAATCGTTTTCTAACTATTTGTGACTGCGTGTGTGCATCGTGATATTGCGGCTCCCTTGACTTTTGTCCTCGTCCGGCCGGCGAGGCTGCGAACTTGACTTGACGGGTTGGTCGCAACCGCTGCACGCCCGCAAGCAACAGCTCGGCTGGCTCAAACTCTTCCCGCAAAGGCATACCACCCCGATCAAGTCAACACAACATGGCCGAGAACCATGCCGCTGCATCGGGAAGCGCTGCAGACGCCATTATAAACCTCGACGGATCAAGTTCGTTGTTCCTTGCTGGAAACTCCATGGAAGGAAAATGCTGACGGATTTTCCGTAGCCTCATCAAAGGATGGCACGAGCTCCGATACACGGCCACTCCCGGTCGGCTTGCCGTTGAGACAGGCGCTTCATCATCCCGCGCCACAGCCAAAGTATCACGATATTACGGAGAAGTTTGAAAGGGCTTGTAGTGGTGGGTTCGTCCCTATTTACCTTTGTTGATGTGGTCTTCTTGCGTTATGTCGATTTCTACTTTTCCAAGTCAGCAGGCTCCCGTAGCATTGTCTTACTCTCCCCTCATGAAAAAATATCTACAGGACTGATATTTCCATAGCTCTCAATGTCGGCCAACTCGTCAAAGATGAGTACTTTACGCTTTTCGAGTCCATCGGCGCTCTCGAGGTAAACAGCTTTCGGTCACCATTCGTCGCTCGCTATGGAATCTAATCTCAAGTCCTAGATCATGGATCCGAAAATGGACAGTGGATTTCTCCAGCCTGGCGAAACCCTAGAAGATGACTACGACACTCTGGCACCCCTTCTCCCGGAAGAAGTGATCGGCATCATGGATCAGCTACTGTGCTACGAAATGGCTTGGCATACGGGTTACCCCCTCTCCCAGACGCTGTTCACGTCGATGTATATCGACAAGTTACTCTGGCCGGAACCACATACATTCGAGCAAGCACAGTTTTATCGTGGCGGGCTGCCTGAGGAGAGAAAACTGGATGTTATGCTGGAAGTGCTCAGAGCTTACTGTCTTGCTTTGATCAAGTGCTGTGATTTTGTCATTGCGAAGATTACGGGGCGGGACTATTTTGAGGAGGAGGACTTTTGTACACATACCTATAATCGGGTATTGTTTGTGAACACGCCGATGGATGTGTTCTTGAGGGAGTTGGATGCTGCAATGGAGGGCTTAGAGGAGTGAGTATCAGTGCATTTATATCATCAGATCAATGTATTGACTCTAGCAGCATCGAATTTTCCATAGATCAGGCACTTCGGAAAGCTCTAGTATCCCGTCTCAACTTCAGAAAACACTTCCTCACAGCTCTCGACCTCGACTGCCCCCTCGACCACCTCGAAAAGTACTGGCCACCCATATCCTCAACCCTCACACCCATCAACACTACGCACCAACTCGGCAAACCCGTCCCAGGTGCCTTCAGCACAAAACTCCAACGTCGTCTCGCCAGCACCGTCCCACCCCGTCCCATCGTCGAACTCTCCTTCCCAGATGCCTTCTCCAACCTCAAACAACTCTGCCTCGACTGCTCTGAAGCCACCCGCTTCACAACCCTTCCTCCGGATCCCCTAGAATACCAATCCTTCCTCTGGGCCTACGCATCCCGCTCTCCACCACCCCTCCCCTACTCACGCTCCTATCTCGCATCCCTCCTCTTCCACCCCACAACCCTCAACGCCTCAACCTCCTTTCCGCTCTCCGACCTCCACACTATCCTTCTCCCCGCCTCCCCCCTAATCGACCCCACGAACTGGACTCTCTCCCCACCCCTCAACCCCATGCTCCCAAAACCGCCACGCATCCAATTCGCGCTCCTGATCGATGAATTCATCGACCGCGTCGGCGCGCCCTATCTCGAGTTCTGGACCGCGCTGGGGCAGAATCGATGTCGTCTTCGGCGGATGCTCGGACACGTGATACTTGCGTGGGACCAACTGCAATCCGACGCTGGGCTCGTGGACGAGGATATCCACCGCGCGGCCTCGGAGCTCGGGATCAGAGACGAGATTATCGAGTTTCCCTTGAGTAGCTGGACGTACGCGAAGAAACTGTGGATGGTGGAGAAAATGGTGTTACTGGGCTTCGAACAGGATATCTATTTGCCGGATGAATACGCAGCGCAGTACTCGTTCCTCAGCTCCATCTCCGCTAGGCGACGCACCGTGCTCTCCAACCTCACCACTCATCTGGAAACTCGCCATCGGGCGTTCCTGGCAAGCGCGCCGCCAGACTTGCAAAGTGCACACGAAGTCGAAGAAAGCATCCAGCATGTCCAGAGTCTGCTTGCAGACGCAACAGGCATCTCGGCGCTCGCGGACGCACTGAGTAGGTTTTATACTCTGGCGCTGTATCTACGTCTCTTGCCCTCGCCAACTCGGCCTTTCTCGACGGAAACGCTGCGCTATGAACTCAGGATGAAACCGTTCTTGACACTGCAACCGCCCGAGGTGCTCCCCTTTGACGAGTTCATGGCTGTTGTGCGCCCGTTCGGTCCGTTCGAGAATCTAGACCCCGGATTCTGGGACGCGGTTAGTAGGCCGGAGGTTCGGGTTTGGGGGGAGATGGAGAAGAGCGTTAAGACGGCGAAGGAGGCGTTTGCGAAGGTGAAGAGGTTGGGGGCAAAGGCGGCGAGGGCGGAGGGCGTGGAGAAACATTGGGCGAAGGAGGTTCAGGGGGCGTTGGCGAGTTGCGTGGCGTTGGGGGTTGCGGTTGCGGGGGTGAGGAGTGCGGCGAAAGGGGTGAAGAAGGGGGATGAGTTGGGGGTTAGGGTCGAGGTGCCGGTGATGGGGAGTGGGAAGAGATATGCTGAGGGGTGGGTTGTGGGGAGGGTGGGGAAGAAGTAGACGTGGTGGTTGGGTTTGGGTTGGTTTGTTGGTCGGCTGGGCTGGACTGGGATGGGATAGGATGGGAGGCTTGGGAATATATGGATAGATAGCTAGATAGATAGAGGGACAGGGTAGCATACCTGACGTGGCATTTGGCGAGGAATTGGGGAAATGGAGAAGGAGTTTGTGCAGATAGACCGATATTCTTGGGACCGTGTGCTGGCGGGTGCTTTAATAAATTTCCATCATAACTCCACACTCTTACACCTATCCCTTTCGACCTAAGAAGGTATCTCCAGGTCACCGAGCCTGGGGTATCTGGGTATCTCATAGCCAGCCAGCCGTCCGTAACCGTGTATATCCATGAACGCCAGATCCGTCCCATTATCATCGCCATCCCGTTCCCATCAATCTCAGCAGTACGCCAGATCTACACGGTTCTCCGCCATCCATCTAATATCTCTTGTTCTCCTCTCCCCTCCTCATTCATCCAATCCAATCCCCTATCCCTTAAACTTCCTCAAACAATTCTCCCTAACCTTCCTCACACTCCTCGCCGTGATTCCACGCTCACCAGACTGCTTCGACGCGATACTCGCTTCCTTGACAAGTCTATTTGCACTATCAGCACACACCCAAATCCACAAATTACCCCTAATGCCCACCCATTTCCTCCTCCCTCTCCTTCGTTCTCTCTGAGGGGAAGGTCGGGTTATCTTACTCCATCAAAAACAGCTCATAGTTCAGGAAGATCTGGTCCACCACGTCAGCTACGATCCCAATCATTCTTCCAATCAATTGGGTTCAGATTGAGCGTACCAGGATATCCACATTCTTGCTCAATGGCCGGTCGTCTGCGTGCGCTTTTACGATCTTTTTGACTGTGTTGCGGGGGTAGAGGGATGTTGGCGCCATTGTGGAGACGAGATCTGGATTCGTAGATGGAAAGTTGGGGAGATCGGCGTGGTTTGCGCGTGTAGGTGTATTGGTAGATGAGGATGGAGCGTGAAGTTTGGTGGTCGATGCCCGGGGTTGCCCGAATGGGTTATCTGGTCAACATTCGAGATGCGGGCAATGTTGTTCTTACGGTGCAGACTGGCGAAGCATTGGCCCGTGCGTCAACCACGAAGTCACGTGCTGCCTTCGGCCAATCAGTTTCGCGGTGAACATACTTATTCATCATGTGCTCGAGGAGGTAACGCAAACGGGAAAAATCTTGATATAAGACACTTTCTATCTGATCTGATCCTATCACAGAGTAATGGTACACATCCATGCCTTTCTGCCACCAAGCAACGAAATTTTACTATTCGTCTGCAACCAACTAAACGTGCTGTATTTACACCTTGAGACCCATGTCCTCCGCATACGGTAGCAAGAAGAGGTCGCCGACCGCTGATACTGAAGCCTTGTTGTCGAGTAATGATTTAGCGGCCTAAGAATGATGTTAGCAAATAGCAAATGGCGAGTATGTTAATGATTCTTTCGTATGGCTTACCTCCTTGACCTTTGCATCCGTCACGCCATCAATCGCCTTTGCGACCTCATCCATCTGGTACGCCTTGCTGCCGTGCACCAGACCCGAACCGGTGAGCTCCAGACCGTGAAGGATATCTTGACCACGTTCTAGCTCAGCGAACTTGGCGGCGGCCTTTGCTTTTTGAATCTGCTCCTTGGTGATCTCGCCCGCGGCAACCTTCTTGATGGTGGCCACGGCGGCCATCGCAGTCTTCCCAACGTTCGCGGCGGAGCCGGTGATGGTGGTGTAAATCAGACCGGCGTCAGAGTAGCTGGCGCTAGTTGTCTTGACGTGGGTTGAGGGAGTGGCAGCGGCCGAGGCAAGCAGGGAGAAACCGGGGGACCATTTGATGCTGGACTGTCCGCCGAGCAGGGAACCAAGGACGGCCAGCTCGGGCTTGTAGTGTTTACCAGTGAAGGCGCTTGAACCTGGGAAGGCGAGGACCATTGCGTTTCCTCCATCGTGGGCAATACGCTCCTCTCCACCAAAGTACTTCGATGCCTCGCCGCCTGGAATGTAGCCCTCAAATGACGCAGGCGTATCGTTGAAGAACTGATCCACCCATTTTGAGAGGTCCGCGTTCTCCGCACCATTGGCGACTACGGCAAAGTTAGGCTTCGCAAATGCGTATTGTGCGTAGCCCGCAATGGTCTCCGGGCTGAGATATTTAGTATAGGGCGTTATCGACGAGGATGCAGTAGGAGTGCCGAGGCCACGGTGGAAGGCAAGGCTGTGGGCGGAGTTGATGGCCATATCCAGAGGGCTGGCGAGGAACTTCTTGTGGGCCATGTGGATGAGGGGGACGACTTCCTCATTGTAGGCCCAGGCTAGAATCGTCAGTCATTTGTTCGGCCAATTCCAACACAGCGTTACGTACGGGTGTACTTGGTCGAAGAAGCTACCTCTCCAAGCAGCTCGACAAAGTACGGCAGGTCATCGCGGAGGAACTTGGCTTCGAGCACAAGATTCTCGCGGGTGTGGTAGGCCTTCAATTCGGCTCCCAGGAGCTCGGATTCGCGGACAATGCGCAATGTGGACCTCCGGTCGGTGCTCTGCACGCCAATTGAGTGTCAGCCAAGCTCCTCTACGCAGCATTGCGGTTCAATGGCATACCCGGAAAGCAAAGTTGGCGAGGCCCTCGGTCAGGCCAGGAAGCGGCTGGAAGCGTGTGCCGGCCTTGGACACGAGAGCGAGCGTTGTCGTGGGCCCGGTGAAGTCTCTGCTGGCGAACCTGACGCCCTTGGCCTCGCCTGCCTGGTACTGGAAGGATCCTGAAGCTGGGGCAGCGAGTCCTCGGCGCTGGACCGGGTGGGCGGCTTGTCGTCGGACAGCACGCTGCGCGCCCCGGCAGACGGTCGATCGGGGAAACATGGTATCGCGGGCGCAGTGCTGCGGAGCGGCGAGCGGTGGGTGGAGGGCAATGGATGGGGGTGGGACTGTGAGATGGGGTGAATTGTGCCTCCTCTACTGATGGCCCATCATGCGCGATCTTCTCCGGGCTGACTAACCGCGGCCGGCCAATCGTCGGCTAGCGCGCCCCGCCAGATTTCCGCCTCGATTATTGGCCTGTGCCCAGGTGAGCTGCATGGCTGCGAATTTGTCCGCCGTCTCAATTGTGCTCCTGCACTCACCACGCACGCCCATTCCGCCTTCTCCATGTCGCTGCGGCAGGAGCATCGCTGCCCCCAGTTATAGCCTCTGCACGTCTTCTACCATGCCTCCGCTCCAGCGCGACCCTCCCGTAAGCTGCTCGTTCGCGTCCAGTGGCATGAATCACAGCTAACGCCGCCCCCCAGATTCTCCAGGAGCTCTGCACGCTGCTCGTCAACGACCAATATGGCGAACTCGCTTCGGTACGTGGCCGGCATCTGTTTCGGGGGTGCTTCCTTGAAAACATCCGTCCCCACCCGCGACTTCCGCATTCCCCAGTGAATGTTCAAGTCTGACTCGTGGCTAGAAAGTCTTCTCCGTCCTCTGTCGCACCGGCCGCACCACCCTCGCCGGCGTCGTCCGCGCTTCGTACCTGAACGGAAAACAGATCAAGCATGGTCTTGTCTCCCTCATTCAGCAGCATCTCATCTTCCATTACGCCGCCGATCCCCGCGTTACGTACTATGAAATCGACTGGCAGCAGGCCTATTCACTCCTCCGCTATGGCCGGATGGCATCCATGATCGAAAGTCGATATGGGCCCAAAGTGGCCAATATACTCCTCAACCTTGTCACGTATGGTCACGCGAGAATAGAGGACTTGAACAACGCCTACTTTCCGCCTCCCGAGTCTAACAACGGCGATGAATCAGACGACGGACAGGTGAACGGCAAAACTTCGGCCAAGGGAAAGGGCAACGGCATTAATGGATCTGCAAAGATCAATGGAGTCAACGGTACTTCTAAAGAACTCCCAGATGAGTTGCAGGACGATGAATCGCATGTCAAGCTCCTCGCCAATGGCGACGCCCATGCAACCAATGGACACGCACATGCTGCCAATGGCGACGCTCCTCCAACCAACGGCGACGCGCCTCTGGCCAATGGCGATGGGCCCCTCGCGAACGGCGACGGTGATGTGGGTGGAGAAGTCAAGGAAGCGACCAACGCCAAAGGACCTACTAGCAAGGGTAAGGGCAAGATCGCCAAAGGAAAGGAGATCGCGATCGAGGTCGAGCCTGAACACGAGGTCAGCGATGCTGAGGAGAGCGAGAACAACATTCGCTCTATACCGGAGCTTCATGACCTGATCTACCTTTTGATACTAAACGGCTGGATCGTCCCGGTACAGCCGAACCACTACCTATCCCCAGGTGATATTCACGAGATTGCACTACAAGAAATCCTCGACGGACAGCACCAAGGCCAGATGCCTACAGGTACCAAGGACAAGGAAGCGCTCGTAGGGTCTGTCGCCGCCCGTAAGCGGCTCATTCGCGAGGAATCTCTAGCCATGGAGACCCCGAAAACACGCAAACGAAAGCGTGAGGACCGCGAGCTTGACCGGCCCAGCAAGCGCTTGAGGATCATGGGAGTGGAGAAATGGAGCAGCTCGAAGAATTCGAACTATCAGGATCGGGACACCGTTCCTGAGCTTGACGTGGGCAGAGCTTCCCTCGCCCATGGATTATTGCTGACTTTTCGTAGTTGAATCTTGTTGTTCGTGTAAACATGGAAAAGCTCTCTGTCGCCATGCGTACCGAGCATCTCGTCCGGCTTGTAGAGAGACGTCTTTGCAGGGTTACCGCAAGAATATACGAGGCGATGCTTTGGGCCCTGGAGTTCAACCAGCAACGTTGCTACGAGCCCTGGCCAGAACCCCCCGCTCCCCCGGAACCAGGAATAGCCGCATATGTCGACCCCGGTCTACTCATCACTGCGAAAGACATTATGAAAGTCCTTCCCCGGAATCTGGATCTCTGCGAGGGAATCGACCCTGATTTCATTGTCAAGTTGATCCCAGGCCACAGAGTCACGAGCAAAGGTTTCATTGAACCACCGATCAATCTTTATGATTTGTCGATCAAAGAAAAGCTGGAATTGATAGAGAAGCACATCTGGCAGCTCTCCTTCGATCCCTTCAACTTTGTCACCTGGCACTCGAAACGGACCGGACAATGCGCCGAATGGCACATCGAGTACGATAAGATTGCGAGGATCATGATTCAAAACGAGGTTGACAACACAGTCGCAAAGAAGACGGACGTGCTGGGTGTCAAATTGGTCCGAGCACTCAAGAAAAAGGGCCGATGTGACGAGCTGGAGATGTGCGAGGCGATGATGATGAATTCGAACGATATCCGCCCGCTCGTCTGCGACCTGGCCATGAAAGGCATCGTCCAGACGCAGGAGATCCCCAAGGTGGATCGCAGAGAAGCAAAACTCTCATGGCATTTAGCGTGGTTCGACCTTCAACGGACCCGCGAGAAACTGCTGCATGATACATACAAGGGCATGGTTCGTCTGATGCAGCGCTTGAACTATGAGAAGGAGAGGGTGAAGGACCTGCTAGCGAAGGCGGAACGATCGGATGTCGTCGGCAATGAGGACAAGTATCTCAGCCCTGGTGAACGAGAAGCCTTGCAGAAGTTTCAGAAGGTGGAAGAGGCGCTGTGGGTGCAGTTAGGCCGGGAAGACGAGCTCGTTGCCGTGCTGCGAGACTTCACAGGTCCGTTTGTTAGTGTTTGAGGAAGGATTCGTGACGAAGAGAAATTTCAAGGTACGATGACGAACAGCGTCCTGGGCCAAACCGGGCCGGGGCAATAGGCTAAAGGTTCATGGGAGACGCTGTTGGTGAAGAGATGGAAGTCGGCGTTTTGAGAAAGTATTTGGGATTGCATAGTTAGCTGGTGAAATACCCCTGCATAGGTTGGAGTTGGATCGATCGGATCTGTATTTGCTAGCCATCTGCATATATAGCGAGTTATGTAGTAGTTTTAGGTACCTTCTTCATAAGTTTCGAGGTACGTGAATTACATTAGCATTCACTGGAACATCAGGTCCAAAAACACTTCGCATCTCGTGCGCATTTGTCCCCTTATCTTCCGGGCCTCGGTCTTAGTAAAACAAAAGACAGATTAGACATGTACTCTCGAGTAATTGCACTGGAAATTCGTGCCTTAAAGTTTCTGTGAACTCCTCGTGATGACCGTTCATGACCTGTGCTCTTCTTTACTCGCTAGTGGGTTTTCCGCTGCCATTGTGAGCTGATGGGCGTTCTAATTGGTAATCATCATCACCGAAGGCCGTCTAACCTTCACGTAGTCCTTAGACTGGCAAGCGCCTCTTTCTGTGAGGGATGTGTATGTAAAGCCCTGCCCCAAATCTCGAATCTCAACACTTCACTGCCTCTTCTTCTACTCTACGCAGGTGGGCAGAACTAAAACAGCAACAATGGTCTTTGATGTTCCTCTCTACTTTGGGTTCCGTGGCTTCATTAACATGGGGACTGAGCTACTTTATTTGGTTCCTGGGTTTGTTTCTTGCTTCGGTGGACTAAATGTCCGCCGTGGAATGGCGTGACTTGTTTGTGGTGGTGGTCATCATCATCTTTGCAGTATTGTGGTGAATGGGGGACTTTGTTACGTGTGCAAGACTTTTCTCCGGGCTGATATCTATATAAAGCAGTCGCTACTTGTAGGACAGAGTCTTCACTTCACTGCTCACCTCCCCTTAGTACAGGGACTAAACCGCAGCTTACGACCGTGCAAGGTGCGGCTCCTTGGAGTTCTTTAGACTCCATTAATGGGATGAACGTCTTCTCGAACAGGCGATGGAGTGTTTCACATTTCGCAGTCGACCGATGCCTAGGGTGGCGAATTGGGCGGGTGGGGAGCATTATCATTGCCGAAACGAGTGAGTGGTGTTGAACGAGGGTGTGATTTAGTGCCTTGGGGTAAATAAAGCCCTAGTTTCTCTATCTTTGGATTCCTCACTTCAGTACTTTCCTCACCTAGCAAAGATTAAAAGCAAACTATTAGCATTTCATGGGTCGTGGATCCCTTTTCTTAGCGTCTCGATGGGCTGTACAAAACTTGTAACACGGACCCTCAAGGATTTCTGCTTCTTGCTTTGTTGGTATCTCTTAGTGTGCCTCGGAAGGGACGTTGGTTATGAAGCCACGCAATTCGCTGATGGTGATAATAACCACTATTCTCTTCATGAATTTGCGATTCAAGATTTGGCGACATCTCTCTTGAGGGGACTGCAGTTCACTCTAAAGATTTTGCCGCGTGCCGTATTTCAAGCACCGTCGACTCGCTCCAAATCTTCTTCATACTTTGTCGCTTCACTTTCCACTTGGGTGGAGGTAAAAAATACGCTCTGCGAGCCCATGTTGTCGCCGGGTCTGTGGTGGGCTGTGCTAGAATAAAATTCGAGGTGAACAATCACATGGGCTGTGTTGTGTCTCGTGCGTTCCTTATTTTCTTCTAGTTGCGGAGCTTTCTAGCCCGTTGCACTCATAATGGCGATGGAGAGCCTCACGACTCAAAATACCCATGGTGTGGAAGCCTTTTGAGTCTGACCAAGTTCCCAGTCAACCGTTTCTCTATGTTAAGACTTTTGCATTGCAGTTTTGAAAAGTATATAAAACTCTGTCACGGTGACTTGAAATCTTCACAGTTGGTGATTCTTTCGTTTCTCAGAACGACCAAAAACCTGCGTGGTATTGCTTCATGTTCTGTCTGTCTGATGCTTGCGCGGTGGAAAAATAAAATCGAACTCTACCCATTGAATGGAGTGTTCTGTTTTGTTTTCCTGGAAGCGGATTTGATCCACAACCTCGCCGAGGCTTGTTGTTGTTCATGATCATCATTGCGTTAGTCAATCTGATGTGGATGGCGAGTGTTCAGAGCACCCACCAGCTGGACGTGAATCTCGGAAATATGGGAGGATCTGTTCGTGGCCAGCGTTTCCAACAGAAAGTATTACGTTTGATACTTTTCGGTTCACTACAGTCACGTGAGAAGTAAGAAAATAGCAGAACTCTCAATCGCAACGTTACGATTAAGATCTGAGAAGTTGAAAAGAGCGTTAGCAGAGAAACTTGGCAGTGAACATTCTATTTTTAAGCAAGATTGCTAGTGAATAGCTTAGCTCTAGAAGGTATCAACCATTGCGTCGTAACTTTTCGCGAAAAGTTGAAAAGTTGAGAAATCTGAATCGCAAGGGAATCAAAAGTAGCTTTTCAGATTGTGAGACGTAACCTTCACAGGTCAGGTGACTCGTAACGTATTACTTTCTGTTGGAAACCCTGTTCGTCGCTGCCTATGTTTTCCGTAATTCTCTGGACGCATATATAAATCCACGGTTCCACAGCCTTTCTGACTACACAGTAATCTCCCTCTCCTCAAGCACTTAGGGTAGAATAAAATTATGTAGACCTAGTGTAATATCTTCCTTAGGCTGCTGGGGTCGCAATTGACACAAAAAAAAAGTCACCGTCTGGAAACTATGAGTTGGAGTTTTGGTAAAGCGTACCATCTACAGAAATTTCGATGTCATGGACCTGAACGGCTAGATGATGATGATAGCCATCATCGAAATTCAACGTTAATACCTGAGATACCCACTTTAATTCCTCTTATCAGAGTATGGCTAGCCTTGACCTCGGAGGATCTGAATCCCTAGTCCTGGACATAAGGTTATAGGTGAATTCCAGCAGATGATGTAATCCTTTTCCTATTATTCATACTTCAGCAATTCTCTTAGTAGATTATTATCATTGTTCTATTTAGCTAGCTATATTGACAAGAGCAGATTATAGGGACTAATGCTAAAGGCCAAAGACATGCCTCAGAGAAAGCTAGCTTGCAAACAACACTGGAAGTCTCCGTGCTACTTCATTATAATAGCTATTCTTGCAACGACTCATTAAAGACAGTGGCACCCCGTTTCAATCCGCGAGGGTTTGCCTCATGCTCAAACTCTATAACGCTTCATTGACATTAATTGGTAGACTCTGGAGCACTCATGGAGGAAGCATATTCCCGCCAAAGAAATGGCCGGGAGCAGGTTTATGGAAGTTCAAGAAGACCCCTCAGTGCAATTAGATCTTGCCGTGAAGGCTTTAAAGAAGCGCAAGAATATGCAGATCTCCAATGATAAACCACAGGTATTTTCCATGACTCCAGAAATGAAGATTCTCTTTAATTGGTCTCAGAATCGTCACAAGAAGTCCAAGATTAGCAATACTGCACTCGAGCTCCAGGGAAAAAAGCCGGTAACGGCCGACGAGAGTCTACGTACTCGCGTTGAAGACCTAGAACAGGATATCAGGCTTCTTGAGTTGGTCCACGCATAGTCTGAGCGTGACGAGAAAGACCGAGGGAACAAAATGGAGAAATTCACGAAAGAGAATAAGCGTTTCCGGCAGAAAATCAATAGCATGGCGAAAATATTATATCTGAATCCCATCAGGGCCTAGAGCGAGACCGTGTCTGGTATCAAGATAGGGCGTCAAAGCATGATTTCATCCCAATGATGCAGTGCTCCGAGATAAGGGACTTCTTTCTCCGGATTATTACAAATAAGGAATTAGCCCTATCAAATGTATACACAGGCCCATTATGTTTTTATCTCTGGCTTAGAATATATACTTCCTGTTTCTCACAGAAACTCCATGGGATCGTCCTCGGAACATTTCCCATTTCACCACTCCTTCCTACTTCTCCAAGACCATTAGCCTCGGGCCTTTTCTTTGGCCTCGTCCTGGAGTTTTTTAACCAAGGATTCTGCCGTTATTTGGAGGCGGAGCTCGTAAAGATCTTATATATTTCAGCTATTTCAGCAAGTTACAATAATTTTGCGGCATCAATGGCCCCTATTCATGTGGTCTGGGATGATCTATTGGGAATCTTCTCTCATAATATCTGTCTCTATGGGAAATTGTGAATGTAGGTTTCTAAGGCATGCTTATAGAACTCTTCTTTCTTCACTAGGCCTAGAAATAGTGCAAACAACAATCTGGTGAATTTATTGTCCTACAGAGAAGCACTGGGTCATTAGCACTGAATTGATTTACTCTAGGTTTCTCTACGTATTCCCTACTCTAAGGAAAGATAAACTTCATGAAAGAGGCTACTTATAGAAGCTCACGCGGAGACATTGTGATATATAATATCAAGATCAACAGAGCTCATCTTGCCGGCCTTAGCAAGAGCCTGCGGCATCGATATCTATCTTCGATTTGATGAAGCATGGTAAAATATTCACAAGCAGAAACTTGAGTTCTGAAGAGGCACCGCGCCGTGTATGGTCCACCCAAACAATATGCCAGTGTTTCGAAATTTCCACCGGTTCGAAAGTGAGGGAATTATTGAAATGATTGCATAGAAGTCACTAATGAGCTGAGACGATATTTTTTGGCTGACATTGCCGTCAAATATTGTATTAGCTCTCTAACTACTATGTGAAGTCTATGGGGATTCCCAGAGGATTCTACCCAAACAACCCATGACTGTTTCCCACTCTGATGTTTCTTCGAGAATACACTAGGCTCGGATCGACTGTTCAACAACATCCGTCCTATTCATCATCCTCTTCCTCAGATTCCTCGGGTTCCTCATCAACGTCATTACTGCCCACTTCGTAGGACATACCGTTGCTCTCCTCACCAATGCCATGAGTGATGAAGAATGCCTGCTCGCTATGCAGAGGACGACCCTGGCAGACATAGCCAACAGGTGTATGCATGATGTCCTGACCTTTACGACGGAGCGAAAGCCACTCAATGAGGAAGCTAGTCGCCTTTGTTGCAGCGTCGGCTGACTGCTCTCCATTCTCGTTGTTACCGATATACTCCACAAGCGGTGCACATTCGTCAAAATCCAGATACAGGCGCCCAGCAAATATGCCGACTTCGATCGTGAGCCATGGCGGAATGACGTGACCGACTGGAAGCGCAGGCAAGGCGTAGTACTTCAGCCCACTGAAATGAAGCATCTTCTTAGTGATTGGAGCGGAGTAGGTAAGAAGATGAACCCCGGCAGTCTTCTTCTGAGCGCGGAGCCTGGGAATCAGGATTTCCACTTCCTCGGAAATGAGAATTATGGCCGTGGAAGTCTTGCGGCTGTACAAAATCCACTCCACGGGACGCTTGAGCAACGTTAGTAGTGTTCACGTAGGTAGGGAATTTGTATAGAAAGTATGAAACTTACCAGGAAGTTGTCCACCGAGCGGGTCTGGCCCATCTCGATTGTCTTCATAAACTCGGCTGATACGAACAGGTTGGTATCTGAACCCGCGAAATCAAACTTCTCACCAATTGAAGTGCGCGATACAGCGGTGAACACATTTTCGTAACCCTTGTCTCCGCTCAAAACTCCTTTGCGAGCAAAGGCAGAAATCGCGGGGTGAAGACCCGGAAAAGTGAGGGCCTTATAGTACACGGGCCTTTGTACTTCCCGAACTTCTTCGACTTGGAACTCGACTTCACGCTCTTGCTCTACCTCTTCTAATG
Source organism: Clohesyomyces aquaticus (assembly GCA_002105025.1). NCBI lineage: Eukaryota > Fungi > Ascomycota > Dothideomycetes > Pleosporales > Lindgomycetaceae > Clohesyomyces > Clohesyomyces aquaticus. Next base: position 219,842 of record MCFA01000025.1, read on the forward strand.
CAAAAGAATGCAGAGCACTTGTGTTACTGCTGGCGGCGTAACGCTGGTCGCAGAGCGTCCGCATGTAAGCCTGAATTTGCGGGAAGGCGCTCTTTGGGGATCCTGCACTGCTGGTGTTGTTGACGTGGTGACCGTATAGTTGTTCCAGCGTTTGTTGCTCCGGGTGTTGCAACACCTTCACGTACGCGTCCCTCTCCTGAGCATCGGAAAGAAACTTCGAATTCTCCCACTCTGCGGCGGTACGGCTGCAGAAGTCGGCGCCTTGGGCGATATACAGATTTTGGAGTTGCTCGTTTCCCCTGCAGGTTTGCTCCAATAGCCAGTGCACGACATGAGAAGAGTCGACCTTGGCCTTATCATGCAGTTTGCAAACATCTAGAATGGACTGATGGGTCTCAGGTGAAGCGAAAAAGCACACAGACTGCGTGGTCGCAAGCTGCCGGAGGCGCATAGCAGCTAGTGAAGAGGTTAGTCTAAAATAATGGCTTGTGTGGTTAGGGTATGCTTACCTTGAACCGTATGGTCCTTAGTCTGACCCAGAGCAAGCGTCAAGGCACCCCGGGCGGTCTGAGGAAGTTTCAAATCAATGCCGCGAGTATGGGCTTCATCGATATAGATCAAACAGTTGTCAAGATTGTCGACGAATGCGCTCGCTAGTAGAGGCACTGGTTTCTTCGTTCCTCGGTATCGGACCCATGCTCGATTGTCCGCGCCAAAGTACACGGCTGCCAATGGCTCAGTGTCAATCGCTTGCCAAGTCTTGACCAGATCCTCGTTACCCATCTCGAGGATATGGGCGCCAGCGTCTATGAGAACGCGTATGCCCTTCACTTTGAGCTGGGTAAGGAAATCCTCTTCTGACAAGCGCCTGCCTCCTCGAGATGCGAGACAGTACTCACGATTGCGAGGTTCTAATAGGTACGTGAGAACTTCGGCGTTAGTCTGATGAAGACTCGGGAGATCGTCTTGATGAATCGTCAGAGGTAACATCATTTTGTTGTCATTTGTGCCACTGAAACCTGTAGTCCTTGCACCGCCTGAGGCATTGCTCTCGGATCCGAGCTTCGAGAACAAGGGCAAGTCCCACCCAGAGGCCTGCAACTTGATGCCAAATTGTTTCGCGTGCACTGGGAAAACAACGTTGTTCATGTAGTGATCAAGAACGCTCTTGCATGCTCGGAGATGTTTCCAAAGCTCCGCAAGTTGAACCTGGTCGTCGACATTGATGACATTGAAATGAGACAATGCCGCAGGCAGGGTTTGGCAACTGCTTGTCCACCTGTCATATTCACTGGAGGGATCCGCTGATGCTAAGACATGTCGGAGACCCTCGCTGAACTGGGCTAGAGTGAGACCAGAATAGTAGAAGGCCAGGCAGGTGAACAAAATCGCTGCATCGGGATGGCCAAACTCTGCTTGCTCAGACGGTACGCTCTTAGCTTCGAAGGGAACGGCGATCGGGTCCCTATTTGGATGCAAGCCATACTGAACGTTCCAGCGCTTCTTCAGACATAGAAGGAGTATTCGATTGCGCAGGAGACCTCGGATCAGCAGAAGAATCTTCGACGATATGCCCTTATCGACAAAGAATCCAGCAACTCTCTTCAACGATTTTTGGGCTAGTTCCGGATCCACGAGAACCTTACGAATATCTGCGCCGTGATTACCGGTTGTGGTATCTCCGAAACGAAGGAAAGGCATTTTTCCGGTACAAACTTCTGCGATGATCCTGCGATGCAAATCCTCCTCGACGTCCGGCTGCAGGAAATGTATCATGGGGTACCCATGTCCACGCTTAATGACTTCAACGCTCTTCGGGAACTTCCGTTGGAGCTCTGGGAGATAATCCTTAATAAGGTCTAGAAGCGACTGCGCTACTTGCCAGCGGTGCGGATGTCCGTCGACTGTGACCTGCTCACCACTTGGGTAGATCAACTGAGTTTTGACCGCCAAGGAAGCGTCAGACTCATCCAGGAGGTCTCGGCAATTACTGGTGAGCCAGGACTGGAATTTAATCATATCCCGTGCAACCGCCAGCTTGAAATCGGCAAGATTTTGGAGACCGCTAAGCTTATACGAGAGAATATGATCAGGGGCGTTCAGTACTACGCCACAACGATGAAGCATATCTCTATGAAGGTCCGCGTAAAGCTTCAATGTGTCTGGGCTTGGCTTGGTACGCCGTGAGAAGGGAATGTGCATTATTTCCCGGCCTACCAAGCCTCCTAGGCGCGACTGGATCATCTGGGCTGTTGGTAGAAGCAATGGTTTCGGTACAATGAGACGCGCTAGTTGCTCTCCATTTCCGAGAATTGCCATTGCCATGGGAACAATGCAGGAAGTTTTCCCTGTGTGTGAAGTTAGTAGACATAAGTATGGGGTGAGTGAAATCGGGTCACCTTTGCCCATATTCAACTGCAAAGCCGTGTTCTTTCGAGATTCTGGTTTAATAATGGCATGTGCAACGTCGATTTGCTCTGGTCGAATAAGGAGATCACTGTCGACCTCGAGGAGAAGCCAGTCGGGAAAGTCCATGGGATCCCAATTCTCATGCCCCGTATTTCCTAGCTCTTCTTGAAGTTTAGTGTTCTTCGGATGATAAAGCAAGTTCCTGATACGAAGAAGACGCTGTAATAACGTAACAAGCATTCCATGCGAAGCAATCGACTCCTTTACGTTTCTGTCCATGGAACAATGTGAATTTGAGCGTAGCTGCTCCAGTATTGCCATCGATGAATGCAGAGGCCAAAGATGTGCCAACTCGAGCCACTGGAAGCGATCGTCATTTGCGGATAGAGCATCCCGCATTTGGAGCCAGTGATTCTTTAGCACCTCACGGACTTCGTATATGCTCTTCTCGATGATGGTGGTATTCGGAGGAATAAGGACATTTTTCTTTTGAAAGCTACACTTTTCTAGTGCATTGAGGCTTGTTTCGAGATCCCGACCATAATGTTGACGAAGGGAATTCGAAGATGAAGTGAAGGCACTTAGAATCTTTCGTAGTTGAGTTGCCTCACTGGATGGAGCCTTCGCGCCTGACGAGTCACTTGTTGGGTATGCGGTGGCACCAACCCATACCCCCTTATCTCGAGCGGACACTTTCAAGGGCGTTGGAATTTGCCGGCTGAGAAGTTCAGTAGCAGTTGGTCGGATGGCAGAAGTCCTGTCGGGCGTACGTCCGGGCTTCAGGGAGAGATTCCAAACCGTGGGCATAGACGTAACTGTCGGTCCCTTGTAGCGATTTAGTACACCTTCGACCCGTAAAACATATCCGGAGAGCTTCATATTCTTCTGCAAGCGTAGCCATTCTGGAATAATCCTGTCCATCGCGAGTGCTGTATCGATTGTGTCGGAGTTGAACCCATCCAAAGAAACGTCTTTTTGGGGCCATTGACGCAAGAGATGTCGCGCAAGTCTCCTGCCCTCATCCTCGCAACGCTTCAGATGTTCCTCCTGGGCCCTATTAACTCTCCTACTGGGCTTCTCTGGAAAATCGACAGAGATCACTTTGAAAAGGGATTGCTCAGTCGGAGATTGGTTGAGTTTGAATTGAGAGAACGCAGAGCCGTTCGTGGGTTCCAGCTCCTTTAACTCTTGCAACGACGCAAATGCTACGAAGATCTTGATTATGTTCATGTCGGTTTCTGGGTTTGACGACATGAGACAGAGTTGAAAGATCGAACTATACAAGTCCTCTGCACCAGCGTTGCGAAAAGTGTTTACTAAACTGCCCCATCGTTCGGCTACATTCTTTTCAGTGAGGTCGCTCAGACTGACAACCGTCTCTGCAGTCGCGTGAAATCCACCAATGAGGGACCAGCCTTGCAAAATTGCAGATAGAGTTTGAGTGGTGTGAATGCTGAATGGTCGATTATTGAGCAGCTTTGCGATGTGATAAGCCTTGCTTGCTTGTGCAGAGTTGGCCTGTTGACCTCGTGATACATACTCCTTGTCTCCGCAAGTCGAGCTGCTTTTTTCGAGAAATTGGCGCTCGTAGAGACTATGCTGCGCCATGCCGCGCTTACGAAGATGAGTCGGAGTGTAGTTGTCAACTTGAACATCTTCATCGCCGAAGGAAGAAAATACGCGGAGGCGCTCTGACTTGTCAAGTATATCCCGCACTATTCCTTCATATGCATCATGTTGAATGTACATTGTCAAATTCGCATCCCAGCTGACTGTCTGCAAATTTTTCTTGTCCTTGGGGTAGTAATCCCTCTTCGGCGATAACTTCCCAATGCACTGGAGAGTTTCAATGGGCGAGTTCCCTAATGGGGTCCAGGGTTGGCAATATCCTGATTGGAGAATGTGCAGGGCTTCTTCGGTGCCCGTGCGTCCAGTCAGTGGATCTGGTATGGGGAAGGAAGTCAGGGCATGAAACAAAGCCTTTGCATATAAGAGCCGTGGCTCGGCAGGACAGGACAGGCGTCCAAGGACATCATCAATTCCGAACCTTGCATAGTCGGGACTGTTACCCGCGACGATCTTTACGTGCATTCCGTGGCGCTCGGTATTAACGCCTCCCCATGGAGCAATGATGCTTCGCCGTTTGGTGTCCGCAACATCGCGCAGGACAATTTTGCTCTGAAATCCGTATAGGGTGCCGGCATCTTGGTTAGGGTCAATCTCCTCCCCTAGTTCCTTACACTGAAGGAGTCCTTTCATATTGACGAAAAAGGATAGTTCCAAGTGGCGTAGCTCAACGGCCAATCTTGCGTGTGCTTTCATTGGCTGATAAACCGTAATTCGTCGGGGATCCTCGAAATGCTGGAAGATGCGCGCAACTTGGGCGAAGAATGCGGAATTGGGGTCAACCAAGGAGACTCTCCCACTCCGGCTTCCGCGTCGGTTCACGACATCTATGATCCAGTCATTCTTCCTGGTTTTCCATAGTACGGGCTTTCGTCGAATCTCGATACACTTGGTACCAAGATTCAAGAAGTGCGCGCAGTTCTCCAGGAGTCCCAATGGAAAGTCGACAGCATTAATACTGGTGAAGAGGTTAGGGGGGATGTATTCCAGTAGACCGTCACAACTGCGGGTGCGAATAATGACCCTTCCGTTCCGCTCTCCGAAATGAATCTCTTGGTTTTCAACCCGCGTCGCCATGACATAAGACATGCCAATTTCGCCGGACGGAAATGCCAGAATGGGCTGGTTTCCGAACAATTCTTTCACTTCATTTGACTCTCGAATTTCCAGCGGTAAGGTTCCTAATGGCTTACCATCGACAAGTAAATGACCCTCGGTGAAATTGTAGTGAACAACCTGGATGTTCGTTGTGCTGTTTGTTGTAGACATAGTCGAGACAACCCAACGGTCGTGTGGTCGTGCCATATCTCTCCAACCAGAGAAGAGTTTTCCCGCAGAGTTTTGCGAGGTTGACCATGATGCATTGATGGCTGCACCAACGCTATGAGGAGACAAATTAATTGACCGCAGTATGAGCGCCTGTAGGTTATACACCATCTTCGTGTCTCGAATCAAGATGGCCTTCAGCGTTGGTGGGAGCTTAGTCAAGTCAATGAGAAGATTCTCTTGGAGACCTAATGAGGCCTGAACAAAGATAGACAAGTCGTCGGCTGTCATTACTTCTTGCGAATCCAGGAAAGTTGAGAACGTTCTCCGACAGAGAAGTGAGGCCCAGAAGGCATATCTGGCAGCTATCTGCGCAGCAGCAGGGTCTTTGGTATTCCGGACGTCGGTCCGGAGACGGACAATCCAATGAAAGGTAATTTCGCGTGCTTCTTTCAAAAGGTCTTCCGCCAGGGTTTTAGAGAGTGCCAAGGCGAAGAGCCTCAAAGTAAGCGTAATGAGCACCTCCATGCAGTGGACCTCGCGCCAGTTTGATGCGATGTTACGTAGGCGCTTCCTGATTTGTTTCCCCAGACCATCGCAGAATGATGTATCCGTAAAAACGACATGGCAATCGCGAAGCTTGTTTGGTTCATCTTGTGCTGGCCCGGCTTGGATAGCGAGATGATTAAACATCAGCATCGTGCTCTCGCTGCTGAAATTTACGTCAGAGGCCCCCAACTCGACCAACATGGTGAGCCAGCGACGATTCTTCCCCGAAAGCAATCGTTGGTAAGCTGTAAACTCGTTGATTGAGGTATTCGGTGGACATCTATTTTCTGACGCTACAATTTCATAGGAGGAAGGGCAAGGAATTTCGGGGGTCGGGTGCGCTGATTCCGGAATAACAACTCGGAGGTCCCGCGGAACATGAACTGCACAGAGATGCTGAAATGTCAAAGGTTTATCGAAATCATTGATCCACGCCTCCGAGGCCGTATCATAGTAACAAAAACTCAGCGCGTTCGGATAGAAGACATCAGCTTCGGTGGCCTTCATTCTCTTCTTGGAAACTCTGTAATGAGTACCGAGGAACGATTTAGTCTTTGATGCGATTGTGATGCCTGTTGTAATCTTCCCGCCGCCGAATTTCTTGAGGGACTTGTAATCCTTCAACAACATGATCGGGGGCTCAGAGGTCGGGTTCGTAGGATATGCCAACTTTAAGATCTTCCAGGTCGCGTTTCGATACGCAGTAATGAAATTCGGGATGCCCAGCTCAAAGACAACGGTTGCTGCCTTGGCTTCGTCTTGGGGAAGAAAATCTTCGTGGGCGAGGATTTCCATCCGGGCCCGCATACGCCCATTCCAGCACCTGTTACATCCCTTCACACTTCTAGTACCGTCATAATTGACTGTACAGACACATGTCCCGCCGGTAACACCCAAAGAATGCTGGTCAAACTTTTCGCACCATCTATCCAGTTCGATTTTCTTGGCCTGCCGTGCTTGCTCTGATTTTCCTTGTATTTGCTGAAGAAGCCACCTCATATTCCGGTAACCCGCAACGTAGTTTACCGCGAAGGAGCGTTCGTTTAGGTCAAACACTGTCAACGGATGCTTGCAATCCTCAAACCTCTTCCGGAGATATTTCTGTATCTCCAAGAGTCGCTCCATTTGAGAAGCGTCCGGGAGATGTAAAGCGTCCAAAAGCTCTGGATTGAAGGCTGGGCGATATTCGAGAAGAAGAGGACAGTGTTTTGCTGCATAACCGTCCATTCGAACCCAGAGGCTGAAGAGACTCAAGATGAATATGGATGTTTGCTCGGCATTTCCGTCAAAGGCATCTCCAACATTTTGGAAGAGATTGAGAATTCCTTCGGCCAATTTCGTACAGTAATTTTCTGGGGTCGGAAGTTTCATCTTTTCCATGGACTCGGGATATTGATGCGCCTCGATCCGATTCTCCAAACTTGACAATTTGAAATACAAGTTGGTAAACTTCTCGACCTGCTCAATCTTGCCGTCATACGATGATGGTAGGTTGAAGGATGGCTGGGCTTTGATCTGCGTGCGCGGCAGATTTAGAACAGCCTGGAGGTATATCCCGCTGTTTGGAAGAGTTAGAAAGAGTTCTTGTCCACCAGCCCGCGATGGAAGAGTGGGAATTGGCCGCACAGTATTTCGTTTGAAATTGTCCCAGGCCGACTGAACTACTTTTGTGGTCTCAATGATAACGTCTTTGAAGAATGGTCCAGCGACAGCAAGAAGATGGTTGGACACGGCAGGTGACGCGGCCTTTTCTTGCTGGAGCTTGGTAATGCGGCGACAGATTTTGCCACGGAGCATCAATGTAAGCTCTGGTGCAAGTTGGCCAGGAGATTGGTTGAGAAGTTCCACAAGCAAAGTAGCCACCAGAAACTTGTAGCAAGTACGGCCGTCCTCACTACCAACCTTGAACTGGAGTTCTCGTTGGGTAAATACTCGGAGCATCAGCCAGAACGGCGCCCTTCGCCAAGGGAGTTCGGAATTCTGGATGTTCACCTCCTCCCGCACTCGCTTCTTAAGTCTAGGGACGTTGACATCGGCTGGGGACCCAATAGCCTCTAGGATAGGCATGAGGAGGTGTGTAACCAGTCCGGGACTCGTGGTGTCTCGCGATTCAACGACCGATTTCTGAGCCTTTGTGGTATGTGCCAGGAACCGCTTCAAAGATTCCATGCTGGCCTTTTCCAGAAAGTCGGCTAAAGCTTCTTGGAATGATGGCTTTTGGAATTCGCTAAAGGGTATTTGGGCAGCACAATCGGGAAAATTCCAAGTGAGAGCGCCCTCGCTGGCGAGCACATCGGCGGATGGTGGGGAGGTCTCGAACGCCTCAAACACGATGACATCCATGGTTTCACTGCCTCTAATTAGTTTGTCTCTCACAGGACGTTGTGCAAAGTTTGTCATTCTATTGCACTTACCTGACGACGCGCCGAATGATCAGCGCTGCATTTTGTTCGGTGATGTACAGGACGAGAGGACAGGTGAGAGTCTGGAACTCGGAAATGAGAGACCGCTTCTCGAGTCGGCCAAGGCCATGAAGGTTCTGACAAGTAGTAAGGGCATGGCGCAGCTCATGCCAGGTCTGAAACTGATGTCGGCCGGCCAGTCCCTCCAGAGTCTTAGTGGCCCGGATCAATCGGCCCAGAATGTCGCCGTTGGTGCGTACGAGGTCGATATCCTGTGCGCCTGGAAGCTTCCGCGGCAGCGCGAGGTGGTTGAATACCTCAGCGAGCGCGGCCATGGTGGGTGTGGACGGAAGGTGTAGTGCAAGGATGGTGCGGTGTTGAAATTGAGGTGTGGTAGAGGAGGTTTTTGCTGTGTCTAAGCTAGCCCGAGCTGAAAATTCTGCCGGCTCTGAAAATCAGGTCGGAAATCTTATCTTGTTGCCTAGTTGACGGAGGTGAAGTTGAAGGTGAAGTTGAAGGTGACTGAGACTCTTGGCAAGGGAGTTTCGGTGACTAGACTAAAGGGTCTACTTGACCCAAGAAATGTTGCACTACAAACAACCGCGTCAAAGCATGTGGCTTAGCCAGGGCTTTCGATAGAAAGTAATACGTTTGATACGTTTTGATTGACTACGGTCACGTGAGCCGTAAGAAAGTATGGGCTCTCTTAATTAGTACAGTACGATTAAGAGGTCGAAAAGTTTAATCGTAATACGTTTGTATAGACTTTTTAGTGTTTTAAGAGGGTAAGGGCTTAGAGGAAGGCTTAGCTAAGAGTAGTTAGTTGTCTGTAGTGTAACTGTTAGCTAATGCCGTATAACAAGCAGAGTTTTCTGTATTACTAGCCATGACTAAGAGATAGTTTTTCCTAAGAGTTCTCTCCTAAATTACTATCTCTATCTTATCTTATCTAATTCCTATCATCTAAATCATTAAATCGTTAAAATAAGTCTTCAAAACTTATAGAAGAATTAGCTTTGTTGTAGGGCTGTTATTAGTAAGCTTAATACCCTAGCCAACCTCATACGCAAGAAGGCACCGCGAGAGACCTTAGGGGAGCCTACTACTACTCAAGAGTCAACTGTTACGTTGTAACTTTTGGTGAAAGTTGAGAAGTTAGAGAGCTTTAATTATAACGTTTGTGTAACTGTAAGTCTCCTTAGCGTCTCCTTAACCGTAAGAAAGTACTATATAACTGAGACGTAACCTAGTTAAAAAGCTTCAATCGAAACGTATTACTTTCTGTCGAAAGCCCTGGGCTTAGCTTGCCAAACGAGAAACAATGTTTTAATTGCCTGTCTCACTTTTGACACCGCTTCCTTGTCTGTTGACAGCACCTTCATAACAGCATGAAGCTATGCCGCGAGGTTTAGTCGGGAAATACGACAGCGTACCGTGAGCTGGATGATAAGAGAGGTCACTGTATAGGTAAAAAAGCATTTCTAGAATTAAACGGATGCAAAATCTTCGAAGTGAGCGCCCAGACACGCAGCTTTAACGTCCTGGCCAAGGTCTAATACTGACACTGTATGGCTTCCCTATGACGCCACCCTCATAATAGCCAGAGGTATTTCTTTGGGTTGTACTCTTGAAAGGCAACAGCCTCCTTCGATCTAAACAATAGGAGATATACTTTTAAAAGGAAGAGGGTCGTGTAGGAATGCATTATTCTAAACGTTACTTCCTACAACAGAAAATGGCAACGTTGTCAGAGACGATAAAGAATAATAGTGATGTATCAAGACAGGAGGTACTGTCTGATTTGCACTAATTTATTTTCTAATAGACCACTACAACGAGATTTTGAGTTCCAATTGCTCAGCTCACAATTCACCGCTTCTTTAGAGTACGAAGGATTTATTATTATTATTATTATTATTATTATTTAATCTATTTACCGTCTAATGCAAGCTGTACTAGCTTATGTAGACTATTGCCGCTGGTTTTAGGCACAAAAAAACCCCTAGTGGCTATTCGTAGAAGCAGCTCCCAAAGGCTTGCCTGTACTAGGGGAAAAACACCTTTTATGTCGTTCCTTATGTGCGTCCCTAGCCATGCGCTAGCGTACTGCCTACGCATGTAGGTTGCAGTTATCCTCTAGCCTTAACTGTCTACTCTGTTACTCTTTCCTTGCTTTTTGTTATAAATGCTTTCTATGTCTAACGTCCCCCATACCTAGTTGTTATGTGTCTGTCTTTATCCTCCTGTTCTCTCCCTATGCTCTGTTAGTGTAGGCTCTACGTCTACTGTTATCCTAGAGCCTGTTGTTACGACATGACGCCTAAACTGCTGCTATAACATAACAGCCCGTCCTGTAGGACCCTGTTCTTCTACTTAGAGCAGGATCTTTGCCTCTATTAGGTGTCTGTTACCCTAGAGTCCTAACCTAGGTTCTCTCCTATAGAAGAGAGTAACAATCTACATCTTACAAGTGTAGTTATCTAGCTTAGCGTAGTTATAGAGGCAAGGGGTAGTAAGTGGTTCGTCTAGCCTAGGGATGAGAGGTCTGCCTAGGCTGCTATTTCGTCTGCGTGGGGAGGGAAAGGGTACAAAGGTCGTGTTTCCAGCGTTTATCGTTTAGTTGCTGTAGGTAGGTAGGTAGGTAGGTAGGTAGGTAGGTAGGTAGGTAGGTAGATAGCGCTTAGCTTGTAGAAAGTTCGCAACTGTTTCTAACTTGTCGTAGGCGCGTTGTGCTGTGTTGCGCACGGTCGCCGTGAAAACTCTGCTGTCTCACCACAGGCATCGTCACGCCGCGCCCGCCATCAACGCGACGTCTCTGCGCTGGCTCTGAGCTCAAGAGAGTCAGGTTCCCAGGCTTCACCACGTGGAGGTGCAGAGTCCGATTTCGAAGCCCAAAGATTTATTATTATGGTTAATCACCAGTAGTATGGCATTGTGATCAAGAAATCATAATGTGCAGCATAGCGGCAACACAGATGTTGTCGCGGCTTGACATGGGGATGGACTACTCCGCTAGCCTGCTTGCGGGTGTCCCAATCAAGGCCTGGAATGCGGCGCAAGACGACCAGAGGGTCTACAAGGAATAACTTCGGGTCGAGCGAGACAAAACTGCTGCCGTCGTGGACGACTTCTTACACGAGCTCGCTCACCTGAATATCCCTTGGACCCAATCGAAGACGACTTTTCAGAGCCGCCTATGCCTTCGTAACCCTGCCGATGTACACCAGCAATCTCCACGCCATAGATGATGAGATGACGATACTAGTGACGGCTATCAGACCTTGGAACAGGGCGGGCTCTCAAAATGGTTCAAATTCATTCTTGACAAGACATCGGCGCGACCAAACACCCTCGCCAGGTCATTGGAGGCCAAAATGACCCGGGCTTGTTGGCGAATACTACTGTCGACTGATTCGAGAGTGATGAGGTGCCACTCGAAGACTCACTGGTCGACAAGAACACCAATGATCTGGAACTCAAAGTGACGCTTCAGTGACAGCGGGCACGGGCAAAGCACGCAGACCAACCGTGCATCTACGGGAATTTCCTCACAACGCGCAAGGTGAAGCCTCTGACACTTCGAGAGGCAGAAAAAATTCTTCACTATATGGAGATTTACTGTTCACTCCGCCCGATCAACTGAGAGAATCAGATAAACATTTTCAAAGTCGATGTCGTAAATGCTTCTCCACGCCCGAATGCAAAAAAGTGGACGAAACAACTTACTAAGCAAGGACACAGAAAGTACCTCGCCAAAGATGTGTTCAACAGGCTCCATAAAGCACCATATAAGGCCTCCGTCGCGGCCTTTGTGGAAGCGGTCTGTAAAAGTGTCTAACATGTGACAGAGGAAGACATGGACAAGTCTCTTCGTCCAAGTTTCACCGAAATCGGTCACACCAGCAATGCGGAGGTCAATTTGTCGAGGCATCGGAACCACCAAAACTGCAATCGACTCATAAACTCGTTTGAAGCCATTGCGATGTATTTGTATTGCGACAAGTAGAGGATCCGCTAATTTGTTCTTTGAGAAGGAGCTAATCATAGGTAGTTTTGGGCAGCAGGCATGAGCCTAATTCCACATATATTATTGTAGCAATCCTCTTAATAGTTAACCGTCGCTCCATTTGTACAACTATATTCACGAGGACAACTTGAAAGGTGAAGGCCGAAGGCCAAGGGTATTGCTCAAAAAGCTAGCTCCTTCGTACCTCATCTGGTACCCGGAGCAAGCCGCCATTGCCAAAATCATGTCCACTCTCCTAGTAAATGCATTTATAGGAAGCGGTTCTGGGTTTCGCTTTCGCAATCCAGGGATAAGCATCGCCTCTGCACATCGGGTTAAAGTGTCGAAATGGCAGGACCGCATGGAGTGGGCAGTCAATAAGTCCCCCCTATACCTAAAAAATTGGGAGGCGGAGACCGATCGCCATGAAGCTCGGAAACTGCAGTTGGGTTCGACCAAGGAACGGATCGAAACTTTCCGGTCGGTTCTATGGCCACTGGAAGAGTTCGAGCGGCATGACCAGAAGAACCTTGCTGAATTAGAGACGGAAATTCGGACATCTCTGAAAGAAGGCATGGTGCCGGGTCTTATGGTAGTGGAAGATGAGAGTGAGCGGAGCTTGTGATGGAAGCGATTATTTAAAGGAGCGAAAACATGTCAATATCTACATGAAAGGAATCCCGTCTCCCTTTTCTTACCATCATGATAACTCCAATCTGACACAAGCGACGCCGCCCACAGAAGCCATCATCCAAATTCTATCTACAAGAACAGAGCCAACCCCCCTCTCCTCCTCTCCCTTCCCACTACCCTCAGCCCATTCCTGTCTAAATCTTCCCCACCCCCGCATTTGCCAACACACTCGCCACAACCTTACTCGCCGCCATCGGACTCACCCCATCCTTCATAGTCCCCAAAAACCCCGTCGCAGTCCCCACAAACGCCCCACTACTCCCAAAAGCATTCAACTCACACTTCCTGCCCAACGCACTCCTACACGCCTCCGCACTCCCCGTATCAGGAACACTAAACAACGCTTCCCTCCCACTCAACAGCGTCGTCTTCACATTCTGAAACGCATTCCCTTCGGCCAACACCTTCGCGTTTTCCGAGATATCAAAAGCATGGCCCGAATTATTTTCCCAGTAATTATTCACCGCGTGTAATAAGGTTCCGGACCCCGTGCCGCCGACTTTGGGAGAGCGGCCGGAGGTGTTGTGGATGTAGTTTCCGAGCATGGTGACTTTGTCCGAAGTGCCGTAGAACAGGATCGCCCAGTAATGATGCCCGTCACACGTCGCGCTCCAACTCGTCCGGCCATCGATCTCGGAATTACTGATCGTCACCCTGTTACTGGGTTCATAGCCCGTGACGATGTGTTGACGGCCAATCAAGCTTGTTTTTACGTGGTCGATCCAGATTAGATCGGTGTTGACGAGCGTGATGGCGTCGCCGCCCCAGATGTATTGCGGGTTGAGTTCTGTGATGTGGATATTCTGGATGATAACATTTTTCGCGCCGTTAGCAATGCGAAGACCTTTGCCGCGGATTATGCCGGAGGACCCGATGCCGATGAGGGATTTGTTGGATTTCACGGGAATGCCGGCGATGCCGGCTTTGTCGTAGGAGACGGAGATGGAGAGGGGGTATTTGGAGTTAGAGCACCTAGGGTGGGGGTGTTAGGGAGTGGTGAGGACGGCGAGGGAGGGACGGGAACTTACCAATTTGCTCCGTTAATAGCATCTTGTCCGCCGTTACCGGGGCATTTGTTCGAGTCGGGACGACAGCCTTTTTCGGACACTTTGCCTTCGCTGCCGATGTAGTTATATCTATCGAAGAGGTTAGTCGGTAGAGCACAATCGCCGCACAGAACAAATGTGCTCGCAAGTAACGTACTCCTTGTTTAGGACAATGACTCTTGGCGAGTTATCCGTGAGATATGCTGTGAGCTCTTTGATGTCTTTTGGATACACGGGCGATGAATTGCCACCACCTGTCGTGTCGGCTGCAAAACCGGGAGCTTGGCCTACGACGCCGACAGCTGAGACGGAGCCCAAAGATGCGAGGAGAGAGAGGACAACATAGAGGGACGGGTTGAAATGCATCTTGAAGGATGGTGAATGGTGAATGAGTGAATAACAGAATGTAACGAACGACTTTCCAGACACAAATTCAAGCGATTGAAAAAGTGAATGGAGCCCCTTCATACCTCATGTCCAGAGCCCATTTTTAAGAACCGAACCTTAGAAAAGATTTCTACCACTGCAATACGCCACGCTCCACTCCAATTCGGCACCACACGCCCCAAATTCCTGGACACAGTATATTCTCCGCAAGCTATGTCTCTAGCCCGCGGCCAAAAGGCTTGTTCACACTACCGTACAGCGCACATCCCACCGTAGTGGTCCCAATTTCGCCCTTTGATTGGTGGAAACACAATTAGCAACCACTCATTGATCGCGTTTGAATCAGATAGATAAACTGCGGGCCGAAGGTGTCACCGGCAACCCACACTACTGTACAGAGCTGAATACCACGAATCGCAACAAGAAGCGTGCACACCACTATTCCGTTCTACTGGACGAGCTGCGCCGAACACGAACTTGGGACCGAAGTACCAACAACAGCACGAAGGAAACAGATCCCACGAATCGCGTGGAGATGCACACCTAGTACCATAAAGACCGAGAATCCGGTACTTAAGGCGACCGTAGGCAATGATCGCCGCAGGGGCTTGATGTTTCAACGCCGAGTCGGTGGGAATTCGGACCTCTGGAGGGCCCATTGGCATTTTAGAGGTGCACGTGGATGGAGGATAAATGAGCACGTGACTTCGAGGGACAAAACGCACAAGGTGCTCTGTCCTGCCACGATTTATCGGACTGGATCTCGTTATGTGAGTCGTTGGCGGGTCGCTGAATACGGTTGCGATGTTGTGCAGCGAGGCCAGCCTCTCGTACAACTGTAAAAGCCGGAAAACCGTGAGCAAGCCAAATCTATAATGCCGCAACAACAACATAAGATTAAATCTTCAAAATTACTATAGTAACAAAGACGTGCCCCCAATATGCTATGGTGATTTTTTTTAAAAAAATATTCTTACGTTGCTGCTCTTTAAGGAGTTGTTGTGGTGAGGCAAGCTCGGGCCTATTTCCGGGTTTTACGGTCGACCGAGAGCCAGCCTGGCCAGGTTCCCTGCCGACGCTCGGGCCGGCCAACTCCTCTCCAAGGTCTGGAAGGTCTCCTTCGGCCACGTTTGAAATCGAATACTCTGGATCTCGGTCGCACTCCAAGGCCACGAGAAGATATTTTGGGATGAATAAACAATAGTAGATTATTGAATTAAGAGGCAAACACTCACAAAGTGATGGGGGTATCTAACGAATCATTGCCAGCTCCAAACCGGCCCAAAAGTATGGTGTAAAAGCGAGCACACAGTATGCAATGCATGCAAAACTGTAACTCCCAGAAGCCGCTGCAACGGCCAATATGCAAGGCGCATCCTGCACCGAATCCAACCCGCGAGCAAGGTCAATCCGAGAATGCCATGTGGTCCTGTCCCGATACCAAGGCCGCTTGGCGTTCCGAGCCGAATTGCGCAAAGTCGCACAAGGCTGCCCACGCATCTCGCGACCGAAAACGTGGAGCCGATCCGTGTCGTCGCCCACCGCGTCGGGTTGCGGTGAGGGATGACGTGAGGCTTGGGAGACAGCAAGCTGAGCCACCAAACGCTGCAATATTCATCCAGCCGAGGCTTGGAATATGACGACGAGATGCTGGTGAGCGCAGGGGTGGCGTGATGCCCATTCATTGGCATGAGCGTCGGATAGCGGCCCGATACTGCTCGATACTGCCCAATAAACATCACATGCGTTCTTTCAATGTCTTCTTTCAGAGTTCCGGTGTGTATCGGATATTCCTTCGCTTTGTGCATATGTTGTTCGTACAGCCGATTCGACGTCTCCGTCTGCTGTCATCAAGGTGAGCGCGACCGGCGCTGGAACGACTTCCTTGTTGGACTCCCCGACGTGCTTTGGTGTTCGACCTCTCTCAATGCCTGCGCGTAGTCGCTTTCTTCCGCCAAATGACCTTCATCTTGCAGATTCATGGTGGACCAAAAATCCGGCTGTCTCCTCTCAGGCGCGTATGTGTTCTCCACTGGCCGGATTGGAAGAGTCTCTAGCGCACTTGGAACTATGTCCTCGGGGCTCAAGCTCTTGGAGGAGCCGCGACGCTGTTGAGCCGGCGCGACCACTGAGTCCTTGTGTTCCCTGTGTTCCCGGAGCTTGCTCCGCTCCCTCTTTCGATGCGGCCTAAAGCCCGGGAAATGTTTATGTTGAACGTAATCGCCATCAGGAGATGGCATTGCTGCTGACATTGACACCCGGCCGTTTGCTTCCCTCGCCTCCCTC
Source organism: Clohesyomyces aquaticus (assembly GCA_002105025.1). Lineage (NCBI taxonomy): Eukaryota > Fungi > Ascomycota > Dothideomycetes > Pleosporales > Lindgomycetaceae > Clohesyomyces > Clohesyomyces aquaticus. The sequence goes on from MCFA01000025.1 coordinate 236,512, forward strand.
GCCATCTGCTCCCATGTCTCGACAAGGTTTCCATCGTTGTGGGACCGGCGATCGCTATTGTCTTGAGAGAAGCTTCCGAGCCGGCTGATCTTGAATGCCCGTAGCCTATCGAGGGCAGTCTTGAAATCGTCGAGTACGACCGAATCCGTGAGACATTTGAATACAAAGCTTAGCTTCCAGAAGGGATTTATGCCGACGGGGAGAGAGGATTTTAAGGCGTCGGTGACCGAGCATATGTCGACAACTATGAAGACGATACTGAGAAGCATGGCGCCTAGCATGATGCCAAACCGTGGTGAAATTCGAATAATATCCTTGTAGGTCATTTCGTATCGGACTTTGATATTCCAAAAAAGCAAGACGGTAGTCGCAATCCACCACGGATCCCTGGGCTTGTTAGTTGTACCATCGGCACGGGAGAAGATGTGACATACCTGCATAGGGCTTCGTACGGACGAGTTTTGAGAAAGATCTTGTTGATGTTGTGAAAGTAGGCGAAATTGGCGTAGATCTCCAGAACCCAGTATGGTTGGGCGAGGATGACGGTACCGATAAAGAAGAGACTCCAACGTCTCGAAAGGAAGGGTTTAATTTTCATCCATGCGATGACGTTGTGTAGAGACCATGACGCGTTCAGGAATATAGCGCTGACGGATAGCCACCACGCATATATCGGGTTGTGAAAAAATATCCAGAAGCCATGCCAGATTCCGAGTATCAGCTGCACTCGATTAGATGAATAATAACAAGTACAATCTGCAAAAGAACGTACCTCGAGCAGAATGAGCTAGCGAGTCATTGTTAGCTGTCATTCGTTGTTGATTTGCTCGTAGACTTACCTTATGTAACAGGTTACCCTTCCGCATGTTCGCGAGGGTGATGCAAGCCATTATTATTAGCGATCCGACCATGTATCCTTGAGCCCATGCTTCGAGGACAAGGCCGTCGGGATTCGTGGGTCTGTCGACATGTCCGCTGTCGTTCGTCGTGGAAGACCGTTCGAGCAGAAGCGGGAACGTCGGCGAAATCGGACTCATGGTGGTGCGCGTGCGTCACAGGCCGGAGGTCAGCTTGTGGGCATGTTCGTATGGTCGAACAGGTGTCGACGAGAAAAGGGAGCAAAGAGAGCGAGGTGGCACACAGAGGTGTTTAGTAGTTTTATGAGTAAAGGAATACGAGAGCAGTCGGGAGATGTGGGCTGCACTCTCATGGCTCTCCGCCATTTCTCCGCAGTTTAGCATGACCAGGCGTCGATTCCCTGGAGAAAAGGCGGCGAGTGATCCCGCGTTAGAGCTGGGCACATCTCACAGGCTGGGCACCTTTCCGTGGTCGGCTACGGCCGAGTTTCGATCGTTTGTGGTGGCGTTGCGAGGATTCCGTTGGTCCACCATCACGGGGACGGCATCGTTTTCTGTCAGGCTGTTCGACGACGCCCGACACTGGGCCAATCGCCGCCGCGCAACCTCCAACAATCGTCCAACATTCACAGACAGACATCTCGAGGCCTCCCTTGCAAACGGCCACGTCTCGTTCGCTGTTTCGGAGCAAGCCATGTGCTACACTCAAACAAAGACGTAGGAAGACGCAGAAGATGGTGAGGCGGGAATACGACTCAGCTCAGGTAATGGCGCACAACACAGGTGGCCTCATACAGAATCAAAATATCAAGACGCGGTGCCGTTTCCGCACATTCGATAATTCGCAGCGCTTGGCTCCATCCAACTTCCAGCCATGGCCAGATCGAGCCTGAGTCCTCCCTAGGATTTGGTAGGTTCGGTAGTTCTGCAGTCGAGGCTCTGGAGCGATTCTCAAAATGGAATACAGTACTAGCGTGGTTAGAGGAAGCGAGTTTCAAATTTCCAAGACGATTGCCAAGGTGTTCGATCAAAGAATCTGATAGGAAGTGCACGAGGCGGCCAACACCAACAAAGAATGTCGTGGTGGTGATGGGATTTGTGCGATGGGATTGTGGCATGGAAGGAGGATGGCTGGGATCTGAGGCAAGGAACACGAAAACGGCGTAGCGTCGCGGCGGCGCAGGGCTGAGAGCGTAAGCATCCTAAGGTCTGTCTGTGGACACCTCTCCATAATTATCTCTGTTTATTGTGTCCTCAATACAGGACACGTCTTCCGACTGTATCAGGAAACACGACACCATCTGGTTTCATCTGCTAATAGCTCCGCCCGAGTTGGCTCCATCGTAGATTCTCTTTCCCAAATGAGTATTAGGTTTGAAATCCTCAAAGATGGATATAAATTGAAAGTTCGACTCTGAAACTTTCCCCGAATAGATCATTTGTACAAATCTTTCACTACGCTCGGTACTGTCGACTGGTGGTTTATGCCGGCCTCGCTTTTGGGGGTGGACTTTCCCAGTGTGGTCATATTTCCATACTTCTCAATGAGGCGCACCATGCTATGCATCCCTTCTTTCTCCGCGTAATACTTTGCCAGTTTCGTCGCAAATGGGTATTCAAAGGCCGCATCATTCCTGCCAAATCCGCTGTGCAAAAATAGCTCCGCCATGTCGACGTCGCCTCTCATGACAACATCAGTGAATGCCATGTTGCCAGAGCCGGACCAGCACGGGCAGACCTTGACTCCTGCCCCAATCAAACCCTCGGCGATTCGAAGCCAGCCAGCCTTCGCTGCGCCGGAGAGGGCTTTCGACGTCGGTTTGGCGCCCTTGGCCAAGAGGAATCTGACGATCGAGTAGTGGCCTCTCTGAGCAGCTGCCTCGAGTGCACTTGTCGTCAACCTTCCCGCACCACCGCAATCTTTGCCGCAGTTTCCGAGACACTCCAAGTCCGTGGTATATTGCGCTGCATGTTGGACAAGCTCCAGATGCCCGTAGTAAGCGCCGGTCCCGAGTATTGTTCTGTACAGAGTGCTCCCTCCTCTGGGTTGCCATGAGAGATCAGAGAATTCGGACTCCCGGAGGAAGTGGATGACAGTGTCCATGTCACCAATCGCAGCTGCCGTCTCGTGTGCATATGCCAGATTGCAGAAAAAGCGGACTGATTTCGCGTCATAAAGAAGTCGAAGAATGGGTGCGTGACTTTTCTTCAGAAGAGCAGGGAAGAAAGGTGTACGGATGGTGGCCCCTCGACTTAGGAGGAGGCGTACGAGCTCGATGTGGCCACCTGCCACCGCACTGCTTAAGTGATCGTTTAAGGACACTCTGGTCAAGTCTTGACCAACGAGGGTTTCGACTATAGGCGTAAGTCCAAGGTAGGAGGCGCATGTCGATATCAACTCCTCATTTCCCTCTCCTAGACGAGTCGCATATTGCCGGTTCTCCCCTAATAACTCGACTCTTTCTAAGAGCTCTGCTACCTGCAACTTTCCCCGACGCTCTATAACCTCCCAGCATAACCCTCGAAGGAACTCTTCCTCGCGATGTTGAGCCTCTGGCATCAGCTGGATGATCCAACGAACCTTGTTATTTATCCGTCGTGTGATTTCATACTCGTTTGCTCTTGTGCCCTTGGCTTTGGAGAAAAGATATGCGAGTGCGAGGTTGGGGTGTTGGTAACGGATTCTCTGTTCGAGTGGCCACGGCTCTTCCAGACATGACAGCGAACACATCGACCGAATGACTTCCTCGTTGAAAGTTCCTAGGCTGGAAATTAGGTTTGAAGCTGTATAGCCGGTTTTCACACTCTTACTGCAGACGAAGCGTAATGGCATAGCGTGGTGCAGCCCATTTTCCAAAAGAAAGATTTCGAAGACCCTCGAGAATAGCTCTAGGGGGAGATCCGTGAAAGTGGTAACATGCGGATTGACCGTCTGGATTGTCCAGGATGGCTTGTTTTCTGAAGGAAAGGATTCCATCTGAGAGGCGACGGGTTGGTTGCTGTCATCCATGGCTGACATCCGATGAGAGATGAAGACGAAGACTCATGAGCTTCCAGTCAGACCAGGGGAAGGATTGCGAGATTGCCCACGCTTCAGCCTGGTCCTCAATGCTCAGCTTCGATACAGCGTCAATGTGTACTCTCCGGAGTTCGCTTAATGGAGAATTTTATTGGATGTATCAAGCCCGCCGACACAGCCCTGGAGGCAACCATGAAAGTGATAGAAACTGGCAATCAACACGGAAGAGCCTACATAGCCCAGCTTACCACTCGCTTGTCAAACATTGGTCGCCGACTACAAGTACGAAGAGTGAGGGAGTGAGGAAGGCGTGTTGTATGTTGTACTGAACGTGCGGGATCGCTGAGCGGCGATCATGGCATGGTGGGGTGAATGACAGCGGGCACGACCCCGCTGAGGTCAAACATGCACGCGGCCAGAGTCATTGCAGCCTCGAAACTCGCCTCAACAACGCGACGACCAACAACCAGTCTCTACAGTTGCTATCATCATGTTCAAAAAGAAGCCCAATGTGCGGTGAAAATGTCCACATCGAGAGCGAGATCCTAACATCACCTAGATCAAACCCTTGTCCCCGCTAAAGTCGTCGGACCGCCGCCGCACCGCCGACGCCATCATCGCCGACTTTGACATCGAGGTCCCTGCAGATACCGACGCGAACCCAGAGGATAGAGCTGCTTCTACTGCGGGTCTCACAGCTCTCCGAAAGTCGCTGCTCCCAGAAAACGCGCTTTCGGCACGCTTCACCACTACCGCTGGACCGGATCTGAAGCAGGTGTCTGGGACTGTCTACGTGGGTAGCCATGAGGGGACCAACGATGAGCAGCGGATATTGTGGGTCAAAGTTGGAGAGAACATGTACCCAACAGGTACGACAACTGCTTCGGCTCTGCACCCAGCATTACCTGCTGACACACCCTGTAGTCTACACGCTCTGGCATAATCCTCGAATCGTCGCCTTACTCTATACGCCGCTCATGGTTGTCGAGAAGCTGCAGGGTGGAGCAGATCTCATGACCCCAGGTCTACAGCGAGGCCCTCCATTCCCGAAGAAAGCCACAAAAGGTGCCGTCGTCGCGATCGCAAGCCTCGAGAGCCCTACGATACCCATGGCAGTGGGGACCTGTGAGATAGACGTGAGTGCGCTCCAGAAGGTGCAAGGAGTGAAGGGACACGCCGTTCAGATATTCCATTGGTCCGGGGACGAACTGTGGTCGTGGAGCACAACAGGAAAACCAGGCATCAATCCGCCAGACTCCCTAGACGGGTGGGGCGACGAAAAAGAGAGGGCTGAAACTGGGTTGGAAGGAGAAGCAGATGCGCTCGACTTAGAAGACGATCAAGAGGAGGAGGATGGAGGAGTGGCGATCAGTGGTGGCCCAACCGAGCGATCAGAAGCCGAAAAGGCACAGGGCGTAGACGGCGAAGATGCGGTAACCAGCAAAGACTTCATAGACGTGGTGGAGGACAAGGAAATGACCACCAAAGGTAGAGCACTCGCCACGCCAGACTCGTGAAATTGGTGCTAACAAGCTCGGTAGAGATTGATGACGCTTTCATAGACGCCTTTTTCTATGGAGTGCATCATCGCATAAACGCTCACAAGGATCACTCAAGCCACGGCCTTGAGTTTCCCTTATCACAATCTAAATTCATGTCTCTTCTGGTCCAACCCTTCCTCCCAACCTTTACCCCCAAACGGACTGCTTCCTTGCAGATAAAGAAGACACGCTGGAAGAACTTGAAGAAGTTCATCAATTTCCTGGACAAAGAGGGTCTTCTCAGATCTAAGAATAAGGACGGAAACGAAGTAGTGATAACTGATATCCAGTTTGCCCACCCGCGATTTCTAGAATTCGTTCCATATCGCCTCCCTAAGAAAGAAACCCCAGCCTCGTCCGGGTCAAGTGGGAAACCTGAGGCCTCGTCATCTTCAGAGGACTCTGTCGGCCAGAAGCTCAAGCTGGTCTCGTTGCTTCGGCCAAAGGAGAAGCTGGCCCCCATATTCAACGCATCCGGCGCTAATCCTCGCGGCTTCTACACTGCAGCGGAGCTGAAGCAAATTCTCACATCCTACATCGAGACGGAGAACTTGATTTCTCCCAAGAACAAACGTCTCGTCACTATCAACCCCGAAATCGCAAACTCCCTCCTTGGTTCGACAGCCGCAGACAGCGCGGCACTTACAGCAGGCGCGATCGCACGGGACGCTCTGGCCGAGCGACTCGTCGCTGCCTGCTCCCCATTCCACACCATTCAGCGTAACGATGCAGATGTCGCCGATGTTAAACCGAAAGCTGGTAGTCCTCCAAGGATCCAAATCGTACTCGAGACTCGAAGTGGGAACAAGACAGTCACGAAGGTCAGTGGGGTTGAAGCATATTATATCGCACCGCAACCACTCGCCGACGAGCTCCGGAAGACCTGCGCCGGTAGCACAAGCGTGGACCGATTGATGGGGAGCAGTCCGAAGAATCCGGTCATGGAGGTCATGATCCAGGGTCCACAAAAGGACGCCGTGGTCAAAGCATTGGAGAAGAGGGGTGTAAATAGGAATTGGGTTGAAGTCATCGATAAAACTAAGGGTAAAAAGAAGGGCTAGAACTTTCGGTTTGGAATGGGACCTTTCGAATTAGGTTGTGGTTAGACCTGTAAGGATGGACTGTGACGACTCCCTGCAACTAAAGTTATAGGCCAGCAATAGAGGCGTCCCACCTCCAAGAGGCGAACATACTACTGACGTGCTGGAAACATGCTTGTGCTGCGGCCATCAACTTGACCTTTGCCATGCCCACGTGGCTAGGCGGATATTGACCTGTGAGTTTCACCGCGAATGACTTGTAACTAATTAAATTTCAAATAGCTACTAATTCCTAATTACCATTCCTAGCCACGACTCCTGAAGCTCTTAGCATGCATTTTACCCCGGAAGCCTATCCGAGAAGACTTTGCGATTAGGATTCCCATGCGGACTCGGAATCGGCATGGCGCGTTCCGAGCCTCGGCATCCGAAAAGCAATGTGGCAGCTGAATGCTGTATCGCCGACGTTGATAAGATGCCACCCACCTTCGTTCCTTGTTGCTTTTTCCAGCGCTGTCAATCTCTCGCAGCTATAGCAGGTGGATAGCATGTCCCGAGCCGCCAGTCTAGCCGTCGCTGCGACGACCGTCGCCACCGTCGCAAGTCAGACCTTTCGAAACTTCCTCGCGAAATGGTCAGGGATTGGCGCGCCCGGAGGCGTCTGGAGGATCCTGGCGATACTGCTCGCCCTGGCCAACCTGAAGAACCTTCCTGGAGTCTGGCATGTAAGTATACCTCCGCCGTCGAATCCCGACATCCTCTGACGCTGCACGCATAGCTCCGCTTCTTCCGCGCCTTCGCCTACCAGCTCTACTTCCAACCCACCCCGATCCCGCCCCACGCGCTGTTCCAGCCTGTCATCTCTTCGACGCGCACGTCGATGATGGAGACTGATTACAACATGCACAAATCTAATTCCACATACTTCTCCGACATGGACATCTCGCGGACCCATCTGTTCACGGCCATCATCCGCAACGGGATAAGGAAGAGCTCGAGGCTCTACGGGAAGCCGAGGGTGAAAGACGGTGCCCCGCGACCTAAGCACATGATTGCGCTTGGCGGTATTAGCTGTCTCTTCAAGCGCGAGATTCTGCCATACCAGAAGTACGAAATGTGGACGCGGGTGTTGACGTGGGATCGCAAGTGGTTTTACTTGATTACGCATTTAGTCAAGCCGGGAGTCGCGAAGCCGCCTAGCTGGACGCTGCAGCCGTGGAAAAAGGGCAGGAAGGAGAAGCAGAGGGTCAATGGGGAGGAGAAAGAGTACCAAGAAGCGATGCGGGAGAAGTTGAAGGGTGCGGTTTATGCGACTGCGTTGGCGAAGTATGTCGTGAAGCGCGGCAGAATCACGATGCCGCCAGAGGAAGCTCTACTCAATGCTGATATGGTCCCGCCGAAGCCCGAGGGATGGGAGTTCCAAGGTGCAGGGAATGGCGCAGTCGAGGGTAAAGCCGAATTTGTTCTTCCTCAGACAACTGGCGACGAGTGGACTTGGGATATTATTGAAGCGGAACGACTCAGGGGACTCCACTTTGCGGAGCATTTTGCTGGCTTCGACGGTTTGCATGATGTCTTCGATGGGGGGAAGAATGGAGCGCTAGGGGAGTATCCGGATTTGCTTTTTTAGAGATATACCCCATGGTTTAGACGCAACTTAGAGAATATGAAACGAATTGGATGTATGTGGTGACGACCTTCGAAAGAGTTTTGACTGCGCCGCAAGTTGAGCCCCTTGGGCTAGCACTTGATTGCCAAACCTGTGTCTGGTGAATTCCACTTGCGCCAGAACTTACGCGCTAGCCGTTTTAGGACAGTGGAGCCTAACCCAAGGGACGAGGCTGAATGCTGAGCAAAACGTCCACCCTCTTACGAGTACCGGTCACCATTCTTGGTGGGGTGCTGTTCCTCAGCCTCCTCAACTCGCTCACGATGAAAGCAACCACGGCTCGTTCGCTCCCGTGTATTGAGAGCTAGTGAGGACCCACGAGACTTCAATGAAGCTAATGACTCCGCTGTCCCAGTCGCTCGAGCTCGTATTCCCCTTATCTTGTACTGCACGATTTCACTGAACGCCCTTGGCTGCCTGGGAACTGCTTGCTTCGTTTGACACTTTCACAACGTCCCTCAACTGCGAAACCTTTATTCCCAGCACAGCAACGGTTTTTCTGCCCCTCACAACAGATGCGTACAACCCTTCGACAAAATCCGTCTAAACCAACCACCATGTCTGCGGCTGCGGGAACATCTGGGTCCGGTGAGCCTGATATGGCTCTTGTGGGCGAGCTACTGGAAGAGGTATCAAGACATGCACCCGCCATCCAAGCAAGGAAGCTTCTGGTGGAACATTACATCTCGGTGGGATGGCTGGACGCCGCAATGGAAAACGCCAAAGAGTTGAAGAGACTGGCTCCGCAGGACTCTGATGTCACGGGATTCTTGGACATTCTCAACAAGAAGCCTGAACCTCCAGCACCGGATACAACTTCCACATCCACCAGAACAGTACCTCCGAAACTTGCTCCAGCGCCAGCGCTGGCCCCGAGGAGGAAGCCTGTTCCGGTCCAGCTACCGGCCAATCTTGATCATGCGAAGAAAGACCTGGAGCAAGGCTACAAGTCATTACGAGACAAGGCTAAATTTTTGTTAGTCGACCTCCTGCATCTGCAGACTCTACAGAAGAAGCAAGGTCTACCGCAATCGCAGAATACAGCAAAGATCCAGGCCATCGCCGATGGAAGAAGCCCAAATGCCTCCAATCGAGCTCACGCCCCCGGGAGTGCACGATCCTTGGCCCGTCTCATGCAGGCTGACCCCGAAAAGGCCAGTGAACTTGCCTTTCAGGACCTCGAGGACTCGATGAACTGGATCCGGGCCCCGCACGGAAAGGCTTCCGGGAAGCACAACGACGAGATTCGAGATGCGCTAGCGAAGCGTGTCCACGCATTGGAATCTGCCTTGCCTGGGAATCTCAAAATTATTCCCGAAGTCGCCCTTATGCATATTGAACACGAGTTCTTGAAGACCAAGAACTACGTTAACGATGAGACCATGTTGGGTGACGCTGTTACCGATATCCCCCGGGAGAACTTCTATGTCACGGAGGATGGGTATGCCTGGGATATGGATGAGTTGGCACAGGCTATCACGGCGAACGGAGGCATCATGCGCAATCCTCTCAGTCGGCAGATGTTCACGCCGAAGGATATCCGAGGAATCGTGTCTCATCCAGAAGGCAAACGATTGGCGGCCTTGCAGGTGGAGCAGCACGAGATGTCGAAGGGAGTGAGGCCGGACACCATCGACCATCTTGACAAGCTTGGTAAAATCCTCCTCGAAGACCAATCGAGCGACCAATTAGCAAGTCGGCATGCCATTGACGAGTTTATGGCATATTGCGCAACTTGTAAGTTCTCCTATTTGCTTCCCAAGGTTGAAGGTTCGTGGACTGGGCAGGACGGGGCTGAGCTAATTTCCACAATAGTGCCTGAGGCAGAACAGAAGTGTCTGAATGGGCTTAAATGCCCCGCCAAAGACAGCCACACCGGTCAGTCTTACGACTTTACGATTGGGGAGGCGGTGCGCGATGCAAAGGGCAATCGAGTCTGTTTCCACAAAACGGGCGACTTCATCCAGCAAGCAGCGCGCCATCTGCGTGCGAATGTTGGCGCGCCGCCCCCAGATCCTGATAAGTGCGCGGTGATGTAATCCAGATTAGAGTGGTTCGGTGTCTTTATGGAGAGGCTTTGACTGGGTCGATTTCTACACGGCCAAATTCGAGTCGATACGACTTATGTAATGCTTCATACTGCATACCTTGGACCGGCCAGCGAGTGGGGTTTCTCATTTACGATCGCCATCGACATTAGATCCTAATTAGGACACGTTTTCAACGATACATCGGCTCCCCTGCGACATGATATGTATACGATATGCAAAGGGCGCATTAAACTTCACACATGCTTGTCTCGAAGAACAACAGCGAAAAGGGCGGCAAGAATTGGTAGGTAGCAAATAGGCTCCCCTTTCCTCCTTTGGCGACCGCCCGGAGGCAGACATACCAACGCCATCATTGCGGCTCCTGAAACATCTTCGCTCATCAACCAACCAGCTGCCTTCGTATTGTTTTGCTCCTCCACTGAGGTGCGTGGTGGAAATGGTCCAGCCACAGAATGTCTTGGCACACAAGGCAGTCCTCAGCTGCAGGTCGGCCAACTTGAAACTCGAACACTAGCCATGGACTCAGACTACTCTCCAAACGCTTATACGTGGAAGGAAGGTGTGTTTTGTAGCACACGCGATTGTCGTCGCATTATTCGCTTTCGGGCCTCCGGTGTATGCTGAGCCCCGGCGGCCGTCTCAGCCTTGCACCGCTTTTAGCGTCGTTCAGCCTTGTTAGGTTGACGTGCACGTGGGATCTCTTTACAGGCCTCGAGTAAGTGTACATCTTCTTTTGTGTGTTCTCTTTGCATTGTGTTGCATTCTTCGGAAGATTTGCTGGGAGGATATTTTGGGGTCTTGATTTCGGTTGCACAAGTCAGCGTGAAGCCATTCCTGGACTTTGTAAGCATTCCCTTCTTGTCTATGTTAGATTAGCGATTCGGGCTTGCTTTGTGGAACGAATGCTTTCTTATATATTTCACTTACGACCTCAATCGGGGTTTGAGAACGTTTCAAATGAAAGGACGGGTAAGGACATCATCGAATGAGCTACCAAGACGCACAAACCACGTTCCTACCTCCTCGGGTCCCCATTTTCTTGAAACCACCTCAATGCTCAAGCATTCACGGCATGAAGGAAAGTTCCGCTAATCGATCACGAACAGCCTTGCTCTTTTTCCCAGACAAGCATACATGAACGGTCACTATAGACACCAGTAGACGGCGAAGTCTTCAAGCCCTCACTTTATATGCCATTCATCGAAAAGAGAAGTCTGAGATTGTTACTAAAATGGGGATCTTCGGCAAGAAAAGTCGGAGCGATGAATGGCATACACAGATCGACTTCACGGCATCCCTGAGTCGACCCTCACAGAAAACCTTCCCTTACGAGCTGATCAGGAAACATACCGATCACTATCTAAGGAAGAAAGGAAAGCTGAGTCAACAGGATATTGATATCCGGCTTGCAATCCTGATCGAAGGCCATGAAGCACGAGATGTTGCCGTTGCAGCTTGTGCACATGCAATTTCTCCGACATCTCTACGAGCGATACTCAACGTCGAACTCAGTGTTGCACCTGCCACGTACTTTGGACTCGAGATGTACCTACAATCTCTTGTGGCTGCTCATATCTCCAACCCCAAATCCGTCACTGAGCTCGAAGCACAATGGGCTATCCGACTCCTTCCATACGCGACGTACGGATCGGGCGCGGCTGGGAAATACCTCGAAGGTCTTTGTCAACTTCTCAGCACGACAGCGATTCCAAACATGGGAGTCGTGCCCGACTTCTCCATCCTCGCTCATCGAGCGTTCAGGGACTTTGCCTCGGAGCTTGAAGGACTGAAGCTTCGATGTCAATGGGTCACAGCCTATAACTCCATTGTCTGGTTGCCAACGATTCAGGATAATGCCCCTGCTGTCACTCCGCCAGGCCATCTTCTCCCGGAACATTTACTCGACATCAGCTTCCCGCTCTGGCGGATATGGGCGTCCTGGAAACCGCGCTTCGAGAGAATCACATTCCTGGACGGAATGTGCAGGGCCCAACGTGGAGTGCTCCCAGATCTCCTCGCGCTGGAAGGACCAGATTTCATATCCGGGAAATACGCAACTCTGGCAGATGGCATAATAGCTAGGTACGGAGAAGTGAAACCGATCGTCCGGTTCCAAGGCCTGATATTCGAAGTCCTTACGTGCGAAAGAGACGAGTTGAAAGAAATGTTGACGAAGCTATGGAACACACTAGAAGCCGCCAGCAAAGGCAGCGCCCCTAGTTCCTTCAAACTCTTTTTGCAATTTACCATCGCTCGCCCGATTACCCAAGAGACCCTAGCCGTCATGGAGAGTGTCTACAAAATCCCACACTCGCCCCAATGTCCCATCAACGATTCTGTCTTCAGGATATATGAAGCCCGGAACAAGCTCGGTGGGATGCATATCTACGCCATAGCCGATCTTATCGTCGCTCTCGAACACCCCCGCGGCGAAGACCTCCGCAAAGTGATACTGAAGCCATGGCTGATTCAAGGGATCGAAAATTGTATTCGAGAGTGTCAGGGCGCGGTAAAGACTCATATTGATACCGGACTCGCGTGGACGCATTTGGCGATGGAGTTCCACGACTTCTGCACTGTGGTCAAGGAGTCGAAGAATTTCTTGCCGCTGTTAGATGCGGGTTTACGAGCGCAGTTGGATGTGCTCCCGACAGCGGAGGTCATGGATGCTGTCGTTGAGATATACACCGCAGCGGGCGGCGAAATGATGATTGAACTTGGGCCGGCGAGCAAACTAAAAGACTCCATCGAAGCATTTTGCGCAGATCGGCTGCTACACAGGCAGAAAAAGTTCGTCAACTCGGATGCACATAAGATCATGAGTGCTATGCTGCAAGTGTGGCAGGCGACGACAAATGCGGACCGACGAGACCTGGCAATCCTCGCAGCAAAGAGTATTGGCCAAAACGACATTATTCTTCGGTGTAAAGGCATCACGCAAACGATATCTCTTCCGGACGAATTCGTCAAGGACCTCCTGTCTGTTGTCGATGAGTCTAAAGTAAAGCTTGAGCAAGCTATCGTTAGTTTTACGAAATTACTCGCAGGTACGATGTATCCTGATGTGGTAGGGACGTGGATATTTTGTCTCCTTAATATGATTGTTAAGACATCGTCGACGTTGGTTGACTACACGCTGCAGAACTTTAGGGCGTACGAGTGGTTGCAGTGGATGCTGGAGTTGACCACCATCTTCGTGGATATCATTCCGAATCAATCGAATCCGCCAATCTTGCAGGCCAGCTTGCATCTTTGGGCACAGCAGCTTTCGGAATATACACCCACAATTACGCGGCTGGAAGAGTTTCTTCTTGATAACAAGAAGCAAGGCACAGCTATTCACTGCATTCTGAATGGTGGGGAGGGACTCTGGGTCGAGAGTCTGGTCAAGATATTGAGGGCTCTGGAACGGGCAAGAGAAGCGCCAGAGGAAACGTTGATGCAGAGGGTCACGGCGAGACTGGCGCGGAAGGGGGACAATGCTTCGGAGATTGCGGAGTGCGTGCATGCATTTGCTTCGACGAGCCCGAAGGGACTGGAGGCTTGTTACAGGATAGACAGTACGACTGTGAGACAGGATAAGAAGGCGGTGGCGTTGGCTGAGGTTGAGGTTGCGGGCTGGGTGCAAGATGAGGACATGATGGTCACAGATAAAGCTGCGATCACATCTCTGGCGACTCTACTAGATCTGAAGGTTTACGTGGATGAGGTTCCGAAAGAGACACTGGCCAAGGCAACGCAATACTACGAAGAAATGGCTGCTTGGATGCTAGAGGAAGCTGCACGCTTGGAGGGAATACAGCGAGGAATGAAAGCAGTGGACCCAGTCGGGACAGCTGTATTTCTCGAAAGCATTGGGATTCAAGACATGAGCCCGCTGGAAGAGGAACTGGAGTTGTTGCCTCCAGATATTCTTAACGCCGTCGAAATGCAGGGCCGCAACGAAGTCGAGATCAGTTTTCCCCTGACCGCTTTCACCGGTCTTCAGCGCAGCGCCATGGGCTCCGGAACTGCGAACACACTGCTCGTACATCTCTTCCTTGACTATTACGACAAGAGCTTTCCCCCAGCCTTCTGCACACATCTGGACACCGACGGCCCTGATGACTACGACAACGACCACAGCCCCTGGGTCCCTCTAACCGACACCAAAGAACCCGACCTCCCAATTTGTCCATACGGCAACTTCAAAACCACAGCCCTAACCTGGCAAATGAACCGGATCCTGCACCGGCACCTCCGCTACGCACCCCCTGACATTGCCGCCATACACGCCTTCATCTCAAACCGTCTCCAAGACCTTGCACACTGCTGCATCATCTGCGGCACCACACACAACGCGCGGCACACCACTCTCCGCCGCTCAGTACCCTGTTCCGCGTCAGCCTGTACACGGATCTGGAACAGCATGACCATCCCGCTCGAAGTCCGCATCCCAGAGCTCCGTACCGATCCCTTCGCCATCGACATGCTCCTCACAGGCGTCTACGCCGCCGCCATGAGCAGCCGCGTTGACCTCCTTCCCAAATGCCCCATCACATCCACAATCTCCGTAACCCAAATCCTAAACTCCCTCCCGCCGCTCTCGACCCTCCAAACATCGCAAACCCTATCCACCGACCTCGAAGACCAGCAGAAAGAACTCCTGATCTGGGCGTGCACGCACTACCGCGGCTTTATCTCTTCCGCGTCGGGGATCTTACGGATTCCGAGTCTGCCAGTCGGAACACATCAATTTGTTCTCGCGAACGCGAGTCCGATTCTAGAAGCAGGGTTTGTGGGGAGAGTGAAAGGGGCAGGGAGCGCGGGGACGAGGATTTTGTTTCATGGGACGAGTTTGGATAGATTGCCGGGGATTTTGAAGGAGGGGTTGAAGGTGTGCTCGGGGACGACACTGCAGAGGACGGGGGCGGCGCATGGGAAGGGGATTTATATGGTACGTATAGACACCTTTCTTCCCCACTTTCCCTACTTTCCACATTTCCGAAAAATAAGATTGTCTTGTCTTGTCGGTCACCATACTAACCCCACTCTTTCCTAGGCCGAAGAACCGGCAACATCCTTCTCATACTCGCCCGCTGCGGTCAGCTGGGCGAACTCGGGACTTAATAACATGCGCCTCATTCTGGGATGTGAGGTGATAGGCAATGGAAATATTGTTACGCCGGGTATACATGTTATTAAGGAGGAAGGAAGTGTGATGGTAAGATATGTGTTTTTGTTTGCGGCAGGCGCGAGGGTGCCGATTGCGGGGCATTTGACACCGGCGATGTTGAGTGCGTGTAGTGCGCTGAGGAGTGGGAGTGTGTAGGTGATGGAGTCGGGAAGGGAGAAAGGGAAAGAAGTCGGTGGTTTGGGTTGGCGGTTGCGGAGGCTGTGACGGAATAGGGAGGGCTTTTTTGTTAGCGTCTGCATCGTTGGGACATTAAGCTGGAGTTGGGGGTTATTTTGCGGGTTATTTTCTGGGTCTGGGAGGGGAGTTCCCTGTTAACCTTTAGCGACGCTTTCGTTGTTCTTCATTTCGTTGGGGCATGATCTAACCCAGCCCTTGCTTTGTGCAGAAGTGTAGTTGCTACGATTCTAGGATGCGAATTAGATGTATATGAGAAGAATTTGATTGAGCTACGGATGAAGGCTTTAACCGGGTTTCTATGGCAGGATTGATCAGTCCAGTATACGTGCTTGTCCAACATATTGAAGTTGTCCAGGGGTCACTCGCACTCGTATCGCTGCTGCGCCACACTCACACGGGCCACACCCCCGCATACAAATTTCGACCACGACGCACCTTTCCTGCCAGAAAACAATCACACGTAGATTGTCGCGTTCCGAGTATTTCATCATTGCACTTTAAATTTTAGCCACTATCCTAAAAATTATGTCGAATTCGACCCACATTCAGCCTTTCATCCTAAACCACCTGAACCCTATCAATAACGATGTGCACCCCGCGCCCGCCACCTCATCAGTACTTCACCTCTTCCCAAGCCTACCAAAGGAGCTGCGACTAAAAATATAGCGATGTGCCTTGCAGAGAAATCGGATGATTCATGTTCGCATTGAACCTAAGTACGAGAGGCATACACGGCCGTCGTACATCGACGGAAGGGAGAATCCTGAGCAGTGGACGCTACACCCTCTGGATCAAACCACTTTCCTTATAACCAAACACCGCGCCATTTTCAGCCGGTATAAAATGTTTAGCAAACTTCTGCGAGTGAACCGCGAATCTAGAGACGAATCCTGGCGGTTCTATCGCGTGCGTGTCCCATGCGTAATCGCAGCCCCGAAAACCCTGCACGAATTTGACTGTAAAGAGATTCCCTGCAAACCAGGACTCCTGCTTTTCAATCCGGAATACGATTTCTTGTGCATTGAGTCAACGGCCATAGAGACTGGATACGTCGCGACAAGGGCACAAGCCGCGCTACTCGACTTCCTCCACCATCTCCACAAACTACAAACTCCAAATAGCAGAACCCCAAACCTCACCAACTTGGCGATAAAAGACGCACGTCGTCTCCCGTGCGTCCCGCGACAGCTATCCTGCATGGACTACGACGTGCGGGAGTCCATCCGCCAGACCTTCGCAAACCTCAAATAAGTTTTTTTTTGGGAGCTCCAACACCTTGCAACCTCACAATATGCCCCAGTTCCAACACCCATTCGCACGGCTCGCACCAATCCAAGCATTGTTCCTCACATTCGAACGCCTACCTTGCGATCCCCGCGACATCGGTGAGGGCTTGGGGCGACTTTGCAACGATGTAAAGGCCCGCGAAGACTATTCGCACAACGGATACAACCACCACTTTTTTACGATCTCCGACACCTGTTCTTCCGAGATGGCACGACTTTCTTGCCGCACTAGGGGTCGAGAATTCTGATATTGAGTATCAGCACATGGTCGGATTTGTGCCTGAGCTCGACGAACATCTTCAGATGAATGACCGAGAGAGCGCTATGGAGTGGGCGGAGAGACAGGATGAGCTGATTTCGGACGACGATTTGGAGAAAGAGGTGAGGCGCGTGTTTGGCTTTTGGCTATTTCCTGTGAGTGTAGGCTCGAAGAATAGGATGGGTTGGTGGGAGGAGGCAGAAAGGAAGTGGGAGGATGATGATGACTGGGTTCCGGAGTTGTGCTGTCTTAATTTTGCACAGTGAATATTGCTTCATCGCTGCCAAGAAGATATGCGGGTACCTAGATAGGAATGCAGTGAATGTGTAAACACGTGACGTGGCGGTCCAGTTTCCGGAAACTTACTATTCAGACCCTACAAGTTCCTTAAATACATTCCAGACACATTAAATCTCAAACTCGGGACCCTCTCACTCACGACCCTCCATAGTAGGAGAATGTGGTGGGAGACAAATTTCGGACCATTTGACATAATCTTCCCTGCACCTAAATGCCCAAATCAATCAAAGTCTTCGCAGTCCATTCCGGTTTCACAACCGGAAACGAAAGTTCACAGCCCTGCTCCTGACACCACACAATCGGCTTTCCAAGGCCTCCACCCGACACAGCTTGCGCAAGTCGCAGCTTCTCTTCTCGGTAGAATGAGTCACTCGCCTCATCTGTTCCAGCGTTATAAGAAGCGACAGCATATACTGGGATATCACTCGGCACCATGAGATCCTCCAATATCGTTGAGAATGGATCTGAGGCTTGGCTCTGGAGAATGTAGTATTGCATCGCCCACATGTCTTCTTTAATGGATTGGGCGTGGTGGCGAGGGTAGAGACTTTTGTCGAAGTAGCCAGTTTCGTTAGCCGGTATGAATATAGGAAGTAGTCCCCTGATGAACAGTTAGTTTCAACATGAATTGACAATTCCAGCCGGAAAGTAACTGAGGCTAGGGGCTTTGCCAAAGACAGATGAAGGGGAGAATTAGCTCGACAGCAAGGTCGGGAAAGGAGCCGAGCTTATGTCGGTATTTCTCAGCGAGTACACCATGTAGCACTTGGTGGTGGTACGGTAAGTCCTATCCACAGACCACAGGGTTGCCGGTTTGAAGAGCCTCGACAACCCCGTCCGTTCCACTGCCGAATTCCACATGCTGTAGGGACAGACAACTGGCAAAGGCTGACCTACCAAGGGACGCCTAGAGCGAGAATAATCTGGGCCAAGGTTACACGTCCTTGCATGTCCATTTTCGCGAAATCCAGAGTCTCTTTCGTGGTTAAATTCTTGTCTCTCTTCCGATCTAGCCATTCAATTCCGTTCGGAGAAGCATCTAGCAGCACAACACCTTTGACGGTACCTGTATTGAGCCTGGAATTTCGTAACACGTTCTCGACTCCACCACCCCAACCCACCAGGACTTTATCTTCGTGTTGGCGTTGAACAGCTATAACAAGCGGGTTCAAAACAGTTGTGAGATTTGCAGGCTCGCTGGATGGCCAACGGGATGACCAGCCGAAATTGGGTGGGTCGTAAGAGCACGAGTTCCGACCATACGTGTCGAGAAGTATGGTCTGTAAGTTGAAGAAGTCGGTAACGCCGTGTGCCGGACTCGACTCGAACCAGATCGTTGGCAGTGACGTTGAGTTTGCAGATGGCGCGTTGGTGCAGTGGCAACTGATGGAAAGAGATTTGCCTGAAGCCAGAGTGACTTGCACCGCGGTTCCCCTGTAGGAAAGGTGAGCACAATTAGAGGTTCGTGTCTGAGTACCGGGTAACTTACGGGTTCTTGAAGCCATATTGTCTTGCTAAGTCAACCGCGCCCACTATGAATAAGACCGATATGACGAAGCGGACGAATTTTAGCAGGCGATTGCCATATCTGCCGATGGAGAAGAGCCATTTCTTCCGTCGCGGAACACCTTCCAGATTCCGATGCGTAGCGTTGTCGTCGTTGAGTTTCTTGCTTGACCAATGGTCCGCAGCAAGCTTGGCCGATACAACAGCACCATTAAGAAAAATCAACACTTGAATGCTAACGGCATCAGCCTTTGGCGTCAAACCGTAGCCACCAGAGCAAATGAGTCCGGAAATAGTGAGAACTGCCCAATAAAGGTAGGTCAAATATGTCAGAAATCGAGGAATGATTCCTGCGGGCTTTCGTTGCGAAGGCCGCAATGTGTGTTTGAGCGATTGGAGAGCGTCGAAAGCAAGTGCGGAGGCAAAGAAGAGGCCGCTGAAATGGCTGTAGTATTCAGTAGGTCCAGGTCGATTCGTGAAAGACTGTAACTTATCAGAAAGCATGCGCTCCCTCGAGCATGATGATACTTACGGCCTCCCAGCCAATCAGGGCAACAGCGACTAGGAATAGGACTCCTGCAACGCCCAATACGCCTGGCCGAATCGCCTTCATAATAGACACTCTCGTGATAGCCGATTTGATAAGATATTTAGGTATTTTGTGTTCTTGATGAACCCAATGGGCTCTTGCATCAGAGATTCATTCCCTTCTTGAACCAAGCAAGACCGCGTACGCATTGCTCCCAATTTCCCAAAGTGTTAACTCTTGCGAACCCCCGTTCAGCCTTCCCGCCTCCTACTCCTCGAGACTGTCGTCGAGGGCTCCACTGTCGTCGAGCTGAGGAATTATTTTTCTCTCTGCAACGCCTTCGGCCTGCTGACCCAATCAGAGACGGCAACGCTAACTCGAGAAGGGTCGGTTTACGCTCGCGCATGCCAAGGTTTCACAGCCGCGGTGGAACAACGCGTAAGCGCGGGAAATGGCCCGTCTTCTCTTCTTCACTCCTTTCAGACATCTTTACGCTCTGCTTGGCCTCCAAAACGAAATGACCGCTTCTCGAAATTGCACTACACGAATGCGCACAGGCTGTTTGACATGCAAGCGTCGGCGGAAAAAGTGCGATGAAGGACGACCCACCTGTGGCAATTGCGTCTCGTCGAAAAGAACGTGTCAAGGCTATACCGACCCATTTCGAGTCCAATCCCAAGGCACGGTTGGAACTGAGGTGCGTAACTCTAGTTGCCCTGTCCGCCTTGCTGCAATTGGGAGTTCGACAACCCAGTTGGATCTTCAGCATTTTGACGCTTTTCGACATCTCTCGGCACGTCTCCTTGGGGATCTTGATGCTGCTTTCGTTCAAGAGATATTGCAAAGAAGCTGGTCGCAACGGTCAATATGGCATGCTGTTCTTGCGCTCTCCGTGCAACTGGAGTCGTTCTCTAAGAGCCACTCTAAGTCAGAAGTGGATGCCTCCAACGAATTGTATTCGCACCAGCATCACGGACAGGCTATTCGCTGTATTCGGCAATGTTTAAAAGATCAAATGAGCATCGAGAAGAAGGCTGAGATACTCATTGCCATAATTCTCATCATTTCCTTTGATCTACTGCAGGGAAATGGGATTGCCGTATTGATACATCTGGAGGGGCATTAAGTGCTCTGCATGCACCAATCACGGCATCAATCCCGACGAGTCAAGACTACAGGATAATGAAGACCTTGGAGGCGATATTCACGAAATTGGATGTTCAGAGCCTGGCGTATGTGGGGTCAAGAGTTCCTGCTGGGTCCAGTATCGAATTTGAAATCAGTCATCTTTCAGCGAGCCACAGAGTCGCAGCGGATCAAACGATAACGATGGCGCATGTCACGGCACTACGTGACAGTTTTGTACTCCTCGAATATCGAAGCTACCAAGCAATGCGATGCGATCGAGGCGTCCCAGATGATCAAACTGTAGCCAGGAAGTCTATTTTGGAAGACTTTCAACGTTGGTTTCAGCTGTTCTGGCTGGTGCTAGACACCATATTCCCTGAAGGAAATGAACCCAAGCCGCAATACGACCAGATTTCAAAGCAGTGTCGACTCCTTCACATCCGATACCTGATTATGACTATGAGACTTGCCAACCAAGGCCCTTCTCGAGAGATAGTTTTCGACACTTTCGAGGACTCCTTCGCCGAAATTATTCGCCATGCCGAAGCACTCCTTGGCGCAAGCCCACCCCGCCTCCTGTTTACTATGGACATGGAACTCATTGAACCGCTCTATTTTGCCGCAATGAAATGCAGAGAGCCGACGAAGAGAGCAAGGGCACTGAACCTTCTCAATTCATGCACTCAGGAGGGGATCTGGGATGGTCCACTCATGGCCGCAATAGCTAGATACGCAGTGTGTTTGGAAGAGGCGCTATTTGAGACCGAATTTCCAAGTTCGCAATTACATTCCACGAAGGACGAATATTCTTCGAGTGTGGCGGATCGGATGTGGAACCATCGACGCGCTGTGAACGCGGAAACGTGCAGGGTGTCGAGCCTAGCGCTTCTTTCAGTCGACTGGAAGCACAGAACCGCTTTCGTCGAGTGTGGACATGCGGGAGGAAAGGTGAGAACCATGTGTACCGCTGCGACCCTGCCTTGATTGTCATCAATTACAATCGATCCCGCCAGCTACACCTGGACATCAGTATGCTCGGGATTCTCGAAACTATTCGGCTGGGGTATCTGCTTTGATATTACGAAACCGAAGGCCTCAGGGGACAGGAGACCAAGAAAACGTTTTTGTGCGGATCCGGAAAGTGCACTGGATTTTCAGCCCGCCGCATAGCTATGCTTTGACGTTGTTCAGATGTACGTCTGGTTCAGCCGCCGGCGCAACTGGCTGTGGAGGTTGATGAACAGTACGTCTCTGCTCGTCTCTGCCCCTCCTTATTCTCCGCGCCTTTCGACAATAGATGCCACAACAGGTCGCAATCAATACCACAGCAATGATAGGAACCCCGATAACCACGAAGAAAAACAGACCAGTGTTTCCGATATTGAGATTATCGTGCTTGTTGTTGCAGGGTAGCGACCCAACGGATTCGCCGGGGATCCACGTTCTCAAGGTTGCGGTACATCCGTAGGTAAAATCCGGGGGCGTTGGTGACAGCGTTGCCTTATCTGTCGCATCCCATGAGATCTGGTACGGGTTGTGAACCTGCACTGCGCTGTGGAATATGGGAGCCGCCGAAATCACGTCAGCCAAGGTTGTGGGTGATGCCGCCGCCTCAGTACCTATGACACTGACGCAGGCCATGGTAGCAAGACTTTGGAGAGTGATGCCTGGGTTTTGACCGTAGAAATCATATCCACTGCAGGGTATTATCAGTACGATGGAATCGATGTCGGACCAATCCCCTCACCTTGCGCAGCAATACGCAGTCGTCGCCCGCCGTACCGCGTCCAAATAGACAGTTCCGAGATTGTACGCGGTCCACCGGTCAGGACAAACAGCCGGGCTAAAGTGGAATCGACTTTCAGGGACGACTCCATCCCAACCTTGAGGCTGGCATTTTGTGAATCGGGGATCGCTGGGGTCCGAAAACACTACCGTCAAGGTGGACTCCGTATCGTTGTGCAGGTAGTCGCTTGTCACGGTCTTAACCGTGGTGAACACATCTGCGCAGTTTGGCGGCGCGACAAATGGCGTGGTGAGCGCCAGAAGTGACACGGGTACTGTTGGGGTCGCTGAAGCAGTACTGGATGTCATGATGTTCGACACAAGGCCGTTATGGGACGCAACGACCGTGGGAGTGAGGTAAGCTTGCGCGGTAGACTGGTTTCATGCAAGCATGATAAACTGATGGAAACAGAATATTTACCGCTGTTGCAGGTGGGATCACGAAGGAGGACCACGAAACAACTCATGGGTGATACGGATTGCCAAGAGTCGCCTACGATCCTCCTCGCACATGCCGAGGTCTCCAAGCTTGCGCATCTGCAACATTTGTCCTAGCCAAGACATCAGACCCGGATCTAGACTGCAAGGGTGTTATCCAGACATGCAATCGCAAGACCCCTTTTCGCCCCAATTCGACACTGGCGTTTCGCTAGACTCAAGTTTAAATTGACTACATTCTGAAGGATTGTGGCGGCTTTCCTATTTCACCTCTTTCGCCTTTTTTCCTCTCCATCTCGCTCTTCCCGGTCGGCGGTATTGGGGTCTGCTCCGATAGGATTATTCGAAGGATGCAACCCTTGTCGGACGGGGTCAACGTCCTCGTGGCCAGTGAAAGCTCAGAACCTGGACACGTGTGATGCATATATTTGGTCATGTTATACAGACAAATGCTTGGCTTGTCGAATGCTCGTCCACAGTATGCTGCAGGTACATACGTACGATGACCACATGCCTAGGTACCTGCGTGACGCGAGGCTGACTGCTCGTATAGATCTAGCCCGAACAGGTCTGAAGGTCTCGCATACAGATGGCGAATTGATTGATCTCGTTCGCAGGAGCCGCGCTAAACGTTGACCTTTTGGCTCGTACTCGTACTCGTTCACTGCAAGGTCGAGAAGAATCATTTTGGCGACTATCCACTGCGACGCTCCATCTGCCGAAGATACTGGCGACGTATCAGACCATCTCATCCACTATGAAACTTCACATTGTATGGCTGTCCAGATGGGAACTTGTTCGCGAGCACTGCCCAGGAGAACTGAGACGACATCACGCTCGTCGTTAGGATAATTGTAGAGTGGGGTCCGTAAAATGGAAGGAATCACATACTACATTCTAGGGTATGCTCCTCCAGACGGGATCCTGCGTCTGATTAAACAATTGGAATCGATACTGACCAAGAATAGGTACCCTGAGCGTTTGAGGCCTGTAAGGCAGACACTGTGCTCCATGTTGCCCCTCTCTTAACATTTTAAAAGGAAAGACGATGCCGACATATAATTCAGATTCTCAGGGTATCTGTCCCCGTCTGCCCATCATCGACCTTGTACACTCATTTCCAGCGAGATGCGAGCCACTCTTTTAACTGCCCTTGTATGGGCCAGTCTTTCCTTTCAAGTTTTCTCTAGTCCTTCGAGTCCAGTCCCTCCCACGGGTCACGCCGTTGCCTTCGAGCCCCGCGGTGGTTCAATCAACCCATCTGTGGGGGCTCACAATGTATCTTCCAATGATATCAAAGCAGCCCAGCAGATTGTCAAGAACGCGATTGCCAACATGACTGAGCTTAACAAGGCGCGCCTTGCAAAGCCGTCACGGAACAATTTCAGCTTGAAGCCAGGCACCAAGGCGTCAAAGCGCGATGTCGAGAAACCTCCCCCATTGCTGGAGATTACGGACCAGATAGCGCAAGCCGCAGCTTTGTTGGCCGAGCTTGATGCCGATCCCAAAATAAATTCCACAGCTAATGCGGTTCCCCTCCAAAAGCGGGCCGGAACCTTTTGGATGGAAGGTATTGGCCGCAAAGGCACGGTACCCTGGGGAAATGATGCTTCGTATAAGGTTTGTAGTCTCCTTGCCATTATTGAAATATTCTTTTGGAGTCACTGACCGGTTGAATTAGGTGCTTCGAAACGTAGTCACTGACTACAACGCTGACCCTTCCGGCAAGACTGTAAGTGATACATTGGCGGGGACAAAGAGTAGAGAAAATGGATGCTAATGAATTGTCATAGGACTCGACCAAAGCTATCCAAAAAGCCATTGATGAGGGCAAGAGGTGCGGAGCTAATTGCAACGGCTCCACCACCAAGAACGCTATCGTGTATTTCCCGCCGGGGACATATCTCGTGTCGAGTTCCATCAGCGTTTACTTTGGCACGCAAATTATTGGCGATGCTAATAGCTGGCCGACAATTCTCGCCGCTAAAAGCTTTGTCGGCCTCGGAGTCTTGTCGACAGACGTCTATGTTGATGGTGGTGGAAATGGCCCTGATGGGAACTCTTTAGAGTGGTATATCAACACGGCACGTTTCTATGGTCAGATCCGTAACATCAAGATTGACATTCGGGCGACTGATCCCGGAGCTTATGTTGCGGCGCTCCATTATCAAGTCGCTCAGGCCACCACTATTGAGAATGTCGAGCTCATTGCCGACTCAGGTACTGTGAGTAGTTCTGTTCCCAATATTATCCTGTCGTCGATCCTAATGAACGTGATGCTAAAATTACGATATCGTAGACTCAACAGGGTATCTTTGCCGAGAATGGAAGCGGTGGCGTCATGTCCGACATCACGTTTACCGGCGGCAACTTTGGCATCTGTGAGTTTCCATACCTTCATTCATAAACCCCAGACTAATAAGAGAACTAGATGGAGGTGCACAACAGTTTAGTGCAGCACGGTTGACCTTCAATGGCTGCAATACCGCGGTCGAGTTGATATGGGACTGGGGCTGGGTGTGGAAGAGCATCACTGTGAACAATGCTCAGGTCGGCTTTCGACTCTACAATGATGCAGACGGGTCGATCCCTGGATCCGTTACCATTATGGACTCTACATTTTCCAACATCCGGGAATCCGCTATCGAGATGGCAGTTTCCAAAGATGTCCGTGACTCCGGGTTCACAGGGTTGATCTTGGACAACGTCAATCTTGGGGCTAAGATCAAAGACCATTGGAGTACAGCCCAGATTCTTGCTCCCGGCTACTATAAAAGCGTGAGTATCTATATCCTATTTTAAACTACGTGCACGATTGCTAAGTTAGATTTCAGTATGTCATGGGCTCAACCTACAAAGATAACAAGAGGTCCTGGACAACGGGCGCCATGGACTACAGCCGCGAAACTACTCTCCTTGGACCGTCCGTCTCGGGACTTGAAGTTGCTCCATACTTCGAGAGAAAACGGAACCAGTACGCCGACAAGACTTCCGCCGACTTTGTCCATCTCAAAGATCTCGGTGCGAAGGGTGACGGCTCAACCGACGACACCGACAAGGTTCAGAGTGCGTTCAATACTTACGGAAGCGGTAACAAGATCATTTTTGTAGATGCCGGAACGTATATCATCAAAGGAACCGTGACCATTCCCAAGGACGCCAAGATCGTAGGTGAAACCTGGTCTCAATTCGCCGCCAGCGGCGACAAATTTTCCGATGCGAGCAAGCCGATCCCCATGTTCAAGGTTGGCAACGAAGGAGATGTCGGTACAGTTGAGATGCAGGACCTCATACTGACGAGCAAAGGTGCGACACCTGGCGTTATTTTGATGGAGTGGAACGTTCAGGCTTCAAGTGCCGGGGCCGCTGCGCTGTGGGATGTTCACGTCCGCCTCGGAGGTGCCACCGGTACTGGTCTTACGCCATCCGAATGCCCCCCAAAACGGGATGGAACCAGCCCGTCCGGGTGCCAGGTAGCTAGCATGCTTCTCCATGTCACCAAGAAGGCGTCTGGCTATTTCGACAACATGTGGCTGTGGGTGGGAGACCACATGATCGACGATCCCCTACTCAACGACCCCTTGAATAATATGGATCAGCTGTCTGTCTTTAGCGCTCGCGGCGCGCTTATAGAGAGTCAAAAGGCAACCTGGCTATACGGGACCGCCTCGGAACACTCTGTGTACTACCAATACAACTTCTATGGAGCGCAAAACATCTTCACGACCTTCTTGCAAACAGAGTCCCCGTATTATCAACCGACGCCAAAACCGCCTGCGCCCTTTGGAAACGTTGTTGGGACCTTCCCTAATGACCCGGATTATTCTTGCAAGGGTGGCGATGCAGACGGCTGTGACGAATCGTGGGCGGTCATCATGAAAAATTCCCAGAATATCCACATCGGTGCTGCGGGAACTTATTCCTGGTTCAGCAGCTATACTCAGGACTGTATCGACGGCCATACTTGCCAGAAAGCACTCTGGTTATTGGACAGCAATTACAACAACAATCGACTCCAGAACATCGTGGCTATTGGTGCGAAAAATATAATTGTCTCTCCTGGAGGAACAGCTATTTCATCCGATGCAAACTTGTCCGTTACCAAGCACCCTGCGTGGGCACACATTTCCGTATACGACGTGCCGTCGATTGGAGCGGCTCCTCCACCCGTCAGCGAGAACCAGTGCAAAGGCACAGACAGAATGTACAGCAGTGAGGACATGCCTCAGGGCGATATAGAGCTTTGGACAAATGATGGGACCATATTAAACCATGCCGATGACACAGATGGTCACCAATGGGTCACAATTGTCAATCTCACGCCCTACAAGATGGTCTACACTGGGGGCCCAACTCCATATCAGTTCGCAGCTTGGAACTTCGGTGACATTCCTTCCGGAAAGGCAAGGAAGAACGAAGCTACTTACGACACCAGTTTAAAGGTCGGCAGTTTTGTCGACACGAATGGGTTCGCCAATTACAAACTCGAAGGAACAAGCAAAACGTTCCAGGTCCACGTGACCACCCATATTCCGGACAATGCCGGTTACGAGCGACGTGTGGTATTTGACCTCGGTGGCATGGGCATGGCCTGGCGAGAGCTAGGTTTTCCGGGAGAGAGGGTGAGCGTAGCACTCGTTATCACCGGGAGCGAACAGTTTGGTTACGTCAACTCGTTGCAGCTCAACAATGTCGCATGGATGAGCACCATGGGGGGCGTAATCAAAGACCGCCAACTTCGTCATGTGGTGGTTCCGGGTGCCCACGATGCAGGCATGAGTAAAATCTCGGTCAATTCGGGCTGGAACGGCGCAGGCACAAACTACAACACTGAGACGCAAAGTCTGGATCACTACAACCAGCTCCGAGTCGGCACGCGATACTTCGACATGCGCATCGTCAGCGTTAATGGGGGCGACTTTTGGTCAGCTCATGTCACTGACGAAGTAGCAGCGGGTCCAGGTGGCGCCACCGGTGAATCTCTCGATGACTTGATCAAGGGTGTCAATCGCTTCATGACGGACTATCCCGGAGAGGTCATAGTGTGGTACATCAAGTACATGGTAGACCTCGACAATGGGAAACTCAACAAGGATGCACGATACTGGAACTCCGATAAAGTCAAGGCTTTCTACGACAAACTGGAGACCATCAACAACCGATGCCTTGGCTTGAGCAAAAGTCCTCAGCTCGACATGCAGCCTATGAAGAACTTCATGAACCAGAATCAGAACAAGGGATGCGTTCTCCTTCTGACGGATGGGAGATTGAAGGACGGCCTCCCCACGGAGCGAACATCATCGGGCATATATAACGGCCCTGCTTGGCTCCATCGCGATGACTACTGGGCCGAGGAGATGTACACGAAACAGAATGCCGACAAGGAGATTGCGCGGATGCAGAAGTATAAACGCGACAACGAATCCTCTGCGCTAGGTAGTGATGATTACTTCATCATGCAATGGCAGGTCACGCCAGAGCTTATTATCATCCCCCCGCCCACTCTACAGCTCATCGCCAACCAAGAGACCAACCCGGCACTCTATCACTACGGCGTCAACAAGATGTCGCCCGAGAGCTTCCCCACAGTCATCCAGCAGGACGCAGTCGGTCTATTCCACGTCAGCGACCTCAGCGAAGCCTCGTACAACCCCATGATGCAAACGCTAGCCATCGGCTTAAATCTATACATGGTCCCCCAGAATTGCAAGGTCAGCAACATCAAGCATCCACTGCTGCAAGCCAAGCCGCAGTTAAGATTGTTCGCAGCGACTGGGGGCTCGGGCTTCAAGACCTTTAGTGGCGTCATCTTCGCCAACGGCACCGTGCTTGATAGCACGCCTGACGACTTTTGTCGTACTTGTACGTTCAACGACACATCAAGTATCGACCACCCTCCTTTGAATGGAACGAGCAGGCCCAGTAAAATCAGGAGACAGGGTCGGAAAGCAGATTTGAGGGCATTTATGTGAGCGCGGGCTTGACAACGCTCGGTTCAACGGGAATTTAACGCTGCAGAATTTGGCTGTGACAGAATACCGCGCCGACTTTGGCAAAATCTTCTTTTCCTTTTGTATAGTTGCTTTGTTAAATTCATACCAATCTGATTCCTTCGCATTACATGGTCTTTGATCCTGTGGGAAGTGCCTACTCTCCAAATTTAATTTCTTATGTTCGCGTGATCTGGTAAGCATTTCCAAAAACTAATAACGCGCACAAGAACCCCGATTAATTCTGTTTTTGTTACATAGGGTTGGGCTAGAGATCTTTTGGATCTTTGAAATAGATGTACTCTGCACAACGTGCATTATCAAGGGAGCCTAGACAAGTGACAGTTCTTGAGTTTACGCGTTTTCTGGATAGAGACCAGCTGACGACTGTGGAAGCTAGGATTCTGTATCTCTGTTTGTTATTTTTGTTGATTTCGTCATTTTATGGTCTTAAACATCCCAACAGTTCATGCTACTGGCAAAACCACCATCGCATCCTCCACCTCAACCCAAGTAGACAGCTTGCACACTTTGCCATATCCAGAACCTTTTCCGTCGCTACTTTTCGTCTACCATGGAGCATTAGTCCCATCATAAACATTGAATCCTTTCGCCTTCTCAGCAGTCTCCCATCCCTCGACAAACACCTTGGGCATTTGTCCATTCACCTCCTGACCCTTGTTGAAAATAATGTCCAAGGAGGCCTTTGCACCTTCCTCGGCTGTCAGGTCGGCCATATCGCCACCTCCGAGGTCGGTCTTGAGCCACTGCGTTTTTTTGTCAGTATGTGTCAGGAGTCTTCAAGTGGACCAAATTTGTGGGGGACAGAGGGAAGGGAAGGGACCGGACGGGACAGGACGGGACGGGATATTTTGGTACGTACACCTGGGCACAGAGCCAAGAATGTGAAACCTTCTTTCTGGTGATCCAGGGCATATTGCACAGTTAAGGCGTTCAGTGCTGCCTTTGAGATTTTGTAGGCGGGCGCGGGGAGAGCGGCGGCCATTGGAGCGAGGCCAATGGAACCGAGGGTCGTGGACCTTTGGTGTTCGTTAGCTGCTAGACACTGTGATGGAGATTTGGTGGCCAAAATTGGGGATTGGCTTACATGTTGACGACTTTCTTGAGCCTTCCTTTCTTCAGCAGAGGAAGGAACTCTCGCGTCGTCCAGTGCACGCCCATAACGTTGACGTTGAAGCTCTCTTCGAGATTATCCCTAAGCGGACCGTATTAGTCAAAATCAATGGGCTTCTTCTCCGCGCCAAATTCATAATTAAGCCAATTTAGCGAGCCGATTCAAAGGAAACGGGTATGAAATTACATGGAAGTAACGCCATTGAAGGCATATTGGCAGATGCCGGCATTGTTGATCAAGACATCGAGTCCTTTGTCACCAAGAATGGACTCCACCTCAGCAGCCGCCTTCTTGATAGAAGCCTGATCCGTGACATCCAACTTGACAACTGACACTCGGCCAAAAGAGTCCTGCGTAGCCTCACTCAGAGCGGGGGCATCTCCGCGGACAGCAGCAATGACCTTGCCGACCTCAGAACTGGGACGAGAAACGAGATCCTTGACGAGTGCGAGGCCCAAGCCGCGGGAGGCGCCGGTAATGAGGAACGAAGCCATGGTGGGTTTAGGGTTGTGGTAAGACGAATGGTGTTGCGATTGTGGAGGGGAGATCTGCTTAATTGGAGTGGAAAGAAAGGGCCGTATTAGGCGGAAGTGTCGGGGAAAGCTTGCGAGCTTTGTAGTTGCTACGTCCCGTACTACTGAATACTGAGGACTATGTGGCTTTAAGACACGGCCAAAGTGCATTTGTAATACAGGGGACTGAATTCCATGGACAAATTTGGCCGCCTAGTTTTCCATATTACACATCAAACCATTGGGATGTCAGTGCCCTTGATCGGTGGTGCACTTGCTTAATTTAGCCCGATTGAATTGGTCAGTGATAGGCCGCAAAGCTGCAAATGAAGAAGGCGAATCGGCCAAAATGGCCGTTCCGACGAAGCTACTCGGCGAAAGTGGCCGTGCCAACAACGCTGTGCCACAGTGAATGTCCGGCGGCTTGTTGGTGTGCTCTTGCGGGCTTGTGATTGGCCGGATGGATGCATAGCCGAAAATCGATGGGCCGATCCGATGCCCGATGCCCAATGCCCAATTTGGACTGAAATGAAACTGCATCGAGCCTACTTGCGAAATGCCCTTGCATTGGTCGAGGTGAATAATTTTGTTGCTCATGGCATGGTACAGACTGGACAGCGACGATGTAGGATATGGCGGTGGCGCGTATAAGAGAGCCCATTACTCTGCTCAATTGCATTCTCATGCAAGATTTATCTTCACCCGTTTTCAAAACAATGAAAGAAGCCAATGACAGGAGTCTTATCAACAGGCATAATAGGTAAATCTTAAGCAGCGACCGCAGTCACGCCGCCTCAAGTCGTCTCCACGTGCAATTCTACCAATATAAAGGCGCCTTCAAATTCAACATTCACCCCTCTGTCTCTCCGCTCTTCCTTCCAACGTTGAAATCGCCGAATTTGCGTCAGGGACCTTCTTGTAGGTCATTGGCGTCTCTTCCGAGCTCCCAGGAGTACACCTCGATAGACTAGATTACAATCTTCAACATTCGCCTTTGCAAGCTTGGCTGCCGAAGAATGTCACCACTTGGCACTGGAATGCGTTCGACGAACTGCCTGAGGACATGGTAGGCAAATAACCCATGAATCGAATGTCGTAGTATTTTGGCAGTATGCCGCTTGCGGACATCAGTGCTCTAGGTGTGTTTTCAGTGTACTATGAATGCCTTTTAGGAGAGGTACACCGTCATTATTCATCTTGCAAACTTCGGTCTGCATTCACCGATCACTCCAGCACTGCGGCGCGATTTCCACTCAATGAGTGGATTTTTGGCACGTAAACGCTTAGTTACTTAAGGAGTGGAAATTTGACTACTTAATGAGTAGGTTTCCACTTATTTAGTGGCCTAAGTAGATTTAACCTCACTCAATGAGTGGGTTTTCCACTCATTAAGTGGAATTCGATCTGCGGTAAGCATCCGACTTGCTTTCAAAATCTGTGACTGGGATCGAGGCCAAGGAAGACGTTGGTCCGAGCGGGAGTGATTTACAGCCGAAAGTCCACGTTCA
The DNA here is from genome assembly GCA_002105025.1 of Clohesyomyces aquaticus. Classification (NCBI taxonomy): domain Eukaryota; kingdom Fungi; phylum Ascomycota; class Dothideomycetes; order Pleosporales; family Lindgomycetaceae; genus Clohesyomyces; species Clohesyomyces aquaticus. Next base: position 268,418 of record MCFA01000025.1, read on the forward strand.
AAGCACTGGGTCATTCGTGTCGAGGTAGGCAGGCACATATCTTTTGGACATGAAATGCGCCTAGTTTCGTTTTTATGGCGTATTCGCGTCCAAGGCAGTCGAGTGGAGAAAAGGAACACGGCATTAAGTAACGGCATGGGTACCTTTTGGCGCGGTGAAGCTGGGCTCGCTCTTCCAGATCATGGCAACTGAAGAAGATCGATTTCAGCCCAAAAAATGCAAAGAAAATCGTCGTTGGGGACCTAAAGGGACAAACCATACGTTCAAGCGTCTTAGTGTTGTATTTCGTACACAGATGCGTGTTCATCTTTCCGGACTGCAAGAATTAAGCGAGAGCATTCCATTTTGTTCCTATTACGCCGTTGACATCGGGGGATTGCGTCCTGGAATTTTTCGGAAAGGGTCAGGAGCGGACACACCATGTAAGGCTCAGCATGAAGTTTTCGGTGTCTCTGGAGCATCCATAGAACAAGGAGGTCAATCCATACGGAATCAAGTTTCGGCATTCAAATCCCCGGCATACGAGTGGTCTAGCGAATTTATTTACTCATACGGCGATCGAAGATATGTTTCGTGAAGGTGATCGTGAAACCGAGACGGAGAGAACTGGACCATGGTTATGGAGTGCTGTTATTTCCAGGCTCCCCACATCAGGTATTTCCCCCAGGGTTTTCCATTCACACCACCCAATTCCCAACTGGAGCTAAAAAAAGTGCTCGAGTCATTTCGAGGTGTTGTTAGTTTCTTTATTCCGAACACATCGGGAAGTCTTCCAGTTTCTTTATTTCGCACACATCGCACGCTCCCAGTGTTGCTTTTTTCCGCCATCCATCGAATCGCACATTTCTTCAACATCGAAATCCCGAGAACGAGAAAAGAGACACATGAGCTTCTTTAGAGGCTTTTTAAAGCTTCCGACACACCATGCGAAGATATCGTGACCATTTCTACTTCGCCATCCCGCGAAAGATAAGAACAGCGAGGGAGATCCAAGAACCATAAGGAAATATGCGAATCCTTTTGAGAGCAGGCACAACCGGGCCGAGACATTCGATTGTTCCAGGATGTTTTCAGTCTGGATGTACATGTCTCCCGAGAGAGTCCCGGGACGCGAAGCACATGAAGAATTGCATCGGAAATACTATTCCCTAAAGTGAGGGCCGAGTCCGTAGTTGTGAAGAATTCAGGGGCACTGGAGGGTGTCAATATATATATCTTTTTGGAGAATTCCCGGACATAGTTCCGAGAAAGATGCGAGAGTAACACAAACTGACAGTACCTGGTCCGAGGAGATGTCATGCACACAGAAGGCTACATATGCCGTTGGTGCAAACGGTTTAGAGTGTGGCTCGACGGCGTACGTGCAACTTGGCCAACAGAGACAGAAGGCTGCAAGAAAAGAAGTAGTTCCGGATACTACCGGTTTGCTTGGTGATACTGTGTCTTTGCCGGCAACAAGCTACCCAGCATAGGTACGTTTAGAATCTACCGACATCTTTCAAGCAAAACTTTGAGAAAGGTATTAGCTCGGTACACTTAGACCCGATCGAGAAGAAAAATTGCAAAGAGAAGATTATATGCTCATTAACGTATTCTGATCGAAAGAAACCTCAGTATCCAGGGTCCCGGTACGCCGCTAAATGCAGGACGAAAAGGAGAAAGATATGGACCAAATCTTACCGACTGAACCTGTCCATAACGTACTGTCGCCCAACCCGTCTAGAAATACAAAAACCCCCCCAAATGACAAGCATCTTGGACTGCGATACCTCAAGATTACACTCAACAACACCCGCCACCCCACCCAGGCTGCCCCCTGCCCTTCCGTGCTGCATCATTCATCCCCAAATTCACCCTCGCATTATTACCACCGCCAGCTCCAGGTCCCTTGACGCCACTCCGCCGATCATTCAGATCATATTTCCCCGCCTCAATATTCTGGTATATCCTCTCCGCAACCTCCAAAAACGCTCGCTCGACGCCCTGCCCGGATTTTGCGGACGTCTCGACATACTCCATCACACCGTTCGCCTTACACCACTCCTCGGCCTCCGCTTTCGTGACCTGCCGCTGATTGTCCGCCTCCGCCTGTTCCGCAACCGTCGACGACGGCGCAAGATCTGATTTGTTCCCAACCAGAACAACAATAATCCCCTCCTCGGCAATCTGCCTCAGATCATATAACCAGCTCGTGACACTCAGAAACGTATTCTTCCGCGTGATGTCAAAAACTAGTAAAGCGCCCGACGCGCCACGGAAATAGCTCCGCGTGATGCTCTTGTATGTTTCCTGGCCCGCCGTGTCCCATAATGACAGCTTCATGTGTTTCTGCGGCTGCTCTTTCTGTTGTTTCGATGCAGTGGTCGGGGGCGTTGACGTTGCTTTTGAGGAGGGGTTGTTGATTTTGAGGGCGAGGGAGGCGGGAGGTCCGACGGGGACGATGCGGGAGCCAAATTCGACGCCGATGGTTACGTCGTGGTGCGGGGAGAAGCGGCCTTCGCAGAGGCGGACTGTGAGCTGGGAGGTGTTAGGCTTCCTCCTTGTGGTCTAAAAAGTTTGCGTGAAGAGAATAAAGCGTACACTGGACTTTCCGCAACCGGAATCACCGAGCGATACTATCTTCGCTATGTAGTCCCATGGTTGAGTCATTTGAGGGAAGCCGGCCAAAGGCGACTGTGTCGTAAATGAGGTCGGTTTCGGGGGTTGAGGCGGAGGTCGCACAAGAGCTTCGGACGCTGGCTACCGTGAAGCCTCGAAGATTCTAAGGGTAGAAGTTGCGTAGCAGACGAGCGCAAAGGAGTGGAGCTATCGAGGTGTAAGTAACTGGTGGTGTGGGAGAACGCAGGTTTCATGGGGGCCTCGGTCGTGGCAGATAGATCATGGAGATCGGGAGCATGAAGTGTGGCTGTGGCATGCGGTCATAGCTTACTGCTTAATCAGCCGCAACAGCCCAAATAGGCAATCCACGATACCATACGAACAAGATCATAGGTAATTTTAAGCAGAGGATAACATAAACTGCTTCTATCTATATAGCTATCCCAACAAGGAGGGGCTATGCACATTTGGTACTAAAGCGCCAAGATATCTATCGTCACGTAGGGGTTTTTTGTCGAGCTTATTGACTTGCGCAAGCAAGTGTTAACTAAGCCTTCCTACATTACTAATATACCCTACATAAAAAAGCTGTCAAAAGGCCTGCTAGAATGATTCTGAAGGGCACGCAGAGTAGCCATGGTTCCTAACCATTGGTACCATCCCACACGCTTCAAGATGAGTCACAGAACAATATGAAGAAGCCTGCTTCCGGATTCAGTCCATGCAAGTCACCATGAACGCCACGCTCCGGGATCGTAGGCATAATTGACTGCATGGCTGATTTAGACTAGCGTTGTCACTTGACTCTATGCGAGCATTCACTGTCTTGCATCCAGTACTTAGCTCAAGCCCGTTTGCAAAATACGACCTTTTCCGAACCTCTCTACACCACCGCTCGGACCTGACCACCAACGACCACCAACTGACCATATAACCATGACCAGCTACTACATCTTGCAATACTCTCAACCTGGCGTTCTTGGGACCTCCAAGAATGGCGTTGCCCTAGTGCCAACCACTACTGACGACGAGAACAGCTGGGAGCAGAACATTGCCTACACGTACAATCAACTCACCTTCCATCACTCCCAAACGACCGCAACCGACATGGACAGCACCGCAGCTGACGCGGCAAAGATGGTCAAGAACGCCTACCTCATTTTCTCCGACGGAAAGCGAGTCGTCGTTCCCCCGGATCAGATCCAGTACTTCGATGCCGTCATGCAGAACACGAAGCCACTGTGGGATGAGTATGCACTCTTCTGGCTCTTCGAGAAGGCTCACCAGGTCGCAGCCAAGCTGGGTTTGAAGGCGCAGGACTTCGAAACCTTTGCAGAGCAGGCTGCCTACAAGCTGATGGACAAGATGGAGAAGGGAGAAGAGAAGCTGAGCCTGGGGTGGATGAGCGTGGACGAAGTGGAGCGGAGGATGTTGGTCGGAGGCATCGGAAAACGCACTCTGAAGCTCCGATACTGAGGTCATGGTCAAGTGTTGGGGACAACCTTTCTGCGCTGGAAACCCAGGGTGGCATATTGGCTGAGCGGCGCTGCGTAAGTTCTCAATGATTTTGATAGGTCGACGCCATGCGGACTGATTATTTACAGTAATGTCACTTTCGGAAATATCGCTGCTGAATTCCTGGGGTGGCACATGGGCGAGCGGTGTTTTTGTCGCAAAAAGCTGGCTGAGTGGTGCTGCCTGAGTCCTCGATGAGGGATCTTATGTTGCGACCATGCTGATCGACTGTTTTTCAGAAACTCTTCTTTGGCAGATATTACCACCCAGTCTGCCCAGGTTGAATGGCGGCACTCGAGAGCGAGAGGAAGGCTGACGGAAGATGTTTGGGGCAAGGAGAAGAAATGTTTTCGCTACCGTTTACCAACGGGGAGCTTTCAATCACCTACGGGGAGCTCTCAGGCAATGCCACGCAAACCTTCCGTTCTCAGCAATGCCACGTGCGTGACCAGCGATGTCGTTCCGTAACTTTTCGTCTATGCACAGTCGATGCTCGCTGTGAATGATTAGGTCGACTCTATCCCCTTCCACGATGGCATTCCAGTGTGGAGGTGAGGGGGTTGAAGCCGGAGCGAGGTGCAGTTCAGCGCCCAGGCCTGGAGTGACGCACAATCAAGAGCCGCGGATTGGTCCGAGCGCGCCGGCGTCGGGCTCCGCGCGCTGCAGCTTGCGAGCTGTTCCCAACGGGTAGCGCGCCTCAAGCTCGGCCTCGAAGCGTGACCATGTACATGACCAGCCACTCACCTCGCGGCCATCTCTCCTGCTCGTCCCTATGAACTAGCTCGCCCAGTGTCGCCTTATTTCTTTCTAACTGTACCACCTTTGATAGACTCTCCGCTCGCTATCTGCTGTCTACTATTGACGCCCAGCCCTCCAGGCCTCCGCTGCATGCCCTGCCCGCTTTCGTCATTCGCCGCCCCGTCGCTGCCTTCAGCGTGTACCGCCAGCCGCACCGCCGCTCCGCCGCTCCGCTGACCAAACGGCTTGACTGACTCCACGACGACAAGGCTGCCACCCGTTAAAACGACTGAAACACCCGCGGGGAGCTGCACTGGCACACGAGCAGCTCATCCTCCCCACAGCCCGCCATGTTCTCCGAATGTAAGCCCCCCAGCATACCTTATCAGGCACATGTGATCGCAGTGCATGCCCGTGTCTTAGATGCCCTCGACACCCTCGTGACTGACCGTCATGCTGCATAGATGCCTCCAAGTTCCTGTCGCAGTCGCAGTCGCGGCTGTCATTAGGACAACCCGACTTTCCTCCCAACCGCAACCCCCCAGATAAGCAGCATCCGTCCTCACGGACGCCCTCACGAACGCGACAAACACCCGCATATCTCCAGCGACGCACCATGCCGAACCCATACCATTCACAGGGCATGTCGCGATTCGCGTTTGCCTCACGGACCTCAAACGCCCCCGCTCCGCTATTCTACTCTGCAACCGACGACTTCCGGGAAGAGGACGATCATGAGGAGCACGATCGGGAAATGGCCGACGCTTACGCCCTACAACGATCGCGGCGGCAGTTTGGCGCCAGCAATCTCTCCGAGTCCTCTGAGGTGGACGATGATTTGGAGCGCAAGTCGGATCACACAGCAGACGGTGGCAGCATTGAGAACGACGCGCCCGGCTACGGACTTGGGCGAGGGATCAAGAGTTCGTGGAAAGGAGACAAGCCAAGTACCCGGGGGAGATCCACATTAATCGAGAAGGAATCGGATGAGGAGAGGGACCAGAGTGTGCCACTTTCCGAGTCGAGCGGTCCCAGCAGCAAGGGCAAGGGCAAGCTTGTCGACGTCGAGCTTGCTTCCACGGTGCGGGGGAGTATAGAAGAGCTGGACAGAGAGGAGGCCCTTGCCGATATGAACGAACCACCACCCTCGTACCAACAGTTCCGGGCTATGTCCAAGCCAAAACGGGGCCGCAGTCCGTTACGAACAACGCTCCCCATACCGCAAGAGACGGACGAGGATACATTATTCGCGAATCCTCGCCCTGAAAGCCCCGACCCGGAGGCAGTGCCGCAGGTAGTGGCTGCGGACCCTATAACTCCTCCCAGACACAATCTGTTCTGGGCGGAGCTCTTCCTGATTGCTCAGTGCGCCATCCTTGGCGTTTTCATAATATCACTGCTCCAGGAATCGCCACCAGGGAAGAAGCACCCCCTAGGCGACACCATTTACACGGTCCTGCACTCCTCGTTCCACCTAATAGGAGTGTATTCTTTGGTTTCCGTCATTGTGGGGCTGGTGTGGTTGTCTCTGCTCAGGTCGTTTGCGAGACCTCTTATCATGCTCGTTCTTGTCGCCGTTCCGGTGATATCTTTCTCCTTCTTCCTCTATCCCTTCATCTCCAGCTTCAAGGGATCGTGGCACGGTAATAGTCTGCAGGACCGGGTGATGCGATGGCTATCAATTGGGCCGTTCATCTTCTCCGTATTCTGGGTCTATACAGTACTCAAAGGACGGCATTCTTTGCAGAAAGCCGCCGAGATGCTCGAATTCTCTGGACACATCCTTAGAGCCCAAGCGCCGTTGATTTTCGTAGGCGTGGGAACCTTAGTAGTAGTGGTACTTTGGTCATGGCTTTGGATGCTCATGTTCACTCGGCTTTTCCTCGGCGGACACTTCACCAAGAACAACCGATGGATCATCGACATCAGCACATGGTGGCTCGGTGCTGTCTTCTTCCTGGACTACTTCTGGGCTCTCAGCGTCATCGCTGGGATACAGCGCGCAACAACTGCCGCTACAGTTTCCCAATGGTATTTCCACCGCAACACCGTCCCGGCACCATCTTCGCAAACAGTGGTCCGAGCATCCCTCACCCACGCGACAACAACAATGGCCGGCACAGTCTGCCTATCAACCCTACTCTCCCTACTCGTCCGTCTCCCGCTCATCATCCTCCCGCGCCGAATTTCAGGTTTGATCAGCATGTGCTCCTACTCGCTCGTCCCGACGCCCATCGCCGCTCTCACAAACCCCTTGACCTTGACCTACGCTTCCGTCCACGGACTTCCACTCTCAGCAGCAGCACGCGGCCTCTCAAACATGTCGTTCATCTCTCCCGCCTCACCAACCACCACCCTCGGACCCCGTTCCTTCTCCAACACCCCTGCCCAGGGAAAACCATCCATTGTCTCCTATCGCCTCGCTAAACTCCTTCTCCACGCTATACGCTGGGTCATAACCATTGCGCTAGGATTTGGGGGCTGGGTCTCAACGGCTCGAATGCTGCAATTGAACAACGAGGATGCTGCCGTCGGGTACAAAGGCAGCTTGTACGCTTATGTTGTTGGCTTGATCAGCGCAGCGATTGGATGGGGGGCATTGGGCGCGATGGAAGGCGTGCTAGGAGGGATCTTGGACGCGTTGTTGATTTGCTGGGGTGCGGAGGCTGGGTGGGATGGTAGAGGGGATGCGAGATATTGTGTTGATGCGGGACGGCTGTTTGGAGATGAAGTGCAGGGAAGACAAAGGAGGTTTGAAGCTTAGGAGATGCCTAAGAGAATAGATGCATAACTGGTGTTCGGGATTTTTGGGAAATGGGGGGGAATGGCGTTTGGCTTGTTATGGAATGATACTGTGGTTGTGAGCCTGAGGGCTGGGCTACGGCCCTTTTTTGATTTTCCAAGAGGATAGAAGTTGTTTTGGCGAGGACAGTTGAATAAGGTTACATCATGTTGCTGAATTGCTCAGGGCTCAGTGTTACAAAGGCACGGACTATTATGGGATTATAGGTGAATTGATGCAGAAGGCATGATCTTGTTCCCGCCTCTATCACTTTGGCAGCAAGCTGAATGGACTACAGTTGTTCTGTTTGCATAGCTATATTGGCCTGGAGATGTTGTAAGGCTAGTCTAATTGCTCCAGGAATTAGGCTGAAATTGGTGATGGTGATCATCATCATCATCACCATCACGCTGTCCGGGTGAGTGGTGGACTCTTCCGCACGTGTCCCATGATGATGGCCATCACCACAATGATGCGAAACCGGTGGAGGAAATCGGGTTTTACGTCCCCCCAAATTCTGCTGTCTTTGTTCCCGATACAGTCGTCTCAAGACTATAAAATCTCCTCCAGCATAACGTACAGTCTATCTTGAGTAGGAGGCTCCTCCTTCATGAACATCTTACGTCTAACGATCTTTGCTATGCTTTCTACATCGCGCGAGCGTTTGCCCACGCCTGTCTGGGTGAGTTTGTCAAACAAGCGAATGACCCTGTTAAGTACCTGTTCCCAACCATGATAAGGAATGTAAATACCTGACCTCCCCGGCGCTTTTCTCCTCCGCTAACATCCCCCGCCAATTTCTCGTATCTATCTCCCTGATGACATATGTTCTTTACTTCCCAAAACGACACCTCAATTACAAAGCATCGAGGAATTTTTGAGGAATTTCATGGCTGGATTGTTGATATCGTCTATAGTTGTGAGCAGAGGGTATGATCCTAATTCCACCTATACGTTATTAGAATGCCTCTAAATAGTAAATAGGCACTCTGTTTGTCTAGCTAGAATTAAGAGGGCAGATTGCAAGGCGAGTACGAAAGGCTAAAGAGATTCCTCAAAACCGCCAATTTCGCTTGCGGTCCACAGAGGCCCCCACCTAACGAGTTCCTCGACGCTTACAAACAAACATGTCAAACTCTCCCTTCATGTTTCGAGCGGATCAATACATGGTACAATACCTACGGGGCTATAATAGATAGAAAGCGAATGCATACAGCTGTAGACATAATGCAGAAGGAAGAATTGAGCAAGCCAAGCACTTGGGTGCCTTCAACACTGCTATGCGTCAGATTATAAAGTTTACAAAAAACCTACCGAAGCCCTCAATCAGCAATAAAAGGAGTATACTCAACGTCTTCTCGTCGCCGTCGAAGAAATAGGAGCGACTGTTTCCAATCTGCCCCTCACCGTACAATCGCTTTTCGCCACACAGCCACGCTTCGAGGCAATCACCAAGAAGGTGACCGACCGTGGCAGACTTGACTCAGCAGTGCAAGAAGTACGACACATACCTGATGGCCTTGCGAGTGGCCTCCTCGGATTCACGACTTTGCGGTAAACGAGTAGACGAAGATGGTACCCGAGCGAGAAGTCACCGGCGTGACGGTGTTGCAACTTAACTCGGACATTGCCCGCCTAAAAAGGGATGTGGTTGATGCGAAGAACTTTCTAGTGGAATCCAACAGGAAGAGGTCCGAGAAAGAAAATAAGTTTTGGAAATCACTCGAGATTGCCAAGCAAGAGAAGGAGAGCCTACGGGGGCGGTTGGGTGGAGCTGAGAAAGCAGTTGAGTTGGAGAAGGAGGAGCACAAGATGAAGAAGGCTGCATCAGAGCTGAGTCACACCAAAAATCAAGGCTTTGAATGCGAAATAATATCAGAAATAAAGGATGCCCAATTAAAACTGAGGGAGTTTATTTACGGTGCCCAAAGAACCAAGGAATACAAAGTTATCTTCCCTATTTTTCCACGGCCTCTCTAATCCTTCTGCTCCTATATTTATCCTAGTAACTTGTAGTCTTTTCTAATCCTAACCTAAAGCCTTAGCTTACATGCTCTACGCGCTCTAACTTGATTTAGTTCGAGTATAAAATTTCAACGCATTCTAGCGTTACTAGATTGGGTCGCGTCCTAACCACCGTGAAAAGCTCCACAGACAATCTACTACTCTGAATACACTCAATACCCTGAACACAATCCCCCAGTAATCCACCACCACGAACCCCCCAAGGTCTCACTACGAGCTCATTCCCCCGTGGTCAACAACCCCAAACATACGCTGCAGGGATCTACCAGTACCATTATCACGAAAGACAAGAAGTTTCCTCGACTTGAAGATTACGGGGAGTACAACTACGGCGATATATACTCATAGAACGAAGGGCACAAAGCCACTGAATCATCCCTGGAAGACCTTTACGAAGAAGATCGAATTGCAAAATTTAATGAGCTCACTGCTGTTTCAGAGAGGAACTCGAGCTATCGCGCCATGTTAGACAAAGAGCCGAACAACCTCCTCAAACAAGATCGTGTAAAGGCGACACAGGTCAGTGGGCCGCCCCATGCTCCCATACCCTTGGCCTTCTCGAAGGCTCTTAAGGACTACTAGCAGCGTGGTGTTGAACGGTTCTGTCAATGGTACCACGACCCAAACTACAAAAGGGGCATATTGGCAGACGACATGGGGCTAGGAAAGATGGCCACCGCGATATCTCTACCGTCCAAAAGGCCAATTCTAACCGGTGGACATGTCTCATACGTGGTACCCGCGTCTCTGATTGAAGATTGGATGGCAGAGTTCCAGAAATGGGACCCCTCCGGGGCCTTCAAAGTTCTGCACGTTCATCTTCATGCCAGAGGAGGGATAAGGGATACCAAGACAATAATTGGCCGATAGGCATATGGGAAAGCGCGACGTTATCCTCGTATCGCACCTTATGCTCTAAAACGAGCTCCGCGGGGGGGGGGGGGTTTACTTCCCGCCACCCGGAACTTCACGGACGACCTATGCACGAAGCTTAACCCGGTCTTCAGGGCCATTGACGAAGGCCATCGTGTAGCCGATCAAGATACGTCCCTGTTCAAAGTGGTGATGATCATAAATCACCAGAAGAATTCATCTTGACCTGGTTCCCATTTCAGAGTCACAGTAAGGAGATCCGCTCTTACCTTCGGATTCTCAACGTCCAACCATGGGGTGACACGCTAATCTTCAAGAGAATGTTTCTCAATGGCTCAAAGTTCTTGTTTTTGGAACAGCCACAGTAGCGAAACCCGAACGCAGTCCCACAACCACGTATGCTGTCACGATATAAAGAGAATTGCCTTAATAACTTCCTGTCAGTAAATGTAGAAAATGTTCTACATAATTACACGTACGACTAAACAAGCAACTAGCATAGTAGAAGAACATAGCCATGCTAGGGATGTGAAGGTGTACACTACTTTACACTACTTCTGTACTAGTGCGGGCTTGGCCCCTGAGTATATATATGGGTCCCTAGGCCTTCTCCATTAACTAATCAAGTTCTCACTTTCTATAGTACTACTCCGATTCACAAGGGACCCCATAAGTGCTAAGCTAAGGTTTTAGGCGAGGAAAGAACCTCCCTATAGATAACTAGATTTAGCATCAGGGAAAAGCAATAGAAGGGACTATATAAAAAGAGACATAATAGGATAGAACAGCGTTAAGAAGATACAGGAAGTGATATAGTCTAACTAGATAGTAACATAAGGAGCCTATACCTAAGTAACTAGTGTTGGGTATGGGTGTGGAAATGTGAGTACGACCCGTAGTCGGAAGGAAACACACTCTAGAGGAGGTGGTGCAGTATCAGGACTAGTAATTATTATATAAGAAGTGTAGTGTACATAGAAAATAGGCAATTTGTTGTCCGAACGTCAGTCGGTTGTGTGTTGTTCGTCGATCATGGGGTTCTTTGTTGATGGGGTTGTTCTGTTTCCCACCCTTCTCCTCTTCGGCTAACTGCGTTACTCAGCCCCCCAGCCACCTAGTTGTCTCTGAGGCGCCAGTGGCTGCGCACCTCCCTAACGGCTGTCGCCTGAGCCCCTGATGCTATAGCTGCGTGCGGAGACGGCAAGTGGCCGTCAATCGCCGTCCCCTATACCTCTCACTAATCTGACACCAGCTCTATACCACCTTGAATCAAATTTCCCAAACGTCCAGCCTCTTACGCCACACTAGACAGCTTATAGGCATATTTACGTCTCTAGATTATGCCTACCCCTATAGGTGTTAGCTAATACAAGTGTAAAACATTACGCTTACCTAGTACTAACATGCTTATTGTAACTATAGCTAACAATACTACTACTACTCTTAACATGAAATGAGTAGATAAACTTTAGGCTTATAAGCTTATAGATAGGTTCACGTTTTTAACCCCTAGCTCCTTGCTATATAAGTCTACTTGCCAGGTCTGAAGCTGTTTAGTGGCCTGATTCCAAGTGTTAAGACTTAACTAGCAGATGTAATTATTAAACTTCTATATGTTAAAATATACCTAGTGGTAAGTGGGGACACTATCTTATGCGTATAGTTTAGAGCCAAATGCATAGCCTGTGCCTACATGGCCAAACTCTTGTTGCAAAATCATACGGTTAGACGGCGCAATCATGGCTTTGATAACTTGGCAAACAACATGCTAACGTTACCGTAAGCCATTCCTATTGGGAGTACCTTGCTAATTATGACTGGTTTGCAGGACCTTTCTTTTCCGTGTTTGATATCGGACTATCATCTTGTTCCACGTACATACCGCTTGGAGAATAATAGTATACTTTCGTGACTAACTAATGGCTTGACAGATTTGAGTAACTTCATGCTGATGTTACTGTAAGCTCTTCCTATTGGGAGTACTCTGCTAATTGTGACCGGTTTTCAGGACCTTTCCTCTCCGTGTAAAGATTGTCGGTTATCCCCTCTCCCTGGATTTCGAGGCCCATCGCATTCATCCTCTGGAATTTGATCTCAACCCACTTCACACAGACTTAAACGGACACCCTTTCTCCGCACTCGTCGATATCGTCTTCTCCTTCACAAGCTCCCACGTCAACTCCATCAACCTCTCTCCCAGCTCCTCATCATTCGCAAGCTCACTCCCCGGCTCCACAATCGCCGGCGGGCAAATATACAAGCCACTCTTCTCCACCGTCGTCGCCGCAAACATGGTACTAACCGCGCCCTCAAACTGCGTCTTCTTGAACGGCTGCATTCCAATACTCATCGCGTATCCGCCCAACGGGTACGCTTCATGAATATGCTGGGTCGATTGTCGCGTCTCTACGAAGCCCGGGTGTGTTGCATTGGCGAGGATGTTCGGGTACTGGGATGTCAGATGACGGGCTAGATAGCGCGCGTAAAGGATGCCGGCGAGTTTGGAGCGGCCATATAAGGCCATGGGTCCGAGGTCTCGGTTCAGTTCGTCGAGGCTCGCGAATTTGGTATCCTTGGGCGCGCTTTCGTGTGCGTTGCTACCGAGATTGACGATCCGAACTACGCTGCCTTTTTTCGAGGTTTCTTTCAACAGCGGGAGGAGATGTGAGGTTAGAACTACGTGGCCCATGTGGTTCCCTGCCATGTGCAAATCAACGCCGTTGCCGGCGAGTTGGTATGTCATGATCCCTCGCGCCGCGTTGTTGATCAAAATATCTAGACGGTCGGTTTTGTTGGCAATGTCGAATGCGACTTTGCCGGTCTGCTCCCAGTCTGAGAGGTCGCAGTGCAGCCATTCTACGCGATTCGCTATCTCTTCACCCATTTCGTTCTTGATTGCCGCAATGGAATCCGCTGCTATGTCTTGTTCGAGCGAGATGATGAAGAGCTTTTTGATGTTGTGCGAGAGCAAGGTGTGCGTGCAGCCATAGCCGATGCCTTCAGACCCCCCCGTTACGAGGGCTACCTTTCCGGTCAAATCGGGGACTTGTTCGAGGGCGAATTGAGACTCTTTGGGTGCGACTTCATTTCCGGGGATAATCTTGCCTAGGTTCTCGGCAATGCCGGTTTTGATGGTGTTGAATGTTGAATCCATGGTGGAGTATTGGAGCTTGAAGATCTGAACAATGGGTCGGGATAATCTTGGTGTTCGCTGGAAAGCTCGAATGAGAGGGACAATTGAAGGAGGCATATATGTAGATGTTATTTAGGGGAGGGTCAAGGTTCCAAATATATAGAAGGTGATCTTGAATCTCAGCCCACGGATCTAGCGCAGATCTATAAGAGCTGAAAACTCGATCTAAGATTTCCATAATGACGATGTCGTCTCGTATACTAAGAATCGAATAACGGTGTCGTTGATGTCAAAGGAGCACAGCTCTAGCACATGATGCCGCGATGACGCGTTGACCTGTCGTCGCGAACCCCTACCAGGCACGCCAGGATACTGTCTTTAGCGAAGCGCTAGTGCTATCGATAACAAGCTCCCTCAACATCACACCCGTGACACCCTCCCACCACGCCATCCTCCCGCCATTAGCTCCCACATTTGGGCAATGGATCTCCCGCACTCAAACAACACAATGCAACGCCCCCATCCTCCAAATCCCAGGCTCCAGATCCCCCAGGGTCAATCGGACGACCCGACATCTGCGACCGAGTTCCCGCAAGGTGCGCGCCTCGCGCACATAAACAACCAAATCGCCGAATATGCGAGAAAGCTATGGGACCAGGAAAAAGGCCCCGCCTCAATCCAAGGCATGGGAAGCTACACACATATTCAGTCCAACACGTCCGCGGCCCAATTACCCGAGAACTCCTCCAAACCTCTGCTTCCCTACCAACGATATATGAAAAAGGAGCCCACGGTTGAATTCCTTCCGCTCGACGGCGGAATCCAAGAACCCCGTGGTTCTTCCGCAAAGCCTGCGCGAGAATCACTACCTGCGAATGTGAAAGCAGCGTATGAGGCGCTGAAGCGCGTCATCGAGGCCGAGGCCCGCAATTCGGGGGCACCACGAGATGTTTTGCCAATTGAACCCATCGTTTCGCATACGACGATGCCTTCGCTTGGTATGGATCCTCCCCCGCCGCCGCTAGCGCTGTCGGAGTGGGAAAGAAGAGGGTCGGGTGCGAGAAGATCGTCTGGGGATGTGGCGATGGGGGGTACAGGGACTGCGACGGGGACTTACGATGCCAGTCGAGATCCGCGGAGAAGGGGAAGGTAGAGGTTGGGTTTCGCTGTAGAGGAGTGGGGACGCCATGTAATCTGGCGAATGGATGGACGAAACGGCGCTGTTTGAGTGGATGGTGATATGATACCCTTTTCTTTAGTCACCCACACTGGAAGCATGTACAATGAACACGTTCCTCCCCGGGGATTCTCTCCCCCCGTCCCCCGAGGGAGGTTTCCCATCCAGAGGGATTCCCCCCTCCCGGATTCCTCCCCCATGGCCCCGGCCCCCTTCGCCCCGGCTGGCCCCGCACATTGCACAGAATTTTCTCTTTGCTATAAATTCGAGACCTTTCACACAGTTGGCAATTGACCATTTGCATTTCTACAAATTGGCAGAGTCGCTGAATCTCAAAAATAGGCCCCACCCCAAACTGGTCTTGCAACAGCGTGCCTACTATAAGATTCCTCAGAGAAACTCAAGACTTTGCTGGGGTTCATCTTCATTCGCAAGCCCGCAATCATCATGGTATACCACCAAAAACGCCGCTGTCAAAATTACAACCTCGCTTCCGGCCCGAACACCAATGACATGAACAGCTTCTCCGTCCATCTCCCTAACCTCCAAACGTACCATCCCCCACGCCACCCACAGAAACTACAATGCCCCCCTCACCCGCTGAACTCAATCTCGCGCATAAGCTCAAGAAAACCACCGTTTCCGTTGCCGCGAGATAATTCAGTGTATCCAGCAAAATCTTAAGATGCCGGGCAAAATTATCCTCGTACTTGCTGAGAATATCAAACATCTTGTCCACGCGGGTTGGATCGTATACGAATTGTTGTTGGGATGTCTGCGATTTAGAGTGTCGGTGTGAAGGCACGGGTGTCTTTGTGGACGCGGAAGGATTGGGAGCATTGGAAGCGGCAATGGAGGCATTCGCATGAGCGGAGAGATCAGGGTCTGCGGTTATGAGGTAGCGGGATAAGGAGGTGGTGAAGGTGGCGAACATGGTGCAGGTCGACATTATCTTGTTGTTGATCTGTGAGACGGATTAGCTATCATATACTGGGTTACTCGCGTATCGTTGAAAGAACTCACTCGCAACAGCTTGGAGTTTGTCAACATGCACTCCTTCAGACAGGTTGCCAGAAAGTCGACATGATCCTGCATCAGTTCGTCCACGGTCCGCTTGACTTGCGGAGCACCATCGGCTCCACTCCCACTCCCATTTCCATCTTCCTTCTCCTTCCCTTTCCCCTTTACATCCTCCTTCCCCTCCTCTTTCAGTCTCGACATGAGGGACACCCAATTTGGCTCAATGACTTCCGCGGTGCAGTAATACAGGAGCTGTTGGACGAACACCAGCATCCGCGCACGCAGAGTCCACGCTTTTCGTTTCCAAAGCTCGATCCGAGGATTTTTTGACCGATGTTTCCATGCGCCATGTTTTCCCTGTTCGCTCCAGCATTCGACGAGGCTGGTTTCGAGGTGTCGCAAACTCAGCAAATATCTGAATAGCAGCTGATACCGCGTTACGGTGACCCTGCTAACGACGAGAGATAGTGGGAAGGGCATGGCGTAATCGAAGACCAATGCTTGGAAGCCCGTGATGTTGCTGTCATCCGTCACAGTAGCGCTTGCAGCGGGTGTGGGATAATTGGATATCGATCCCGTATTGGCCGCATCTTGATCCAGCCCAGTGACATTGACAATTTTCATCAACCAATTCGTGAGACCAACCTCGTTAATGTGCACTTTGACGTCTTCTTTATACGGATCCTCCGCAGCCACCGAGCCGGGTTGTCGTAGAACAATGTCGAGTAGAGACTGCAATTTTCCGCTGTTGACATTTCGCGCGGGTTTCTTGAGCTCTGATGCCCCCAATTCGAGGAAGTAGGAGAAGAAATCTGAGCGATCTAAGAAGAAGTAGTGTTTCAATGATCTCAGCCGTGCAGGAAGGGCGTGTGTAGTTAATAGTAGGTTGAAGAGCGAGGAGTTCGCATAAGCGTATGCAGAGTTAACGTTGTCCAAGAACTTAGGGTCGTCGAAGCTAGTCGGGACGTCCTGTACCACTTTGCTGACATCTACGCCACCGCATTCGCGAACAACGTTGAGGTATTTTCCGGCGAGAAGGACCTTATCCTTCACACCTTCAAGCTGGGGAGGTACAAGGGCGTCCCTAATCGTATATCGCTTCTCCCAGTACTCATCCGTGTAGTCGTCCTCCAGCCCCTCTCTCTTGATACTCTTCTGCTCTTTGATTAGGAATTCTGCGTGCGGATCTTTGATGCCGCCGTGATGCAGCCACTCGTTCAGCATCGCCATGTACGGTCTACTGGCCTCGCGCAAAAGGGTGGTGAGAAGAGAGCGCGCTGCCGGATCGCCAGACATGGAAGATAGGCGCCTTGTGATGAGGCCAAGAACACTTCCTCCTTTGCAAATCTTTTTCGTAGTAAGCTGCACATTGCCTCCGTCTCGCAGTGACTCCAATATCCCCTCAAGGTTGTCGGTATCATCGGCGGAGTCTTCAGAGTCCTCGTCTTCCAAGATCCCGTTGGCTTTCAAGAGTTCAATCCCGGTCGTATACAGCTGGAATAACATGTGGCTCGTCGGCTTCGTGTGCAGATTGAGAACATGTAGGGTGAATGCCGTGTTGGTCAGCATCTGGTGCTCCAATTGCGCCATAAGGGTCAGGTACTCCTTCAGAAGCCGCCGGACAGAGGCGCACAGCGCGTGATTTACCGCTCCATACTCTTCCCTGCTCAAAACTTCAACGCACGCCTCTACAGCAATGTAGTGCGAAGCCATCTTCAACATGGACGTGGTCAGGTCCCTTAGGCTGGGATCCAAGCCAGGTAGAATGCGGAACTGGGGTCCCACAAGTCGCTCCTTCTCTTCATGTGGATTATATAGATCGCTAAAGCGAATGTACTGTCCTTCGAACCCCATAAAGACAAACAGTAGGTCCTCGATCACGGCGGTTTCCTGCGCTCCTAGCGATAGCTGATTCAAGGGTCGGGGTTGTAGGGTAGCAGGAGCGGTCGATGCCAGGGGAGGTATTGATATGCGTGTCGCAAGAGGAGCCGTAGTGTGGAGAATAAGGGTGGCCTGCGGTTCCCATGGAGCTATCTCAGTCAGATCCCAAATGAAACTCCGCTAATGGTACCACGCCATTTAAGACCATTCATCCCGACGCGAGCAATGGCAAGAGCGAGACACACCTTGAGCCTCTTCGGGCGTCCTCCGCGCGGCTGAATTGCTTGCACTGGACCTTTCCGTCGGCCGCGCTGGCTTCTCGGCGCGACTCCTCGCATTGACTCTGCTCTCGGACTGATGCTTTAGAGGACTACGGGTTCGCCTGATTTCTGTTTCCCGCTCCCTTACTTCCTTCCTCTCGACACGTCTCTCTCCCGTTGTATTATTTGCCGACTGTTTCCTCGAGTGTGTGGTTGCGGAGGTCCGGCGCTCATTCTCTTCCCCCATGGCCGCTGCTCCAGGTGGAACGCGGGGTCGAGATGAAGATGCGTAGTTTGAGGCGGCAGATCGCCGGTCAGCGGTAGACGAGGACTTCATATTTGGGGGTTGGCGTGAAGACATGGCCGTGCGCCCTGGGAGGCTCCATAGATTGGCTTGTTGATATGTTCGTGTGCGGGAGACCTGTGTTGGGCCGCACTGAATTGTTGTCCCGCACTTTCCCCAACACGCGTGTGGTCGCGTCGATCTAGCTCTTTGGGTCCTAGTTCCCTCTAGCCACAGCTCCAGCCACAATTTTGTCTCAAGAGACAGCGCAACGAGAATTCGTCCATGTTGCCTTCTCCTAAAACACGTCCAAGTAATTAGGAGGAATTAGTCAAGCTTTTGAATTTCTTTGGCAAGAATTGGCCGTTACCCTACTGGTAACAAACGAGTAAGGCTGGTAAGATTCTCAATAAGCTTCCTAAAAGGGTAGGAAAGACAAAAAGGTGTAGATTCAGGTTGTATTCTGACGACACATGTGTATTCTAACGACAGTCTGACTAATCACTACCTACGTATAAAAACCAACATTTTTCCCCCTGGAGTATTAGTTCATGCTCGCTCTGTATTTGTCTAGAATTATCCAAAGTAAGTGCCCTGTGCAGCCTTTAGAATGCAAGCGCACAAGTTACCAAATCTCATAGACGCCCTAGAACGAAGGTTAGCAAGTCGGGATCGAAAGTTCTCCAGTCCATGGATCAATCAACCGTGCCCGTCCCGGTCGAGGCGCGAACCATCGTTCTTGGATCAAAGGGTCCCATATTAAATTGATATCCTAATTCATCTCCGCCTCCCAAGCACATGCCCCATCTTGAGTTTCTCCAAGTGATACTGCGTCGCAAGCCCCACCTCCATACCATCTCTCTGGCCTCGCACCAGCCGTTGAAAAGGGCCTCTGTCAGGATACTCCGGGTCAAAGAGGGTGACTTCCTTGACCAGATCCTGGTGCTCTGGATTCTTCCATCGGAGGAGCATGGGGAAGAGCACCTTGGCCACCATGCCCTTGTTTTCGCATGTCGTCGTGACGTCTTCCAGCTGGACATTGGACCAGCAAAACGTCTTCTCCGGCGGTTGCCAGATGGCGATAGATTCTAATTTTGGTAAAATTTCCAGCAGGATGAGGGTGGTTTGAAACATATATGACTGGTCCATATGCGCCCCGCTTGACGCGTTTGCTTCCGCGACAGACGCCTCGAGAGAGGTTTCTTCGGGAAACCTGAAGCTGGGGTCGAATCTAAACGGGTACTGTGCTCGAGACATGTCCGTCCGTAGCGACAGGTGGCGGAGGTTTGGAGGGAACTGGGGTTCGAATTGAGTTACGATAGAAAATAGGGGATCGCCGGTGATGAATGGCACGGGGACTTCGAGAGTGTGCAGGGATTCGAATTCCGTAAGATTCAGGTACCCTTGGAAGAGTTTTGTCAAGTCTGGCTGCCGGTAATATGTTTCGGTATCATCGTAGACTTCAAGACTCATGACTAGAGTTTGAAGTGTCCGTTTTGCCAGCCTAAGCATACTCATCCAGGAGCGTAAATCTAGCCAATGCTCGAGATGGGTGGCATCGTGTTCTGTTTTGAGCAGAGAGTAGCTCATTTCGCAAGTGAATTGCTGCAGCTTGGGGACACTCCTCAGCGCATTTTCCAGAGCATATGGGAGGCAGCACGTATGGCGAAGCACTAAGTTGGTGAGGCTGTCGGATCTGAATGAGGAAGTGTGTTGAAGGCGACCGACCAAATTCGTACGTGACTCCTGCCGCATGCTAGACACGAATTTGGAAAGGTTTGATAGGAAGAAGAAGGGTGTCCCGTCGGATCGTCGTGCGTCTTGGACGTACTGTGTGCCGCTGTATGTATCGACGTTGTAGTAGACTTCCCGAAGTGACGAGAAATTGGCAACCGTCCGCGGGGAGATCTTAGTACTTGACATGTGGGGTCCGAGCTTGAAAAATAGTCTATGAAGAGGCCCTAGTGAGGGACTCTCCCGGTCCAAGATTTCCAGACGACGGAGGGATGGTAGTCTAAGGACCAAAAGAGCGACAAAAGCGCCATAGCAGCTGGCGCTTATAGAGTCATGCAACTCGAAGTCATCTTTGAGAAGTGGTTCCTCACATAAGGCCTCGATAGCCTTTTCATGCTGAGTCGCAGTGAGGGGTGGCACGAAATATGTCCCAGATCTTACGTCGGGGTCGCTGGACGGGCCTACGCGGAGACTCTTGACATACTTGGCACATTTGGGGTCGGCAAGAATGGTGAAGAAGAGCGAGTCAACTCTTGGAACAGGAATGGATCGAATTTGAAGATCGATGTGGCGATACAGGAACGGGAAGGCCGCTGTGTACAGTGACTTAGAGACAAGACACACAGACAGCAGATCTCGTTGATTCGAGCAAAAAGAAACGATGCTTTCGACAAGCTCCGCCGATAAAACGTCGAATTGAACCATGGCTAATGCGACAACGTCTATCGTACTAAATGCTGGTGGGGGCGTGGCAGGGTGAGCGAACCGCGGGTGGCGGAATAGCCTCTCTCAGGATCCGGTCCACCAGTTCCAGAGCTGTCTTTCTTTATAACCTCCACGCCAGTAGCAGCAACGAGCATAAGTTTGTCTTGTCTTAAGTTTGCCTTGAAGATGAGTGTGACGTTACGGCGCCCGCGGGGATTCAGGTCGGTGCTGATGGAATAGGCAAGCGTCTTGGCATTTTGTGCTCGGACCAGGCGAACTTCGCGGCTCATGTTGCCTTGAAGATGCAGCTCCAGCTAAGCTCAAGCTCGCAATCAACACCACAACAACCTCACTGCCTCTGTGCGAAGCCGCCGAATTCCCTTTATCCCCCGGGATATTCTTCACTACATTACGCCGAAACCCCGCCTCTACCTACTCCTCAACACCACCGTCAACATGGTATGCTTCCGCTCAATCCCACACTAGAGCTCCACTTGCTGACTGGAATAGTTCATAGCTCGCAGCGAATATGGTATGTCTACTCCTTTGCCAATACAAGCCGAATTCCACTGATCGGGGCCTCCAGATCGTGGTATCAAGTCCGTAGCAACGCCGCCTCTCCTCCAAGTCTTCAAACTCACCTCTTGCCAGCACCTTCTCGCCCGAAGGCCGTCTCTTCCAAGTCGAATACTCGCTAGAAGCCATCAAGCTCGGATCAACAGCAATAGGTGTGCGTACCCTCCTCCCCACAATACCGGCCACGGACAACCCCCCCGCCGGTTGTACACACAGACCCGGGACATGTGTTAACGAAACAAAACAGGTAGCAACTGGCGACGGCGTAATCCTCGGCGTTGAGAAGCGCGTAACGTCCACTCTACTCGAGACCAGCTCGGTAGAGAAGATTGTCGAGATCGACCGCCACATCGGATGCGCCATGTCCGGCCTCCAAGCCGACGCACGAAGCATGGTCGAGCACGCACGCGTCGAGTCGCAGAACCACGCTTTCAACTACAACGAGCCGCTGCGGGTCGAGAGCTGCACGCAAGCGATATGTGATCTGGCGTTGAGGTTCGGTGAGGGGGCTGAGGGAGAGGAGAGCATCATGTCAAGGCCATTTGGTGTAGCGCTGCTGATTGCGGGGTATGATGAGGATGGTCCGAGTCTGTGAGTAAAACCCTTCCAAGCATATATCCTATTCTTTAAAGAAATTCAGGGCTGACTCATGGCATTCAGCTACCACGCCGAGCCCTCAGGCACCTTCTACCGCTACGACGCCAAAGCCATCGGATCCGGCTCTGAAGGCGCTCAGGCCGAGTTGCAGAACGAATTCCACAAGTCGCTCACTCTCCCCGAGGCTGAGGTCCTGGTCCTTAAGACGCTGAAGCAGGTCATGGAGGAGAAGCTGGATAGCAAGAACGTGCAGCTGGCGAGTGTGACGAAGAAGGATGGCTTCCGAATCTACACCGACGAGCAGATGGAGCAGGTTGTGGGGAGACTGCCTGCCAACTAGACGCTGGATGGATGAGGTTTGGAACAAACCATATGCCAGGGAGAGTGTTCGGTCATTGGACGAGCCAAACCTTCAATAGTCCGGTCGACACGAAAATAGAAGTTCCAATATCAACTTGCCGGCTACCCAATCTTTGAAAGAATTATGGCCGTGATTATCAGAGTGTCGAAGATAACACACTCCACCACTCCATAGCCGCATAAATCAAACACTGCACAGTTCTCAAAGCACACATTGCACTTCTCAATCCCATGTTCCTCATCATGCCGAAGAAAGTCTATTCCGCATACTCTACATCCCGCGCTTCACGTTCAGATGCATGCATGTTTCCTTTTCATCTATAATACACTCTCCCACCCCTCCATATGCCATCCCACTCCACCACCATCGTTCATCTAGAACGGGTTATCCTCTGGCGGGATCTCCTTGACAAAGTAGCTGCCCAGAACTGGGATCTTCTTCATAATATCCTCGCGCACACGGGGCACCTCTGCGAAGAAGAAGATGGCGAAGATGCCGGCAACACCGCCGAAGCCGCCTGCGAGGACACCGCTGGAGCAATTGTTAGCACGATGTGTCGGGTCGGGAATTTGGGTAGACGTACTATCGGACTAGAGTCGCTGGGGTGATGCCGTGGTAGTTCATTGCGGTTTTGTATCTGGAGGGGGTTGCGTTAGCCGGACGTCCGCTGGCAATGGTCCTGCTTCCTCTCTCTAGAAGTCTGCCCTCGCATTGCGCCCCAGCGATTCTCCCAGTCGCCCTTTTCTTGTGCGGGCGTGATTCCCCTAATCCCATCCGTGCTCCCAATCGCAGACTCCTCATCTTTCGTGTACCCGCCCGCGACGCCATCGCCCGGCCCATCTCCCTCAACCAGAAATCGGCAATACGTACTGAGGACCAAAAGGACTCCTATAAGCCTTATAACTCGATCGTGTAGACTTCGCATCCTGGTTAGCCTCATTCTCGTTCTCCCTTATTCTGCCTTCACCATCGCTCTACCAGCCCAACCCATCCCTCGGCCGTGCTTCACATCCCTCTCACCACCCTCAGAGTCCTCCAATGGCACAGGAAGTCACTTACCCAAGCGGCGGGCGTTTTGCCCCTGCTGGCCGACGGTGTTTTAATCGACATCGACATGGTGGGCGGTCGGGATCGAGCGGTGGGATGAGAGTGCGGTGTTTGGTGATGTCGGATTGTGCTGAGGAAGTTGGTTGGCGCGGGACTGCCCGGTCGGGGTGTCGGGGCTTGGCGGGCCAATGGGAGAGGACGGGTGGATTCGGGTGGTGGAGCAACCTCAAGCAATGATGGTTCCAAGACCACGAGGGTTTTATGTGAGTTCAAGTTCCTGGTGGATATGTTATTCTTTTGTATTTTCACGCTTTGACTTTTTTATCTGCGACAGAAATAAGGATTTTACAGCCTATATGCCTCAGTCCTGCCCTTTTATCCCACCCGTTCCTCCAGAGAAATAAAACATTACTATGGTATAGTTATATCCTCCGAAAGCCGTGAGTATATTCTGCGAATATTTTGGAGCCTTGACGCAGTTTCAAAGCACAAGCTCAAAATCAAGACCCGCGGTTAGGTCCTTCTCGTCAGACTTTTGCAAGTCTCGATACAACCTTGAATTTCCCCCGTGTCTATGGTATCATTTTATACTGTGTTTTCACCCTCTTTCCTAGCTGCTTTCTTTGCATCGACATCCTCTCGCCACTGCTTTCCGTAAAGAGTGCAGATGTACGTTGCAACCGTTGCAACAACGATAAAGAGGGATGAGATAGTGGAGAACCAGCCCACTCCGATTTTTCGGATAGCAGGTAGACAGACCGCACTACCCGCTGCGGCGAACATGTAGCGAAGCATGTAATTTCCGGCTGTGGGACAAGATTAGCGATCATATGCCAAAATACTCCGAACAACAGAGAACGTACAAACAACCTCAGCACTCCTTGACTGCATGACGTCCAAACAATAAGTGTTCAAGCTCGGAAAGCAAAATAGTTGGGCTACACCTTGAAGAAACATCATGACGACCGGGAGTGCAATGCCTCCCACTTCCTTCTCCACGCTCCACCCATAGATAATCATGCATGCAGGGACGACAACACCCATGAAGAGCAGGCAGCTTCGGAGTCTGTCCTCGGGCACTCGTTGCCCTCGGATGCGGATATACTTCTTGACCACGTGGTCTGCCCAACGGCCGCCGAAGAAAGTGCCGAGAAGGTAGCCACAGCCGGGAGCGATATAGAATAGACCGGATTGGAGTGGGGAGGTCAAGTGAAAGCGAGGGTTGAGTACGTATCGGATAGGAGTCAGAAGGGAGTACATGTTCCAGACAAGTGAGGATGATGCGAGGGCCTATTTTCGAATTAAGACGGATTTCGCTTCAGCACATTTGAAACTTACGACAGTGAGAAGATTTGGATATCTATAGAGTCTGACAACTCGGAACGGATTCAACCATTGCCACATCTTGCGTGCTTTCTTAGAGCCGGCCAGGCCTTCTAGTTCCTCAGAGCGTTTGTAGTGGATTGTTTCTGGTTGTAGGAAGGTGACTAGCACGGTTGCCGTACCGGCTAAGGCGGTCTGCAACCAAAATATGTCTCTCCAGGAGCGGAATGTAACAATGATACCTCCAACGAAGGGACCTGTGGTGGGTTAGAACAACCAATAATTTTGGTACAAGTAAGGTTAAGCTTACCCAGAGCAGGTCCGATTAGAGTGCCAGACATGCTGATATTAAGTCAGCATATATCGATATATGCGAACAGATAAGGAGACTTACAACCAGCCTAGAGCAGTGCCACGTTCAGTCTAGTGCGAAGTTAGCATAACCTAGTCCATGGTGATAGAAGAAACTCTGGTTGCGATCGATGAAGGCGAAGGGGAATTGAATTGTTCAGTCCCAACTACTGCGAAGATGAACCGCCCTTCCGAGGATCTTGTCACACCGAGACAACTACCATGTTTGCGTTGTGCACTCTCAGAAAGATGCTGTCGCATTCGTAACCAATGAGTACTTACTGGCTTGTACATATCTCCAATGACACTCGACCCGATTACCAAAAAGGCCGTTCCTTGAAAAGCGGTTAAGATTCGGAATATGAAGAACGATGCTAGATTTGGCGCTAGGGCGGTTCCAATAGAGAATGCAAGGAAGAGAATTGCACTTGCAACCGACACCTAAGAAAAT
Organism: Clohesyomyces aquaticus; assembly: GCA_002105025.1. Classification (NCBI taxonomy): domain Eukaryota; kingdom Fungi; phylum Ascomycota; class Dothideomycetes; order Pleosporales; family Lindgomycetaceae; genus Clohesyomyces; species Clohesyomyces aquaticus. The sequence goes on from MCFA01000025.1 coordinate 293,848, forward strand.
TTAGTCAACATGGTCGGAATCGGAGTCGACGTTCTGAAACGACATGTCAAGTTTATTGAGAGAGACGACCCGCCAAAAAACGTATATTTTGGTAAATGCGTACCCATTTTCGCCCATAGATGTTTCCAAAAGGTCCATAAAAGCACGGACTGAGACCCATGAACACCATGTATAATGCATTCGATACATTGATTATCGACCCATCGCAATTGTAAGTCGTTGCCACCTCGGGCACTGCCGATAGAACCGTCGTTGACGAGACAGGAGCAAGGAAACTGCAAAAAGACAGAACAGCAACGATCACCATCTTTCGATGTGGTGAGAACCGGTTGTAGACTTCATCGTTGTCGCCAGTCACGACGTACGTTACATCCGCCATGTCATGATGGCTGATGCTGGAAATGGTGGGCTCTAGATGCGGGCGATCTTCGCGGTCTTCCGGAACGATCGAGGCAAATTGTTTCTCGGAGTCTGCGGGATGTTTTTCGGATTCAGCGACTTGGGAGCCCTTCGGCTGCGGATTCGGGGTGTCGTGTGCCATTGTGGGGTATCGTGAGCCTCAGCAAACAACCAAAAATAAGTATGGGATGTAAAGCATCTATGTAAAGGATGCAAATTCAAATCTCAAGTGATGACGAGAATGAGAACGATAGAGAAAGCGGCACTAGGATAATATGTATATACAGAGATCGGACATCAAGTGAGTCAAGGAACGCTCATTTCCAAAGTTGAGAGAGGACCCGTAGGGTATTATTCCGAACAGGAGGTCTCTTCTGTGTTAGTGGGTCATCATTTGAGAGGTTAGCTCGTTGGGAGAGCCAGTTGCCGTCATAACCGACCCAAAAGGGACGCTTTTCCGTGAGGGTTTTCCATCCGCCGATAAGGCGGTCTGCGGGATCGGGCACCTCTTCGGAATAAAACCTGCCGGAATTGATATCGGAATGGTGCCGAAGTAATTCGACCATGTCTGATTGGCGATCTACTCCTCTTGTGTGAGTGATTTTGATCTGGCGGAGAGAAGAGCGATGTTTTGGTCGACGGAGGTTGAACTGAAAAATCCGCATCGCTAATCGGTATCCGGTCTTGGCACATTTTCACATGCGAACTAGGCATAGTACACCTCAAACGTAATTCTTGAGGGCCTGGTGTGTGAGGTTTATAACGCACTATGATTGCGCTCATTCAATAAAGTATATGCAGGATAATGGAAATGTGCTAGGCTAGGGCGAAATCGAGGCGGTTGGATGAACAAACCCACGCCAGGTTTATCACCGTGGTCATATCGCGTCCCGTACCAGCATCGTGGATATACAGGCGTACCGACTGGCAATGAGCTACATGCTTAACTCCTATAATGTGATCCTTCCTAACTCGCGAGAGTTACCCTCCCCAGCGCCAAGCCACAAGAAACCTCGGGCTTGCAGGAGATCTTGACCTGCCAAATGCATACCAGAACGCCAACCAATGCAAGCAACGCTTTTGTCATCACACACGACCGATCCTATATGCTGAGCCTATCGAGGCTAAGCCGGTCCACGCTCCGCTGTCTCTTCACCATGCCTAGCTTATAAAACTTCTCCTCTCCGGCAGCTGTGCGACCACCAATATACCACTTCTCCGATCCCATGACTTCTCGGAAGCCTTCATTCGAGCTATCAGAGCCTCTCCTGTCTCTTCGTGATGCGCCAGGTATTGGGAAGGCTTTTGCCGTAGGAGAGGTCGAGCGGTGGTAAGGAGCGGTGTGCTGCCTCGTTGGCTGGAACTGGCTCGTTGCTTGCACGGCCGTGGTCGTAGCGCCCGGCGAAGGTGGCCCGGACTTGGCTGATATTGCACGGGTTGCCGCTGAGGTTGTGTGGTTGGCGGACTGCGAAGACGCGGCAGAAGTGTGAGAGTATGGGCTCGGGGTCGAGGTGGGTGTCGACGCCACTTTCTGGATGGCTGACTGTGCGCGGAACGCGGCGAGGAAGTTCGAGAAGAAGGGCCTATTGGTACTCATGGTGTCGTCGGAGGGACGTCGTCGGGACCTGCTGCGTTCTCGGTCGGCGTGCATCAAAGCCTGCCGCTCTAGATTCGGGCTTGTTTGTACAGATCGCTAGGGGTGCCAGCCTAGCCGAAATCCTGCGAGACACAGCCGTCACCAAAGTGTCGGAGTCATGCGAAGGCGCAAGTGCCTGGGGATGATGCCGTGTTTGGGCCGCAGGACTGAAGGCCTTCGACGTTGGGATGACGTAGAAATCGATGTCTTGGCTACCACGAGGCGAAGGAGGGCGAGATTGCGGGGACAGCAGCTTTTTACTGTCGAGAACAGCGTGGCAGTTTGCGGGGAAGGGCGAGGTTTACATATGTGGACGGGCGCGGAAGCGTGGAAGACGTTGGCGTTGCGGATGCGTGCCTTCACACAGCACTTGAAAGGAAGAAATCGGAAGCAGGGATCGCGCCTGATCTGAGCACCAAAACGCCCGCCGACCGAGCTTCAACCGAGGTCGCGGGACAAGGCTGAGATGCAACCCTCCAAATGCCGCGTGCGATTGATTTCTTGCATCACCTGAGGTGGAATGCGCAGCTCGAAATCCTTCGTTGTTTTTGGCGTGGTGGTGTGCGGTTAATGCACGATTCGCTCATGCATCCCGGGCAGCAACGCCGCCATGCACCATCTCCATCGCAAACCCCTCCATCTATCCCGCCGAGCCATACAGAACCGCAGAATTGCTAAGGCCCCAGACGCCATCCGGCCGCTCGGCGTGATCCATCTCGCTCCCTGGGAGAGCAGTGCCCCTCACTCCTTTGATACCAACCGCCTGTACGAAAAAGCAACTTCCTCGCCAGGCATTTTTGTATCGAAAGACCGCATATTGAGCCTTCCGCGGGGTGCTGACCACATCCAGTGCATACTGACAATCAGTTGCTTATGGCTGCTCGTGCAGTTTGAGTCAGCCTCGGGGTGGTACAGGGACCTGTGATCGAATCGCGATCCATGTCGGAGTTATGGACGTTGATGGGCTGGCGAGAGATGTCCTTGACTCTATAACCCACATATATCGACCATCTCCTGCCCCATCGGGCAGTTTCGGGCCTCGGCAAATCATCGGACCTCGAAAACCCTTCAACCTCTTCAATAACCGATTCCAGCATTGCCGAGAGCACCATGCCGTCCATCATGAAGCCGATCGCTCTTTCACTGCGCCTCATCTCCTCTTTGGCCCCAAGTGAAGAAATGCACTGTTCTGAGCCTATTTACCAAGCTTTACACGATGGGAGTGAAATGTCCGCTTAGGGTTTGAGAAGGAGGGCAATGATGTGGAGAGTAATAAAAAACAATTACCGAGTATCCTAGAGTATAAGTCTTTAGCTTCATTTACAAGTATGGCCTACTAGCCTCACAGACAGACTCTTTAGTGCCACAGCAGTCGTACTGCAAGCTAATACTCAGTAGTCACTGGCTCCCCGGAATAAGTATACACCGAAGACTTCCTACGGTAGCCGGCACCAGCCCGATATTCACACTTGTTAAAGTTCCCGCAAGAGCGTTCATGTATTGTTTCCAACAAAACCAAGAACTTCAAGAGGCACTGTCCACACGTCTAATTCTACTGATGTTGATACTTCTTCCTACATTGAGGACAGTTCGCGCCATGATAGAGAATTTTATCTGACGTGGTGAACAGAAAACCGCAGATTAGATTCTGATTTTGACATTGGTAGGTGTAAGGGTTTATGACATAAGTAAGGTTGATCAGAGTGGTGGACGGGAAGTACATTATAAGTCGAATTCTGGAGTCGGCACTGGCGGACGGCTTCAATATGGGCTGTAGCGAGAAGGGAGTAGTGTTGATGTGGCGTAGAAGTTAGTGGTTTTGTTTGGGCGCTGGTGGAATACCGGGAACGACGTACGTATTGGGGAGGCTGACCGGCTAGTCTCGTAGACCTAGGTTGCTGCGTTTGATAGGATACATGCCGATATTTATTAGGAGCATTTGCTTTTCCCTTCCTGCGTGCAATAGGATGGTTGTCGGCTAGATTAATCTATCGAGGTGCGTTCTTTCGATGCTGGTAGTTCCCATCAGTGCCTTGTCTCGGCAGTGAATCAACTTAGGCAACTAACAGTACGGATTCCGGTTCCGTGCTGGGCGCATCTCCGCGAGGAAACTATAAGAGTCCGTCTTCTTATAAGGCTTTCCCTAGAGAATGTCACCTTGAAATGCTAGTCGCACTAGATTCATATGGCTGGCGGTGCTGAAAACGCGACGAAGGTTGGCATCATGGTTCATTTCGTTCTTGTACCTAAAGAGACATCAGATCCGCCTGTCATTTGTTCTTTGTCTAGTCCAAGCTATACCAGTGAGAATCCGGAATTAGGACAGAGCTTTTGATTAGTCCAACTCTCTTCTTCGTTGTCTCATTTTCAGTGACCCACGCCAGCACAAACAACTTGTGGCTCGCTTTTTCACCGCAAATGCGGTACAAAAGACGTAAATTGCTCAGATGTACATCCTCGTTCGCCCTACCGAAATCGCATATATATGCACGATGTGATGGAAGTCGACGTTGACGCTGGTTATTGGCCATGCGAGGAAACTCTAAACATACAGTCGGGATACATGGGGGAATATCTCTCGGCGACAGTTAAGGTGAAGGATTCTATCAGGGAGTATGTGGAACCAAAAACTGCGACCCAGAACTTCTTAGGCTAGTAACGATTTGATTAGCGCTCGCATTTAGTCTTTCGTCGCTGTCGGTATCTGTCTGGCCAACTAGATGGTTTTGCATGATATTTCCTCCCAGGAATCGTCAAACATGGAGATCACGGCAGTGGTCGCGATTTGTGATGTGGTCTGAAGGGTTAGTGTTCGTGTCTGACGTGTCTGCAGCCTACTGTCAGTCTCCATCCGATTGGATCAATATAGCATGGGGTTGTGCTGTGATTGTGGCTGCTGGCTGTGTTCTGCAATGGAACTCCCATTTGACCACGAGGAGCGCCGTCTCCGGCCTGCGGTATCTCACACATTCAGACATTAGTGAAGCAGCTGTAATATACAACGCTTAAGTGAAGACGATATAAGTTTACATTCATATATCAAACCCTCAAATCTCCGGAGAGTATCTAGTAATGCGATTAAGAACAGATCCTGCCGAGTCACATAGCTACACTTCCGAGGTCGAAACCTGATGGATTTGGTCTTGCAGCTCCGCCAAGAGGTTATTTTTGCGACACCGCTAGGTGCCTCCACCACCAAGCATCGCGGGGTTACGAGATGATTGTAACCAATCTGAGCACCCACTTCTTCGCACCGGCACACTGCCTCGATTGGCGGCCAATTTTGGAGCCCAAGACATTTAGCATAAACTGGATGAGGAAGATCTCTCGCTGAGACAGAACACAACACATGCAAAATCGAGTTACTCATCAAGTACAGAGGTACTAGCTTGCTCTAATAATTGCATGATGACGGAAACGGGTTGTATAAAGTAGAATGTCCCCCCTCGCATCATGCAAATGTTGGGCGCTCTTGTGTAGGGAACTTCGTTTCCACGACAAGGAAATTTCCTCGTTTCTCCATCGTCGTCCAACATAAGGTTCCCTGCAAGGATGAACCACGCTGACCGCCCCCAAATTCTCCGAATGCCCACGCTCGGTTGCGCATGCCTGCCCTCTTTAAGCTTTACGAGTCTTTTCTACCAGAAAAAGGGATTCGGAATCGCCAGCTAGCAATGGAAGAGAGGGAAATGTTTCGGAGTTCGCAAATCAAGGACAGTCAACAGCGTTTGAAGTTGGGGCGAAGACCAAAATACTACGGCGACTTTCATGATCCATGGGCGCTCCATCTTTGTAAGTCAACTCAGGGTGCCTTATGGCCTGCGATGCGACGGCATGTCCGAGTCTCTCAGTCCACGTCCACTCCAAGCTTCACCGGGCAGAGCCTGGATCTCAATCTGGCCCTGACAATGGAATCTTCCGAACCGTTGACGATAGCGCCGCTCTGTTTATAGAACGGACTAGGGTGTCTTCGTCGGGGTCTGTCTTCTGCAATGACGGAAGGCCCGACATCGAACTTGAAATGCCACGCGCGTCAGGGGTCCGACCTCCTCGGTAACACTGGCTTCTGGAGGAAGCCATTCCTTTCTGATGGGACCCAAGGTGCACTAAGATCGTTGGTCAAGTGCAGCCGACGGGCGCACTACACCATATCGAGCTAGCCTCAGTCCACACAAGAGGCCTCAATCGTAACATCGACCTCTGCCTCTCGGATCTTTGCCTCTCTGTTGCCGGAACTGGAGGGGCATGGGCTGGACGGAGACCCCAAGCGCCTTGTCACCCAAGTCCAGTTACCGTTCGACAAGACGCCAAAGCCTCCTAGGCTCATCCCTTCATCATCTCCCCAGCAAATTTCCTCATCTGGGAAACGCTACCCTGCGCCTGCACACCTGGGAGGCCACTTAGAGTACAGGCGTCCTGGCTCTGTCAGCAAGAAAATGTTTATCTAATGCAGGTTTCATGCACTTTTCTCGATACGAGTGAAAGAGGCTCACCAAAGTCTGCCGCCGTCGGTTGTCTATGATACGATGGGTAAAGCCCGCAGCTCTAGTGGGGAGAGAACGCTTCCAGAGTCTCTTGAGACGCCACAGATTCTCGTGGAGATCGCGGCAGCCCCAGGTCGGGAGTCCACCTGCCAAACGCCAGTTGGTTCAGGTGACAGGCATGCTGCTTAGTCCGGAACGCCAAAGTCTTCGACCTGATTCCACACCAGCGGGCTTGCATGGCGGTCAAGGTAGGAATCGGGCGTTGTGGTAATGCTTTTATCAATTTGATAGCCGCTGTCCACGGACCGGAGATGATAAAGCAATCACCTAGTCTCATTCAGCAGTTACCTTGAGTTGAGCGTTGCGATTACTTTCATTGTTTTTCACGGCCATAAAATATTTCAATGGCGTCCGTCACGATCGGCGCGAGACTACTGGCTCTGCAGCTTTTGCTAGCAACACTCACTGCCGCTGCTATCCCCGCAGTATGGCAGCCCTATGATGTCGTCACATACTTTTGCCAACGGTGGTACCATCAAAGTAAGTTTATGGCTAGCACTCACTATAAATTCGGATGCTGATGCATCTCAGCGGTGGTCAAAGATGGTACCCTCTATATTCATGGCGGTATTGAAACTTTCAACGAGCCAGGACATCCGTCGAACTGGACAAACAACACTCTTGGCTACAGTGAGTCAACTACCAACTTTCAACATCATCCAGCTAATGGCAGCCAGACCAATTTCTTCTTCAGGTCGATCTCACGACGTCATGGGATTGGAAGGGAAACTTGACCTATGTGGCACTCGAGCTGAGTCCAAATCCTCAAACAGGCTCGAGTGCCCGCGCTTCAGTACGTGGCGCCATGTATCAAGGGCCGGCAAACGACTCGAAAGTATACATCTACGGCGGTACACAATATAGAGGAAACGAGTCTTTTCCCAACGCAAACGCAAACTATTACCTAGTTCATTACTCGGATCAGTATCCACTCTGGTCCTTTGAAAATGACACCCAGGTTTGGGGCCAGTATGATGTCAAACAATCGTGGACGCCATCATACGGCGCCGCCACTGAGGCCCCTGACCAAGGCCTAGCGTTCTATCTAAATGGTAGAACCGACAACGGAACCTCGTCGAGTACGTTACATGATGGCGATGTCCAGACAACTCTGGATGGAATGATCGTCCTAGATCTAGTACAACACAGCTCCCGCAATTTATCGACCGCAGGGATCAAGAATTACCAGCCGCGGGTGGGTGGCGCTATGCAATACGCTCCCGGAGTGGGAGAGAATGGCGTCCTCGTTGCTTTGAGCGGCCAAGTATTCGATGGCATTAAAGCGACGAATACTAACAGCAAGGGCCGGCTAGTAAGCTCCCTCACTCAGATGGCACACAGAAACAAATGCTGACCCCTATTAGCTGACTTTTGATACCGTGGATGTATTCGATATTGGGTCTTACTTGAAAGATCCAAGCAAGAATGGTACTTGGTACTCTCAACCCACATCGGGAGATATACCTCCTCCACGGGTGGACTTCTGCTCAATCATTGTGTCTGCGCCGGATAATTCAAGCCACAATATGTAAGTTCATACCCTCTCTTAGAATCAACCATCTAATGTCGTCGCAGCTTTGTGTATGGTGGTCGAGATCCCACAGCCAAGAACGAGACAATATACTACGACGACATAGCCATCCTCTCTCTTCCTTCGTTTACATGGATCAGTTATTACAACGGGAAAAGCCCTCGCTGGGGCCACACCTGCCACAAGGTCGGAAACCGACAGATGCTTACCATTGGAGGACACAACAAATACGACAATATCTGCGACTGGGAAAAGAAGAGTGTTGCGATTCTAGACCTTCCGTCCGCCGAATGGGGCTCCTTGTACAATGCCTTCGACGACCAATACATCCTTTCAGATGTCATCATTGCCAAAATCGGAGGCACGCCAAACGGCAACGCCACCCACAAAGTCCCTGAAAAAGGTTGGGCGAGTGAGGAATTCCGAAAGATCATGAGCACCAACAGAATTTATTCCAACGACCCCGTGAACAACACCTTTGCTGCCGATCCCAAAGACTCCGGCCTTGACGGTAGGACCAAACTCGCTACCATCGCAGGGGCTTCAATCGCTGCCTTTGTGCTCATAGCATGCCTTTGTTTCCTGACCTGGATATACCGCCGCCATCGCAAGGTCGTCGGCGATATTATCTCTTCTCCGGGCTCCAGCATGGTGGAAACAGAAGGAAGATCTAAGTACGAGTTGTTCCACAAACCAAGATTTGAGGCCACGGGCACGGAAATGAGACATGAGCTTCCGAACAATGGTGTAGCCGCAGAAGCAGATCCGTTCAGTAGCGTAACGTATGCGGTGGAGTTGCCAACGAATATTCACGACGGAGGCAGGTGGGGCATTCCGGGGGTGCCAATCATCAGGACACCGACGCCCGCGATGCTAAGGAGAGACAGTTCCATGGCAGACAGTCCGGATACACCGCAGAAGGATAATATGGTTTGATCCCTTTGTCAAGCATGTACTTAAGAGTTACGAATCATGAAACTTCAATCACATTGTTATGGGAATTTACATCCACAACAACCATCTATGTCCATTCTTCCACTATTAGATCGCATTTCACACTCAACACTATTCCACAATGCAGAAATTATGCAAATTCTTCAAACCAAGCGCCTCACGTCACACCGTGCCCATCCTGCCTGTCAGCCACGCCTCCGTATCTGCAGGCACAGTACGACCCGAGCTCCTCGCTCTAATATGACACGAGCTCCGATGCATCTTGATCCTTCCCAAGTGTAGAGCCTCACAGCTTCATAATAGACAAACACGACCTGCCTGTTTCGTCTCACATTCCCCACGAATTTGGCCTCAAAGTTTGGACCCCACGATATTTATAGACCCGATCGGAGTTCGAATCGGACTAGAGTCACGCGATGGGTCTCGGAGTCTGGGAGTCAGCGAGAGGGCTGATTATGTTATGGAACTGTGCTGTATTCTTGGGAAGGGTCGTGGGGGATTAGGTAAGAGTTAGGGGGTAGGGGGTGCTGGTGGCTGTGCATGTTAGGCGAATAGTGGGAGGCTGTTATGGTGAAACTCTGATTATCCGATGCGGTGGTTAGAATAGATGACTTCGGGAGGCTTTTGGGGTCGGTCTTTGTGGGTTGCTCCAGAAGGTCTGTCCCCTCTGCGATGGTTAGACAATTCGAGGGGTGAATCGGGGATCCCGCGGGGCTTGGAGATGTGTGAGAGCTCATTTCGTCGGTGGTAGTATTACATCAAAGAGACCTCCCCGTGTGGTCTCTGAATTCATGCGTTGCTAGGTCCAGAAACAGGAACAGCAAAACAGAACAACAGTTGTCGGAGTTCAAAGGGCTTTCCGTATTCGGTCTAGGGCTGTGATCCGAGCGCCAAACGCGCACAACTTCCGAGCTTCTCTCCAACGCTCTCCTCATCACTTGAAGCGCCAGTCTTCCAAGCTTGTGTTGTGATGAACGAATGGGCGAGAGGTTCTTTTGCCTTACACCTCTAGACAGCCCCATGTCTGCTCAACGACGAGAGAAGCATCAAATCCCATTGTGTCGCAATCCTCGTCGCAATCCGTCCAGCCGGCTGGTCTCCAGACGCGTCAACGAGTTGTATCGCTGACTATTATCAATCAAGACATGTATTCCCTTGATACTGTTCCAGCTAGCTAGACTGGCTACAGGATGCGTTCACACCCGCTTTCCCTCCGCCGTTTCGTTCGAGGGCTTTGGGAGAGTGGGTCACCAGGTCGCAGCTGCCATCGACGATGTCACCTTCCACCTACCCCCCAGCCCGCACACCGGTAAGCGGACCTGAATATTGGATATAGTATTGCGGCTTCCTTTTGGGAGGCCAACAGTAGGTATCGAAGAGAGGCGTTAAGGCTACTTCGGTACTCCTAGTGGGTCTCAGTGCGTGGGAGTGGGAACATCGTACCTTTCGTGGTTTGGGTGTGTAGCTGCACTGAGCCTGCTTTGCCATATCGTTGTTATTTGCTCCTTCTCGTAACATACAGCTAAGCTTAGGAATGGCCCAGGCCAAATCGTCGACAAAACTTCATTGACTCCTTATCTCCTCACTCCATCCCTTCGATCTCCCTCGTTCATCCTACCTTGTCCTGCTTGATCTCATTTCTTTCATTTCCCAGCGGTTCCTCTATTTCACACTGGGAGTTTCTCAACATTCCTAACCATGTGGTCTGCGTCACTTCTCAGCCTGGCAGCAGTCTTGTCCGCGGCAACTGCGGCATTGCAAGGCTTCAACTATGGAGCCTCCTTTGCAGATAACACACCCAAGCACCAGGCTGATTTTGAATACGAGTTCAACGCCGCCAAACAGCTTCACGGCACCAACGGCCAATTTACCAGCGCCCGGATCTACACTATGATTCAATCGGGAACCACGAACGAGCTCATCGAGGCGATACCGGCCGCAGTCAACACTCACACCACCCTGCTTCTCGGTCTTTGGGCTTCTGGTGGTCCGGAGTTGTTCGCCAACGAAATTGCCATGCTTCAAAAGGCCGTTCAACTATACGGCACCGCGTTCACGGACCTTGTTGTTGGCATTTCAGTGGGCAGCGAGGACCTCTACCGAATTTCCCCAACAGGCATCAAAAATCTCTCCGGAGTTGGTGCGGGACCGGATACGCTTGTATCGTACATCCAGCTGGTTCGCGCCACCATTCAAACCACGGGCCTTGCAAGAAAGCCGATCGGGCATGTCGACACTTGGACGGCATATGTCAACCAAAGCAACAATGCGCTGATTGATGCTGTGGATTGGATCGGGGTTGATGCCTATCCCTATTTCCAGACGACGATGGTGAACGACATTGTCAGTGCTAATAAATCCTTTTACGACGCATATGACTACACCGTCCGCGTTAGCCTTGGAAAGCCAGTCTGGGTAACTGAAACTGGCTGGCCTGTTTCCGGACCAAGCGCATTCATGGCTGTGGCTAGTGCGGAAAATGCCCGAATCTACTGGGAGGATGTCAGTTGCAGTCTCATCAGCAAAGGAATCAACCTGTACTACTATACTCTTCAAGATGTGCAGATGGGCGCTCCCTCTCCAAGCTTTGGAATCATGCCTGGAGGTAAGATATATCTCCTATACCTCGTTGACACTGTTGGAATGCACTGACTTGAGCAACAGGCGACCTCTCTCAAGTTAATCCGCTCTTTGATTTGACATGCGGTGCCAACACGGTGAGCACTTTAAGTATCTCTGTCCTCTTTCTGCTTTTATCGTCCGCTTTGTCGCCCCTTTTGCTCTTATTCTTGTACAATTTGTCCATTATATCCTCTGCACTGTCTCCTTTTCTGCCGGCTCCGAGCAAGTGTGGTCCTTGCGCTTGCACTCCATCAACACAGCTCATTCCGGTCCCGACTGAACGGGTTGGTCCGTGGATTGCGGATGCTAACAGGTATGCCAAGGTTTTCTCATCCAGTACAGCGAGCAGTACAGAAATCCTTACTCGCACGGAGTCATCGATCTTGACTGCCAGTAATAAAGTATCAACCCACAGCTACGCACTCAAGACTGACGTCTCTCAGGCCTCCTGTCGTTAGCAGACAGCCCAATCCTGTCCCTACCGACCATCACCTCTGAACCGCTGCCGACATCATCCGCCTCATTTTTGTTCACTATTATTCCGGGACCGATATCGTCACTCAGCGAACCTAACATCATCCCCGCTCCGACATCGTGGACCGAACCTACCGTAATCCCGGAGCCGGTACCATCATTGACTGAGTCTCCCATTATCCCTGTACCAACGTCATTGACCGAGCCCGCCGTTGTCCCCACATCCGCATCATCACTGTCCGAGCCTACCGTGATTCCCGTACCGAATCCCATCATGCCCGGCTTTCCCATGAGCGCGATCCTATCAGAAACACAGGTCTCTATTTTCGAGATCCCACCTCTTGCCACCACTGCTCCGGCCCCGGCAGCTACGGCCCAAGCCCCAGTCAACGTCTCAGGCCCTCACGAGGCGCCCCATCTCATAATTCCAATCGAAAATGGGAGTCCTAATACTGTGATTGGCAATTCCTACATTGCACGTGTCTCGACTACTCAATCCACGCTCTTCAATTTCGACATACCGGCAGAAAGCGCTGGCAAGACTTGCAACTTGGTCTTCACCCTGCCGGAGAATACAAATGAGTGGTGGGCGCCTTATAGGATGAAGGCACCTGGAGGCATTACCGTTTCTCAGCTTGATACTCCAGCTACACCGACAACTAATGCTAGAAACGTTGGCCACCTCACGCCCGTCGGTACCATCGGTCAAGTACAGCCCGGCTCCGGTCAAATCATCAGCAGTGCCCCGTGCGCAGCCGGGAAAACAGTGGGCTTTCAAGTCGACTCCCTCAATGGATTGGAGCTAGAGTACTTTCAGACTTTGGTGCCGGCGACCGGTCTTTGGGTAACCTTCTCTTGAAAAGCTTTTCTAAGATTATGAGGCCAGGCCTGTGGTGAAACAGTTCTGGGAATGAAGCGTACATAAAATCACTTCGGGAAATAATGTAATCATACTTGTAGGAGTATCGGGCATTGCATGATGTCTTCATACACCTAAGAATTATTCCCTTTCTCCTCCGCGGCTTGCGGTCCTCTCTCAGCCTTCTCGTTGTTGTCCACGAGAATCCATGATAGATCATCGGCAGAATTTTCCAGTGTCGAATCAGGCGTTTCACTACCCCAGATCTCACTTTCTGCGTTCTCCAAATCACTTTCGGTGACGAGCATACTCCCGGTGATTTCCAACATATCTGCCCCTATTTCCGTATCTTGGCTATCATCGAGTGACAGCGGCAGATACCCCAGCCTTTCTAGGAAAATAACGAGGAGTGCCCGTCCATCTGCACCACCCCATTCATATATTCCCTTCGGGATAGCGAGTACGAGGCTCGGGTGAACATCACTTCCCCAGAGACACAGTGCGATCAAGACTTCTGCCACTGTATATCGACGGCTGAGTGCTTCCGCTGTGTCGACGATGTCGAAGCTGGTAAGGAAATCGTACTGCTTTAGGCGCCGGTGTGTGTTTGTGTGTGTTGCATGGTATGATGTTAGACAATTGTGAAAGTTGGAAAGGATGTTCGTGGTAAAGAGTACAGGTGAGGTTCGTATACAGTTTACAGGGTGAGGTGGGGAAGTGGAGCGAAGGACATGGAAGAATGATTGGTTGCGTTGCAAACGCGCAGAGGTCACTAATGACGGTTTGTAGGCGAGCGCTATTGAAGGTCCGGAGAATGGTGAGGTAATGTTTACTGGGGTATGATTGACTTTGTCTTGCTGTTCGTCGGTACGGTCTATCATGGTTACGGCGCACTCAATATGGTATTCAAGGTCATCGTAGTTCATCGTAGTTCATGCAGGAGCCACAGACTTCCCCAGTCAAGGTCATGAATGACGAATGACCACGACCATTGTTTAACGGGACCGAGCATACTCAGGGAACAGCTCTGGTATTGGAATCTTCTTAACTCAGTACGTAATTCTAGCATGAGATATTCATATTCAGATATTCACTAATGTAGTAGCTTGCTAACGTGTACAATCAATCATAATTTGGATCCTATATCACCCCTTCTCTTCTGCAGGTACATTCCACTGGTCGAACCACTCCATGAGCACAGTACTCGCATTCCACGTCGTCGGACCCAGCCTGAAAGCCTCCAGCCGCTCATCCTCTGGCGTTGTAGACGGCCATCCATGACCCAATCCCTCAACGTAATATCCCGTAACAACTTCGTTCCTCCCACCACAACTCCACGTCGTCTTGGCGACCGTCCCGTTCTCTTGCACAGATGTCTTATTGTCAGTTCCTGCCGGACACCCATTCCTAATCGCCCAATCATTCAACCACCGCGGCACAGGCAGTGTATCCGGATCGGGAATACCATTTTCATCAATATCGAAATACGAATTGTCGCCATTATACGCAATTACCATATCCTTATCGCCGTGTATATGCAAGTACGGAATCTTTCGCGTTAAACCTCCAGGTTGACAAGCCTCTTCTTCAAACAGCGAATATCCAAGGGACTCGGTTGTATAATAGGCCGCGGATACCCCTGAGAACGCTGCGATCCTGCGGGAGAGGGACGGAGAGCATGCAATGAGCCCGGATAATCCGCCACCGTTAGAGAGGCCGGTGGTGTAGATGCGGGATTTGTCGATACAGAGTGATTTCTCTAACACGTCAAGGAGATCAGAGATAAAGGGGCGATCATCAACTGTGGAGGAGTTGGGAGCTCCGGGATCACCGAGCCAGACGTTCTGTTGGTCGTTAGCTACATGCTTGACGATGGGTTGGTTCACTGAATACGAACATTGAGACCTTCTGGGTATACGGCGATGTAGTCTTTGTTCATATTGGGATCAGAGAACTGGGTCATTTCCTCCATGCTCCATGTTGGTTGGGTGAAGCCGCCAAATGCAAGGATTACTGGAGCTGGAATGTCATTCTTCACGGAGAACGCTTCCGGGAGATGGAGGAGATATTTCCGTTCACCACCACCGAGGGGCGATGTTAATGTAAAGTTAATGGATGGGCCTCCAGGCAGTAACGCGTTCGGCAGTGGTTTGCCGCAGCCATTGCTTGGATTGGGCAGTGTGCAGAAGCTGGTAACGGAGGGAATTAGCGTAGAGCTCGCAATTGCATATATGCTGGGAGAATGCATGACGAGAGAAGACGGCTGTTTTTTCTTGGACTACTTTGAACGGATCAGAGCACTCTTATAGAGCGATGGTGCAGAGTCACGGGGTTAACCAATTTGTCGGAACGTTCATGCCAAGCCTTCAAGTACCCAGATAGGTAGACCTTGCGAGATCCGCATCAGGCATCATTCAGTAGCTCGTGTAACACAGAGTATTTGGACACAAAAGCGAGGTACGAGTGCATGTAATTATTTCTAGGGTTAGCTACACGGAAGCATGCGTCTAACAAGCATAGACGTCGCTACTGAAGAGAAGTTCATCGCTTGTGGTCGAAGACATATTGTATTGCATCCGGATATGGGAATGGACAAAGAAATAGGAATAAGTTCGGAAAGAGGACAAGAGTTTGTATGGATCTAGAGATTTAACCAGCCAGACAGACTTTAAGGACATGCCTCACAATCTTCCCCTAACGCTTCAGGTCACCCCACCCCTTCTCCTCCCAACCCTCCTCCGGCTTTCACTATAGCCCGTCCGTGTTGTCGGTCAGATTCGGTCTATTTTCCGGAATCTTCGTCTCCCTTGCCATCCTCCTCCACATTTGCCTCCCCTCCCACGTTTTCTCCAAGCATGGCAAGAGTGTTCTCCAAAGTCTGGAGATCATTCCCAAGAATTCAGTCCATGTGCAAGCTGTAAGCCTTTCCCTGGGGTCCAGTCCGCAAGGTTCGCCCCCCACTCATATCTGCCGGGCCTTCCAACCTCCTAAAACCAGGGCTCTCAAGTTGCTGAAACCGAGTGTGCTTCTCAATGATGCAGTTGAGTACGGAAAGGCCCCACCCTAGTTGACATAACCGGGCATTCACATTCATTTGAAAGAGCCCACCAACGAGGTCAAAAAGTTGTGCAGTGTTGCAAAGTTCTTCCAAACGAACCAATTCAGACGCCAGTAATGTGCTTCGGTTTCTGAAAGGGTATGGCAGATTCTGACGTCATGTTCGTTCAACAGGTGGCTTGTATGCCTGTACAACATCTGCTTAATACTTGAAAGAATGCGTCCACCATTGGGCCGACGAACTGAGCCAAAAGCAGAACCAATGATCCGCTCCATTTGTTTCGTCCCGTCGCGGAGTTCATAGGAGGTGTGTTGGCAGTCTGGAAACAGTTGGTGGTAGACGTGGTACATCTGTTTCTGAATGATAGTACTGAATGCGAGATTGCTCAATAAGTGCGTATATCTTGTCGTTGCTTAGTCCTGCAGCCTGTTCAGTGGCGCTATTGTTCGCGTCGTGTTAAAGTGCCTCGTTATTGTCATTCCCATTGCCATGCGAATCAGAATGGGAAGTGGATGTAAAGTCGCGTTCGTCTCCTAGGGTCCAGCTGTATTCAAGGCCACCACGTTGGGAGGTACCAGCTTCTGCGGATGTCCCAGTTTTTTCTCTTGATTCCTCGGTGGGGGATGGCCTACTTGACCATGTGTCATCAAGGATATTTTCGGGTTCTTCCAAAACTGTGCAACGCACATCCGAATCAGCTAATCAGGTGGAACCCAGATAGCTGTTAAGCTCCAATGCCGTATCGTCCACCAGATCTGGCAGAATAGAGCCCCTACGTGCTTCGTGGAGAGCAACATAAA